>ML682004.1:29264045-29309497 GCA_007922195.1 Podocnemis expansa | reverse complement strand
AAAAAGCTGCGGTTAGCCTGAACTAGCCCGAGGTTAGTTTGAACTAACCTTGGACTTTATTAGTTTGGATTAGCAAGTCCGAATTAAAATTTCATATGTAGACATAACCAAAGTGTATCAATCAGGGACCCAGAAAAAGAAGGAACCCTCAGTAAGTTATCACCTGTGAAAAGTCTGGTTTAAGTGACTTGCCCTGCTTCACATAAGAACTCTGTGGCAGACAGCTCTTTAGGGCCTTACTCAATTGCCTAAACCAGTGTTTTTCAAACACAGGGTTGGGACCCAATACTGGGTCACAGACCATCAGGTACTGGGTCATGGCACCCCCTGTTGCCACCACCAAAAGACTGGAATGCATTGCTCAATGATGTAATTGTTGGGTCATGGGCAAAAATGATTTTATTAACTGGGTCCCAAGGAAAAAAAAAAGTGAAAACCGTTGGCCTAAACCATGACATTAACCCTTCTGTTCTTGCAAGCTCTTTGTTCAGTCACTACTTATCTTCCTGTTTCTGCAACAAGTGAGGTGGGGAGCAAACAGGTATTGGTGAAGATTTTCAAACGTATAAATAGCAGCTAGCCATCTAACTTTCATTGCTGTCTTGGAAAATTGCCTGTAATGACCTCAATGAGAGGTTGAGCTTGTCCCACTGAAGTCAATGGGAGTTTTGTGATTGACTTCAAAAGAAGCAATATCAGGTTTTTACCATGCCACCCTGGTTCATTCTGTGAGCGCTGACTATTCTGTACACTGAAAGAACTTTTGAGTTTGTAACCTTGTTGTTGTTTTAGCGCAACTATTGTGTGTGTGTGTGTGTGTGTGTGTGTGTGTGTGTGTGTAATTGCCCAGGTTTTTAAAAAAGCAGACTAAAACCCAGATATTGAATTATACATAGATTGACTGCTGCACATGCAATCTGAAGGATTAAATCTTTAGATCCACAGCATAGAACTCCACTACATGAGGTAATATAGTAACTAATAGCAGTAGTAGGTTTTCATCCTCTGTGAGCCAGTGGCTGTTAAAACTGTTTTCTGATCATAGAGGAATGGTAAGAGCCAGAAGCTCTGGGCTCTAGTTCAAGTTCTGAGTGTCATGTACTTTAAATTTTGGTAGATTTTTCTGATGATTGCAAATTTGTAGCCCCTTTTCCTCTCAAGTGTAAAAGTGTATACCTTGAGGTTAACCATAGTGAGACTAGTCCTGTATTCGCATACCTGGAACCTAGTTTATTCCCCAGTATGCATGGCTGCTTTAACAAGATATGCTGGGGGAAGAGGTATGTGTGGCTGAACCTCTTAGCTTGAAGTGGTTTCCATTATATAAGGGTTTACACTTGGGATACGTGGGTTTCAGCACCTATAGAGGGGAGCTGGTTGCTCCCCCCCCATCTGACCACGTCCCCATATCCTTTTTAGTCCCAATCCCCACTCCCTAAGCTCCCTGCCCCCATTCCAGCCCTCCTAATCTTCCAGCCCACCATCCCGACCCCTTCTCCCCCCTCCCCATGCACCCTGCCTGCCCTCACACTTTCTCTGCTGGCTGCCTGACTGCCCCAACCCCCTCCCCCAATGCCTTATCTGGCAAAAGAGCTGGGTGGGAGGCAGAAGGCTGTGGTGCTGGCCGGCCAGGTGTCCAGCAAAAAGAAGCCTGGGCCGGCAGCTGGGGCCTGGCCGCACGCACAGCCAGGCTCGGCCAGAAGGGGCAGAGCCACACAGGCTCTGGGGAAGGGAGGGAGCGGTGGCGGGGCAGGCCCCAGCCTGCAGCCCCCCCCTTCCTCTGGCCTATAGGGGATGCACCGGATTGCTGGGTCCAGCACACACTTCTATTGTTAGGGGCCTGAGAACTCAGCGTTCTGGCGCGTCCCCTCTATTTTTTGGGGGTTCTGGAATGCAGAGTTTTGGAGCATTCCCCTATTTTTAGAGGGCCCAGAATGCTGGCTCCCTAAAAATAGGGAGACCTGGAATGGCATTCCAGGGCATGCCCCCTTATGTTAACCCTTGGTTGGGGTGCTCACTAAATTGGTATAACACTGACGGGGGTGTTGAGAGATCAAGGGGGAGTCTGTAAGGGGGGCCTGTTATGGAAATCCCTGGCTCTGTCTACCCCATCGCCCCCCCACCCCTGCGTACTGGGCTATGGAGGCATGCCTGCCCTCTCTTATATACCCCACCCCATGCTGCACAGGAAAAACCCAAGCGGAGGCTGGACCCAGAGTGCCACACCACACCTGTTTACCCCCTCAGCAGCCCCGGGTTCGGGGAGAATCACCCCTTTGGCTGTGCCCCACCCACCCCACATTGTGCCAGCAGGCAATGTTGGAGAGCTGCTCCGAGGACCTGGCTGGGAGCTCCGTGCTGTGTTTGTTCACCTGGTGGGCAGCATGTGCACTCCAGGGGTGGAGTGGGGTGGGGTGGAGAGTACCCCTTGTGCTGGCAGACCACGCAGTTCTGGGGAGGGGACTCAGGAGCCACCCCCAAAGACCGGGCCAGGAGCTCTGCTGCACTGTGCCATGCCTGTTTCCCTCGGCAGTGGCGCATGCACTCCAGGGTTGGGGCGAGGGCAGGGCCAGGCATATGGGCAGGGGGTGGCTTGGCCCAGCCGGAACTGAGCTGTTCCCTTTTCTATTTTTAGGGGCCCCAGAACGCTGCCCCCCCCAGCATTCCGGGGCCCCTACAAATAGAAAATGGAGCCTGAACACTGCATTCTAGGGCTCACTGGTTTTGAATGGTGGGTCCTGGAACGCAGCGTTCCGGCCCTGTTTTCTATTTTTAGGGGACCTGGAACACTGGCTCCCTAAAGATGGTGGGTGCCAGAATGCTGTTCTGAGGTGTTCCCCTTACTTTAACCCCTGGTCCCAGTGGTTCCCTTGGAGGCACAGACTTCCCAGAAGGCAGTGCATCTCTGGGTGTGTCCATGAAGGGAGCAGCCTGGAGCAAGACAGATGTGTCTTTCTTTGCCCCAACTGAGCTGCAGGCTTTACCTTTTATACTTTCTGTCTCTCCCACCTACTTCCAGTGGGAGGGGTAAGGTTGGTCTATCTTAACCAACTTAGGCATAGAGGATGGGTCTTCCCCCTCCAGCTCAGTAGGCAACCATATTGCCTCAGTACACATCCCCAATATAAAAATTAGTCCAGCACCCCTGTCAGTAGGGTCTTGATAGATTACTGCTGGTTCCCAGGCTGTTTCCACAATGGGGAATTTGGACAAGCTGTTAGGGTGAAAGATGCAATAGTGTGAGTGCCAATATGGGACAAAGTAAAAATGCAGGGAAGGATTGATTGTGGTCTTCAGCAAAAAACAAACTACAGCCACAGATCAGAAACTCAGATAAAAATATAAATCCATGTAGCCTGCAAAACCTTAAATTTAGAGCTAATAAGATCATTTTTCTACTCTTCTTTTAGTCCTAAAGCATTTCTCATTTCATTAAATGGTGTTATGCTCAAGGATAGCTTATTTCTTTAAAAAAATTATTATGGCAAGTAAAATTACCACACAGATAACAAATCCTTTAGCTAGGGTTCTTCATGTGGCCCTTGCCATTTTGATAAAATCTGGGATTACAAGATTTGGATTTGATCAGTAGGAAAGGAAGTTAACATAATTACAAAACTAGAAATACAGTTTTTATTCTTAGTTCTGTTTTCATGAAATTATTTTGGGGGTTGTTTGTACAATATTTTAAATGCTAAGAATTTGATTAGGTTTTTTTGTCTGTTTTATTATATGATTTTTTAAAAAATCTCAAGATAATTCCTTTTGGCTAACATTAGGGACTATCAATTATAAATCTATTGTGTGCTGAAGTGATAACTTATTTTTCCTCTTATTCTGATTATCTGATGCTAACAGTCATGTCACAACACTCACACCAATAGTGACTGTGTTCTGGTTTTGCTTTCCTGCTATATTTACTGTAATATAAAGACTATGTTTCTGTGACCATTACATCTAGCTACATCCCTAAAATTTGAAAGCCCAAATCTTTTCTGCTGACAAGTCTCTTTGAAAGGTTGGAGTTTGGACTGTACTTTTAAAATATTTCCTCCCAGTGAAACTAAATAGATAATTAAGATATTTTTACAGGAAAATAGTAAAAGGGTGGGGTGGGAGAGTCTGACTTGTATCAACCTGACAGCTACAATCACTTAAAAGTGGCACTTCAATGGGCATCTTCAGAGTGGTGAGTCGTTTGATCCATTATAAAACTCATTTTGCTAATGTAGAGCTACCATCCACTTACATTTTATTATACAGCTCTCTTTTTGCTTGGGTAATATTTTTCTTGTGTTTATTTTAAAAGGTCTACATTTTGTGGTGACAGTCTGCCATTTTGCAGATTAACTGTTAGCAGATGTTGCTGTGTGGCACAAAGCACACACAGGAACATAAACCACTATGGTCTGTATACTGGTTTTGAGAAGCATTGTATTTTTTAGGCAAAATTCTTAAGATTCTATAAGATACGTATAAACAGGAGCCTGTACTGAAAATAGATGCACGTTGTTTTAAAAATGTTCAGATCTTTTTAATATTTGCATTACTGAAACGTAATGGAGACGTATTTTCATTTGTGAAATAACGTTTCATTCAAGGAGTGTCTTTCAGATGTCTTTGGCTGATATTAAAGTAATTATAGGCTATGTAGAATAGTGATGCTTCACGGTAAGGCTGCCTGACATTTTCTATAACAAAATCTTATTTTGGTTTGCTGTTATCTTTGCCAAACTTTAATCATTGGGCCTGAAAATTTTCCATGCTTCAGGCTGTATTATTTTTTATACATTTTAGCCAAAATGATTTAGCCATTCTGAGAAGAGATGTAAATTGTTTTGACCACATGAAAACAATTCCAGCAACTGTTTAGTTGAGAAGCTCTCAAGCTTTCTCTGGAGCAGACTTGTATTTCAGCAGGGAGGTTGCCCTGGTGTCAGGAATGTGCCTTTTGTCATCCCCAGGATTATCTATCAACATAAGGGCAAGTTCTGAGTTTCTGAAAATCTTTGTTTGCACATGCTCAGTAGAAATTTGTTAGAGTTTTGCAGATAACTAATTTACTGGTGCCTCTTATAATTCAATTTATAGGTTGCTTTTGTTTGTTGGTGTTACAATTAGTTCAAATCTGGCAGTGTACATGCCACACATAGCAGTTTCATTTCTGAAAAGCCTGAAGGTACACTATTAAGGTGCCACAAGAACATAAGTTATAGCCAAAAGATTAAAAACTGATCACTAGATGTCACTATTGCTTTACAGAAAAATGATTCAAAGAGCCTTTTCAGGTAGTGAAACAGGAGATCCTTACAGAGACACATTAGGAAAGGATGCTTACCTGGTGACTGGTATGTCTATATTTACATTTATGTCAGTTTATTTTCTGTTTGCCTTCCATCTTCCACTGTAAGGACAGAATACTTTATATAGGATCCATAGAGACCATTATATCTTCCACTGAAATGCAGTCACCTCTGGTTTTAGGTTCAGCAACTATTTACCAGCACACTAACTCTACAAAGGAGTTTAGGACAGGAAATGAATACTATGTTATAAACCAGTGGCATAGTTACAGGTGGGCCTGTGTAGGCCATAGCCCACCCACTTTGAAAGCAGGCCTGCCCAATCTGTTGCTTCTGTTGCCAGTGTTCCTCTTAAGTTTGGAGCATCAGGCAGTTTTTGTTGGGTTGTTACCTGAACTTCTAGCTTCTGGCCACATGACTAGAAGCACAAAGTTTGGGAAAGTGACTGTGCGAGAACTACTAAGTTACTGGGCATTCCAGTTGGCAAAGTAACTGGAGCATCTACAGCTTTCAGATGTTGTGGTTCTGGTTACATTACCAGAAGCAAGAAGTGGCCCAGGCCCACACAAGTCAACCGTAGACCCTGCAAGAAAATCACTTCTGACTATACCACTGTTTTGAAATCAGTGGATGCCTTTACATTCATTGGGATCAAGCAGGCGTTAAAGTATAATTTGGTGGGCCCCGGAACCCTCCTAATCAGGTGGCCCCCTTCCCACATGGGTGCGCCCCCCCCACATCCCAGCTACTGCCCCCGATATCCATTTCCTTGTCCCCAAAACCCATCCCAGCCCCCCAAGCCCCCCCAAACCCATCCCCATCCCCCCAAATCCACCCTCGATATCTACCCCCAGCTCCCAATACCCACCCCCATCCCCCAATACTCATCCCCAGCTCAAATGCCCCTAGTACTCTGCCCCCCCCCAGTGCGAACTGGGCCACCCTGGTACTCACCGGCAGCATGCTGGGCCGGGAAACTGCAGCCTGCAGGCTGCGCTTGGAGGCTTCTGCTTCAAAGCAGGGGAACACCATTCCGGGGCCTGCTATTTTTAGGGGTGCAGTGTTCAGGCCCCTAAAAATAGAAAGTCGTGCTGGAACGCTGCATTCTGGGGCCTGCTATTTTTCAATGGTGGGCCCCGGAATGCAGCATTCTGACACCATTTACTATTTTTAGGGGGCCCAGAATGCTGATACCCTAAAAATAGTGGACCCTTGGAACAGTGTTCCAGGCTGTTCTGACGTACTTTCACTCTTAGCGTCAAGTCATTAATCAATACCCAACCAATAGCCCAGCAGTGTACAACATGCACCATATTGTGGGAAATGTTGGATTTCAAATAAAATTTGAATCAGAAATACCACCCTTCATGGTAAATACATAGAGACTATATTGTTTTTTTCCCCCAAGAATAGCTGTATTAGCTCTAATGCACCCCACAAAGTTCCAAATCAAGTACCTACATTTTCTCTACTCAGAATTGTAATACTTATATGGGGGGTTTGGATAAAGGGAAGTGGTCTGTGTGTACAGAGTCCCCAACCTGAGTCCCTAGAGCATCTCCTGTACTTCCCCAGTATCTGATCTAATTTCTAAGCCACTCCATCCGATGTTAACTTTGCTTAGCTTTTGATATCCTGTGGAATCACAGCATACAGTGAGAGACCTGCAGTGATTAGTTGCAATGTTTCAGGTGATATTTACTGGATACAAATATGTTTAAGAGGGATTTTCAGGGTAATCTTTAGAAATACCTGTAATTGTTTCATTATCTGCATACCACAAGTGGAACTGAATGAAGCTTCCCTTCTTATGAGTCTGGATTTGATGTTGCAGTACTCAACTGAAAGAATATATATTTTGTATTAGAAAGCAGAGAATTGCAGTGATTTTGAAAGGTAGGTTGTGCAGTTATAAAATATTTTAAACTTTGATTAACTTTGATTACCTTTGATTTAGCCACTGTTAAATAACATCCTCACTCAGAAAATTTTCTACATTTTTAAGATGCTCTAATGATGGCTAAGACAACTGTTAAATACAATCAAAGTATTATAGGACTTAGGACTGGATTTTCAAAGGTATTTAAATACCTAAAGATGCAGATAGGCACCAAGCGGAATTTACAAAAGTGTATGCAAGTGAATGCCTAACTCCCATTGAAGTAAATGGGACATAATTGCCTAAATCTGCTTAGGTAGGTATTTTTGAAAATCCCCACTAGGCAACTATCTCTGTGTTCAGGAACCTGGAACTGGAACTTTGTAAGGTGCATCTGGCCCATATTGCCTGAGCAAAATCCACTAATACCAATGAGATTGTTTCTTTGAGAGCCATTTTTTTTCATGAACTTCCCTAAACTTTCGTTCAGGTCCTTACAGCACAAAGACTTTGAAACTCTGATTTCCTGTTCTTTTGAAATGGGAGTTTCAGGTGTTTGTGAGATGAAATCTCACACAGAAAAGGAAATATGTAGACTTTTGTAAGATATTGTTTTTCTTTGAAACTGGGAAATATGTAGACTTTTGTGAGACAGTGTTTTACTTTGAAACCGGCTAAAATATATTGTGTGTTAAATAATAGTATTAAAGTAAAGGATCTCAATTAATACTAAAAGTTATCTCAGAAACAGAAGCTAGCTGTCTTACACTGTTTTAGTGCCTCAACAGGACAAAATGTCTCTTTCATTTCACCGGGTCATGGTCTAAGCATTGTTGCTGGCCAGTAGGTGAGCTTTGGTTGTCTTATTTAACTATTTATCCTGTCTCTAGAACAGATTATAGGTATGCAGACCTGAATCACTCACTGAAAAGGTCCTGTCACAGGCGCTGAGACTTACACCTGATAATCTGCCTGTCACACAGTATGCATACGGATGACAATCTCTTACTGCTTTTATGATATAAGGCTGAAATTGCCTATAAATTAGGAAGAAAGTGATTATTTAATCAATAGAATTGCATCAATTGAGTAAAATTTGTCTCCAGTGTAAACAAATGGAATGTCTATGCACTCTATGAAAACAAGGCTAAATTACTTGCAGATCTTGCAGATAGAAAAATGTAGGAAGTGGACTAGCAGCCTGACACATTCAGGATTTTGGAATAGACATTAAAGATAATTGCTTAGATAGCATTGGATTGCTTATTTGTTTTTGCACAGTATATATGCATCTTTGTTTCTAGAAAAAAGTGAAAAAACATTTGCTTTTCTCAAATTCACTGTTTGCTGAGTGACTATTTTAGAAATGACTGGCTTATGTGCGGTTATTGCTAATAAATGCGTTAGTTAAACAAGCCAATCACAAAACTCCTACAGACTTGGTATGTTGAGGATTGAGCCTTACTACATCATGATTTGGTGAATATAATGAAGACTCACAGTAGTCACAGCAGCAGTGGAGGGTGAAAGAAGTCTGACTAAGAAACGTTGGTGGCAGAGTCATCATACCCTGAGCATCCTAATAGCTTTCTCCTTGCAACTTAATACTTAGATTGGTGGCTGACCACAGCAGATCACTTTTGCAGGAGAAAAACCCAAGTTTCCAATTTTTAGAACTCTTGTGACCCCTGCAATGGTTAATGGATAATCCTTTCTAAAAAATATCTGTTTTGGAAATTGTGCAAACTACTTGAGATGTAGCTGTATTAACATTTTGTTATTTTATATGCCCTCAAGTTTTCTGAAAATGCAGTGAAGGAAAACTTGAAGATGTTTAAGATGTATGTTTTCAATTTGTAAATATTTAAATTGTTGACTTGCTAAATTAAATGTTGGTTGCATTCCCTAACTGAATATAAGTGACCATCTGGAATGATCTCACCTATCTATGTGTCTTGAAGCCCCTGGAGAGCAAGCCCTTGTGTAAGTTCATCTTCTTTACTGATCTAGAAATTGGGAGAGTTCCATAAGCTGTTCTAGGAATCAACTATGTTATCTTTTTCTGAAAGTTTCTGTGTCGACCCTCAGTTAGAGGTAGAGAGATATGGGAGAAAAGCACATAAGGAGTCAAAGCTACAGGTTGGTATTAGTATGTAGAACCCAAATCAGAAGTTCCAAAGGGGTAGCCATGTTAGTTTAGTTCAGCAAAACAAATTTATCTATTCTTTCTACACTTTTTTCCCATGTTAAAATGTCTGATGAAGTGGAATCTCTCCCACAAAAGCTCATATGATAAATAAATTTGTCCATCTTTAAAAGTGCCACAAGACTCCTTATTTGTTTTTTCCGACTCAGAAGGCTTCTTTGACCCTTCTTGTAATGAAAGAGTATCTGATCTGAGGTGAAAAGATACAAATAAACTCAGCACCTTGTAGAATTGGGCCCTAAATAAAACAGAGCAGCAAGTGATGTCACCCAGTAAGTGGTAGAAGAGACCAGGGTTACAGCCCTAAAAGATAAGCGATGCTTTAAGTGTATTTTAATATTATTCCTTCTCACATTGTTTGAGTTGTTGAGATAATTTAAGATATTACAGGGATATTTTTAGTGATCTGAGGGAGTAAAATAGACAGAAGTGAGAGAGTCAGAACTGTACCGTATACATTTCTGACATGTCAGTACCATAATCAGTCTTGATACAGCCAATGTTCCTACTTAGTTGCTGTTATGATGATGGTGATGTCAGTTGTGCTCCAAGGCTCCAGTAAGGATCAAGGTCCCATCCTAACAGAGACATGAAAAGATGGGTATGAATCTTTTCAAGACGTTGGACTGCAGTTGTAGAAAAGACTTGAAAATCAGTTAATCTTTCCTATGGGATGATAATTGCGATAGTTACTCTTCCTGGACTTCCCAGCTAAATGAATGTAGAAGGGATTTAGACCTTCTGCCCAGAACAGGAGACAGGACTCTTGAGATCCATAACTGACCCTGCCACTGACTCACTGTGAGACCTTAAGCAAGTGGCAGTTTCTCTTTTTCACATAAGAGAACCCATATTGGGGAAGGAATGCTCCCTGTGGCTGACCTCACAGAACTTCCATTAAATAATTACGCTGTGGGGAAGATTTGCCCCATCCCTCCATTGGAATGAACAGGGGGTGCAGTTCTCAGAAGCCTCCTTTGATAGCTATGTGCAGGAGCGTCGCTGCCTGGGGAAAGACCCAGGGCACGGGTGCGGGCCCTGCCCCTGCAGCCCTGATTCTCCACCAGGGCCTGATCCAGCCTCGGGCTCCTGTGGCCTCCTGCCTGGCCCTGGATCCCTGGCCGGGGTGGGAGAGGCTGGTGCTGCTGCAGACGGCCCAGCCTGAATTCCTGGCAGGGGACCAGGCTGAGAGCTGCAGGTGCCCACTTGGGGCACTGGCACTGGGACTCAGGACACGTGCCCTGTGTGCCCGGCGCCAGCAACGCCTTTGGTTATGTGGCTTTCTGGTGGCCCACTGGTGCCAGGGCAATCTACCCTGGCCCTTGAACTTCCTCTGCTGATCCACCAAAGACTCCTATGTTCACTGCCCACAACACAGAAGAGCTCCTCCTAACAGGTATATTATATTTAAATAGATTATCTGGGGGCTTGCTTAGAGATAATGCATACAGCTCACTCATTGCTACATCCCACTCCAGGCCCACTCTCACATGCGGCTCTGCAACTCTCTGGAAGGCCTTCTACAAGGCCTTCTGTTTGAGAGGACAGTGCCATAGAGGGAGAACCTTCACTTTCTGCATTGCAGATCTGTAGAGCTCTGCAGATCAATGGGCATCCACATTATATTTGTGGATAGCCCACATCTGTGGATGCAATGTGGATATCCACGGATCATTTCTTGCAGATGAAGATTGGATGTGGATCCACATATTCGTATTGTGCAGGGTTCTACTGATCTGGGCATTACAGGGTCCCCTCTGCCTGTGGTTCTTGTTGGGAAGATATACAGTTTGCCTGTCTCTAAAGTGAATATTATAATGTGGGTGTAGTGAGGCTTCATTTACTAGTGTCTGTAAAGATGTGAGATTCTTGGATGTAAGGCACTGTATCAACACATCATGTCATGGCTTCAGAAAATGCAGCAGGAACATTACAGCTCGATCCAGCTTCCTTAGAGCACTGCTTTATGGGACACCATTGGCATTTGGGCTTTCTTTACGTTATAGTTTAATGGCTAAGTTTGTTTCTTTTACTGAAGCAGATTGCATTGAGTGTTTGTGTATATTTTCCAGTCCTGCTTGGCAAAAAAAATGGAAAAAGGTTGGTTTGTTCTGTTTGAATCCAGTAAATTAATAACCAGTAAACGAAGTGACAATATCTTTGCATGTGCCTAAGACTCTGATTTTGAATACTTCTCAAGTCAAATGGCAGCATCTTGTTTCTATTCCTTTATGATTTAAGGTAATTTGTTACCTTTTAACTGTGTTAAAAAATAGCCTGCATTGTTAAGCTCAGCACAGCAAAGCATTCTTAAGAAACAAGCTAGAGAAACCTGCACCTTGAGAGAGTATCATGTTGTATTGAAACTTCAGAGATTTGTTTTAAAAGAGCCTCTTTATTTTTATTCTGAATATGATCCAATTCTAGGGATTTAATTTTCCGCTCCAGATCACTAATTTTGTATGCGTTCTTATTAAAGGATGAAAAGTTAGGGACTGAACCTGCAAATCTTTTATCACTCTATTTCTCCTTAGTCACATAAGTCATGTCAATGAAGGCAAGACATAGTTTTAGCTCTTTAAAAAGACTGATTTTATAATAATATTTAGTTTTTATAGAGTGCCTGTCCACATTAGATCTCAAAGGCTATGTCTACACTGGAGGCTTAAGTCGACTTAAGCAACTCCCTGGCCACCTCTGGAGTTCATCAAATTGAGCATTTACTTAAGCATTTGCTTAAGTCGACTTAATAACTCTCACCCTTAAAGTCAACTTTAAGGGTAAAGTCAACTTTATTAAGTCGATTTACCAAAATATGCCCAGTAAAGTTGACTTAATAAAGGCGACTTAAGGCAGGAGGTCCATTTAAGTCGACTTTATAAAGTTGACTTAAGCCAGGGGACCCATTTAAAGTTGACTTATACAAATGGGGCCTCTCTAAGTCGACTTAATAAAGCCAACTTTAAGTCAACCTTACTAAGTTGACTTACCTGAGTCCTCTAGTGCAGACATAGCCAAACGTAGGTAAGCATCATTATCCTCATTTTACATCTGGGTAAAATGCTGCTCAGGAAGGTAAAAAGTCTCACCCAGCATCACCCAGTAGCCAAACTGGGAACAGAATCTAGTTCTCTTGCACCCAGGATAAATGTTTGATTCACCAGAGTACCTGTGTCTCCACTGCCTTGCTGTTATGATCTACCTCCCACTGAAATCAATGGCAAAAGGAACCTCAGTGGCACTTACTATCTGATGTTTGTGGAAAAAGAAAGGCTAGTCAGCTATAGAGTCAAACTGCTTTAGAAGATGGGACTGTAAATTGTTTACATTTCTCCATAACCCATCCAGGGAATATAATGATCTTTCAGTTTTTGTTTAAAACTCTTGCCACCCCAGATTTCACCACTATCTGGAGAGTTTATTTTTTCTGTACAATAGTCACTAGCTAGCTTCTGAGATCTGGGAACAGATAGATGTATATTTTGCAAGAATGCTGTGGAATATTTTTGTGTGAGTTTTAGAAACCAGGGTGTTTTTCTTTTTTATTTATAGAGCCAGTGAAATGCTTAACATTCCAGGAAATTGTTTTAGATATGTTCAAAGTCATAAATGAATGATAGAATGCTGGCTTTCAACTTATACAGGTGAAGAGTAACCACAGGAAATTGTCCCATGTGTATATGGTATATGAAACAACTCTGCAAGACTGAAATCTGGTAACGCTGTGCAGTGGAAGGGCTCTGCAGTCTTTTTGAACAATGTATAATTGCAGATGCACTATCGAGCGCCGTCATGGTGAAACAAGAAGACTTGGCTTTATAATTTAAAAGCTCTCCTTTGAAAGACTAACCCCTTCAAAGAAAATAAAATGTAAAAGGAAACATAACCTCTCCACTGAAACATTTATAATGACTGTCTCTCTGATGAGATATATCAGACTAAGTGGTGCACTGCATAAATGGAATATGACACTATTAAAATGTTGCTTTTTCAGTGAAGTGACACTCACCCTTAGACTTTTTGTGGGGATAGAAGGAGCTAAAGAGAAAAACTCTGAATCTAGTCCCACTGAAGTCAAGGGCAAAACTCTCATTGACTTCTGTGAGAGTGGAAACAGGCCTGAGATCAGTAACATAGCTTTGGAGAGCTGGCTTGGTGCTCTCCTCAATAGCAGATCACAGGAGTGTGCACCTGAGGATCACAGAAAAATGTTCATGCAGTTTAGAAGTTATACTTTTTAAATATGTGCTGCCATATGCTGGTCATCAGTTTTCATGCACAACTGCTGATGTCAGTGGGAGCTGTGCTTGCCGATCAAGACGAGAGTAGGTGAGAAAAGTCTGTGGTGGATCCAATTCCTCAGGGCCTATGACTTTATAATACCATGAAGCCAGGCATCTTGGTGTCTCGTTAAATCCAGACAAACCAAAGAAAAACTTCCCACAACCAGAGTTTTAAATGAGATGTTCAAAAGAGCCACCTCACAGCTCGGGTTTCAAAAGGAAATTTGTTGAATGATGGTTTTTGTGCCAGTGATGCAACACAGTTAATGTAGAGCAAAAAACTCACTTCCTTCTAGCCATGAGAAGGATCAAGCTTTCCTTGTGCACAGCTCGACTCACTGGAGAGTGTACTCTAGACCAGGTAGACTCCCTGATGCAGTGGTTCTCCAATGGGTGGTGTGGGGGCTGCAATCAAGCATGATTCAGGCTTCTTGGATGTTGTCTAACATGAGTCTATTATGACCACACAAGTAAAGTATAAAGGTGGTTCACCAAGTGCTTCTGAGTATGTAATGTGGATATTTTAGGTCCTAAAATCTGAGAACTGCTGGTCTGGTGAGCAGACCATCAGAGTAGGGTCAGGAGTCACTCCTATAGTCTGTTGCCAGCTGCACCACTGATTCACCACAAGGCCTTAGACAAGCCACTTAGACTGAAATTTTTCACAAATTCAGTGTGCCTTCATTTTTTGGTACTCAGAATGGGGCACCTAGAGCCTAAGCTTCAGACATCTTGTTTGCCCAGAGTTCTGGTACCTTGAATATCAGGCCCTTGTTATCTCAAATTGGACATCCAAAATAGGAGGGCATCCTTGCAAATTGTCAGCTTGATCTTTTATCGCTCTGTTTTCCTGATCTATCCTATACAGTATTGTGAGGCTTGCTTGCTTGATGTTCATAAAGCATTCTGAGATCTTTCAAGAACACACTAGTAATTATTATTATTTATCTTTATAATTATCCTTTTGGACAGTACATTTTTTGGAGCAGCAGAGGGTGAGACCATCCATTCTTTGTTAATGGTCTGGTTCCCTAGCGAACGCATGGTGTTGTACTCTGAACTCAGTTCAGTGAGCATGTGTTAACTCTGCTCCAGTGCTAGGCTCACAGCATTCAAAGTGTGAGACTGTCTTTCATAAATGATTTTACAATGCCTGGACCTAGTTCACGTCTGTGTTCAGTTTATACTGGTCTAACTCCACTTATTTCCACATAATTACAGTGGCATAAAAGTGGAGTAACATAAGGATGAGTCAGTTACCATCTGTAAAAAAAAAAAAGTCTGGAATCCATCTGACTACATTAAGTACTTGCACATTTTGCTGTGTTTAGGTTAGAATTTAGGGAAATTCTGGAAGTAACCAGTAGTTTGACCAGTTAAGTAGGCATCTGATGAAAATGAACTTGACTGACATTAAGGTCATGTGGGTGAGAAGAAGTATGACAGAGAAACTGGATATAGCAATGAATGGTGTGACTAAAATAGATTATTCAGTTCAAGCAGCTGGGTGGCTTGGTCATGGCAGATAATGAGCCTGAACAGGAGATACAGTTCAGATTAAGGCATGCTGAAACAGTGTGGAATAATGTCTCAGGTGTTGTCTATAACAATCATATGCCACGGAGACCAAAAGCCCACTCGTATAACACAATGGTAGATCGTCAATGCTGCCTATTGCACAAACAAGGGCGGCGAAGGGAAAGCAGATAGAATGCCTGCAAGTATAATGAAATGGGATGTTTTTCACAGTAAAAAGAAGGAACCGATTGTGAAATGAAAATAGGATGGAAGTTAAAGGCTGTGATGTGGCTGACAAAACCCAGGGAGCATGACTGGGCTGGTTTGGATACATGCAGAGAATGTACGTAGAGGGAGAAGACAGCGTGGTAAAGGAGGGTGGTAAAAAAGAGACCCTCAGGAAAAGTAGATGGATTGCCTAGAAGAAGATGGTAACCAGCTGGACTTTAATGCTGCCTCAGACAGATGCAAACTGTAGATGTTTGCATGACCACCCAACAATCAACGATGAAAAGAGGGGAAGAAGAAGAGTCTGGAAGGCAGTTGGGAGGCATACAATTGTGTTAATTAAAAACAAGAAAAGGTTAATTTAAATAAGATTTGAACTAGAATATCATGGAAGGAAATAATTCAATTTCTCTCTGGCCTTGAAAAACACCACTTCCTTTGAAGTTTCCCAATAGAATATCAAACTAAAAATATTTTGCTAATTTTATTTTTATTTTCTCTGTGACTAGTCCAAAGGATTTAAATGTAAGGAAGGGCAACACACTACTGGACCCCATATGAACCTCTCCCCAATTTTTTTCCACTGGTTGGTTATATCCAGAGATCATGAAACTGCTTTCTTTAGATAATGATGCCTGTCATTATCTATATTACATAGAAATTTCAGGGATCCTTGTTGTATGTGATCATTTCATTTCTCTTCATGCAGCATAATTCAAAATGGATTATGATGATTTATTTTGTGGATCATCATAGCAATTAGGGGTTCTAGCCTTAACTTTGACTCAAATTCTTCCTTGGTAGAACTCCATTTGGTTTACACTAGGGGTGAATTTGACTCTTTAACTCTTTCTTGAGTCTTTTAATATATGTATAGTTTTTTAAATAAAACGCCAGTAGTTCTCCTCTGAGCTGCCATTACTCATTGTTGTGATTACAGTCAAATAAATGAGAGAGCCCAACCAGTGAATGGAGTAATTTAGCTGGTAATTTGATAATTTATTTTTTGTGAAAATGACCCTGTATCACAAATATTTCTCTTAGAGCAGTGGTTCCTAACCTTTTTCAGGCTGGGGACCCCTTTTTTAAAAAAAAAAACTTTGCAGCCCCCCTGGTTGATAATAGAATCTAGCCCACGCGGGCAGACTCTGGCCTGCACCACTCTGGCAGAACCACTGGGACAACCAACGAGCAGTGCTGCTACCACCGTTGCCCGCACCGCTGGGGAGAGAAGCCGAGCTGCAGCAGTTATGGCCCCCTGCCTTAGCCCTTGCTGGGAAGCTGCTGCAGAGAAAGGCAGCCCTGGCAGGGGGCATTGGAACTGTAGCTGGATTCCAGCCCCGGTGGGGAGAGGCTCCAAGGACCCCCTGCAACATGTCCGTGGACACCTGGGAGTCCCTGGACCACAGTTTGGAAACACTGGACTAAAAGATTTCAATTTTTCATTATAGCATCACAATCTAAATCTGAAATTTTTCGTGTGAAAAGTACAAAGAGGAAAATGAATTACAAACTAAGAATCCAAAGTGTTGCTGCTGAAAATGTTGGGGCTTTGGTTTTCCAATAAAAAGCTTATGGGGGGCAAGGAGATACGTTCTACCAATACTTTTATTCTGAAAAACCCAGTTTCCAGACAGAGTGGTGTTTGATGGAAAATTTTCAATCAGCCATTCTGTTGCCTCTGCTGATTCAGCTCACAAGCTTATAATGAGAAATGAGCGACTAAATAATAGGAGAGGTTGAAACTTTTCTAGCACAACAGTAAGACGTCAGACACTGGTGCTCTGGTGACACTGAAGAGTCTCAATTGTGTCTAAATTTGTAGAAAAAAGTTACTAAAACATTTGGTTCAGTGCTTCCTTTTGACTTCATTTGTCTAAAATATAAAAGTGAGAAAGATTGTCTGTACAAAGAGATTCCACCTTTTCAAAGATGCCTTTCAATGGGCACGTCTACATGGCTCTTTTATTTCAAAATAACACCCGTTATTTCGAAATAAAAAAATTTAGTCTACATGACGTTTCCTTATTTCGAAAGGACACACCACATCCTTTCAAAATAAGGATCGTCCTTCCGAAAAAGTAAAACCTACCCCCCCCGAAAAGACCGTTATTTCGAAACGGATGTATAGAGCCTTTTCCCAGAAATTCACTGGAGCAACAAATTCCAACTTTTCATTCTGATTTGGGACCTGGGGATGTTTGGAACTGCCAGAATTACACAGACAATGGATATCTCTAAGATTCAAACAGCTCTGCTAATTTGGGTCAGAACCCTTCTTTTATGTCATGCTGTCTCAAAAACCTTGCCTCTAGTAACCTGGCACAAACTAGCACTCTGTGTGTCCATTCAGTTTCATGGAGCCTCACTGAGCATATCACATAAACTTTCAGCACCTCAGTAGCTTCCTGCTGTGTCATTTCAACAGAGTGCCTGCCGCTTTATGGCCACATAGGATCATACCATCTGGGTCCATGGGCACCCAACAATGGGGCTTAAATGGGCAGAGAGGGTCAAAGCTTGTGGGATATTCCCTTATATGGGCACACAGCTCCACAGGGTAAGTTCTGGCCATATTGGGATCTGCCCATTCTGGTCCATCACAGTGAGTGAGTGACACGGCCTTTGTGACTCGCTGGCCAGCTTGTCTATAAAGGCTGAAGGTGCCAGTTGAGCTCAGAAGCTCAGGGCATCCCACCAAAGCCAGGCTGAGAGCTGCTCCCTGCTGCTGAGAACTGGGAAGTTGGAAGCCTTCTGGGAATGGCGAGATGCAGGCACAGGAGGAGCAGGAGCCAGAGTTGTTGCAGGAGACGAAGGCGGGGAAGCTGTGGGGGTCAATATAGGAAGAGAAGGAGGTGATTTGGCAGAAGGAGGTGAAGAAGTCACATGTGAAAGAGGAGGAGGAAGAGGAGGAGCGGTTAGGGAGCTCCTGATTTCATCCTCTTCTCTTGTGCAAGATGCTGACAGCCTCTGCTACACCCAGATGAACCAGCCCTTCCATGAGGACCCCTGGTGGTGGCCTCCCAAGGTGGATGGAGCGTGCTGCTGTTTGAGCAATGTTTCCTGTCAATAAACATTGAAACCTTTAGTTGTGTCCTGGAGTCTTTGTGCGTCTCATAGGTGTGGACATGCTGGAGGTGTGCAGCAATCAGCACAAATTGGGAATGGAACCAAGGTCTGCACAGCCCTCCCCTTCCTTTCCTAGCTCTGATGTCTTTCCTTATACAGAGGCCTCATTTTTCCTGTGGAAATTTTTCTGCCTCTGGGAATTTTTAGCACCCTTCCTCTGTGTGCCCTTTTATTCCTGGGATAGTCTCTTAGTTGCTCCTGATTTATGCCAGTGTGCGATTGGTGTGCTAAAACATTGAAAACATGTCCTTGTACTGCTAGGGATCCCAAAGTGTTCTATCCATTGTAAAGAAAGACATTGAATCCCAAGCTCCTCTATAAGACAGGGCCTTGGCTGGCACATTTATTTGGGGTTGGACTAGGTTCCAACTTTAATCTTCTATGATAAGAGAAAAATCTGGTGGGTGGGTAGGATATATCTTTTGAAAAATGTGGCAAAATCTGCTACAGAAGAGACAAGTAGTTTGTTCTGTGATTACACTTCACGGCAGAACCATTCATGAGTTTTAAAGCACCTAGCTTTGCAGTTTGAGATATATAGGTATATAAATATAAGCCCTTTGATGTTCCAACAAAAAACATTTGTCCCAAAGAAGCTTAGTGGAATTCTGAGCATGTTAAAACTAATTGGACTTCATTCACTTTTCCTTCTCTTTTCTCTGCAGTGAGGTCTCATTGGCATGACAGAGAACAGGTGATGCTCAAACACAGCTTCCCAAAGTGGACGGACCTGTGCCTCCTCCAGGAGCTTTCAGGATCCAGGAGGCAACTCATCTCCCACACAAAATACCAAGTATTAAATCAGATCAACACACAGGTGGTTCTTGCAATGATATTCCACAGCACATGCTATCCCCTCTTAGAGATTTCCCTCTGGGTTCACATACACTAAGAGCACTAAGGGTTTTAAAAGGCCCTTAAAATTTACAGGCTTAAATGCTGCCATTTAGGGAATCCTAGCGATATTTTCAATTCAGTATGTGAAGCAAAAAGTTGTCCCTCTTTTGATCGCTGTTTAGACGTTCTTCACTGAATTAAACATGGGTTCATGGCGGATTCTTCTATCATTCTGAAAAATTAAATACGATGGGCATTAATCATGCTTAGTTAATTATTTGATTAATAAAAGCAAGGATGCAATGCTGTTTTCATAACATGCATTAAACTCGTGGTGGATACTTAACTGTAACCTGGATGAGCTTCCATCATGTTTGTTTTCCCATTAACTCATGCACTGCTTGTAGAAATTGGAAGAAGAAACATTGTTTCCCTCACATAAATTAGAATGTGGTTGCCCTTTCTCTTTTATATCACTTTGTCAGATTACTAATCATATAACACTCATGTATTACATAGGTTACAAGTGTAGTAGATTAAAAGGAGTATAGATAGTCTGCCACTGTTGTTAGGAATACACTGAATGTTAGCTAGAAATTAACTTTATGACCCATCGTCTATTGCAAAAGCTGTTACTGCTTGTTACAAGTCAGCAGCATAGTGTTAACTGGAGCTGACTAGAACAGTGGTTCCCAACCTTTTTCAGGCTGGGTACCCTTTTTTAACATAAAAAAAAAAATCCTTTTGGCCCCCCCGGCTGATTATGTAATCTGGCCCATGTGGGGAGACTCTGGCCTGCACCACTCTGGCACCACCACTGGGACAGCTGACGAGCAGCACTGCCACCACCATTGCCTGCACTGCTGGGGAGGGGAACCGAGCTGCAGCAGCTATGGCCCCCCTGCCCTTGCCCTTGGCGGGGAGCTGCTGCAGGGAAAGGCAGCCCTGGCAGGGAGAATTGGGGCTGTAGCTAGATTCTGGGCCCTGTAGGAGTAGGCTCCACGGACCCTTTCCAACATGTCTGCGGACCGCTGGGGGTCCCCGGACCACAGGTTGGGAACCACTGTCTCTTAGAGAATTCTGGTTCATCAAAGCCTGGTTTGATGCTTAGACAGGTTCAGGTTTCACAGCAGAATGTAACATTGATCTATGGGATTTAGCAGGAAGGTTTTGCAGAGGTTTTGCTACAGTTGAGGTGACATAATAAACGACTCTCAGGATTTATACCTGTCATCTATCACTGTAAATCACACCACTGTCACTGTTTCTACTCTTTCTAGCTTGCATTTAACTTTCTAGTACCTTAGGAACTTTTTCTTTTGATAGCCTGTTTGTTGATAAACAACAAAAAATCATTAAAATAAGTGTCATCTTGTCTTTCTTTCCCCATGTAGATGTCGCAGTCTTCAGGGAGAGGAACACAGTGAAACAGTAGACCTTTCTTCTATGATGTTGCACTGAGCTGCTGACAAGTTCTTCAGGGGCTGTGGGCAATATACCACTATGTAGTTGTGTCACACTACAGGGCTTCCCATTGATGCTTATCCTTTTAGCTTGACCTCTGAACTCTGCTGTTTGCTACACTTAGGAAAACAGCAGTTCATAAATGAAAGCAGGAGCAAGGCCAATGGTATTTTCATGCACTGTATATGGCTTAGCTAATATTTTCTGCCCTTCTTAATAGTAATTAACAATTTTTATGCTTTTCCCTATTTTGACACAAAACTCACCTTTCAGCTGTATATCAAGCTACAGAATGACAGTTAGCTTTCCCACCATCATTTGTATGAGTGGTCAGCCTGACATCATTTTCTCTACGTTTATCAGGATGGTCAAGAACCATCCCCTAGAAGCTCTGAAATTATACAGATCCAGATCCTGTGTAATTTGACCCATCAGCAATTTCTCTCTCTATGTGATTTTTATACAATGATATTGCACTGAAGAAAGATGTATGCCACAAGCAAACTTCAAATAGTCCAAGTAGCACTGATTTTGAAATTGAACATGTGCATTTTTGCTGATAGTCTTGAAGTATAATTTTCAGGACTACTATTATTGTTGTTTACTATATCAGTGTTAATTGTGAGATCTGATGGTGATAATTACATGAATCTGAAATCACTCCACCATTGTGCTTTGTATGTAGAAGAATGAGAGAGAATTGTTGAAGGAAGCTTTACTCTAACAGCCCCCAGGTTTATTTATTTACTAGTTATAACCCATTAAAAATGATGGGGGAAAAATCAAAAGGGAATTTATGAAATACTTATTTATTTTAATGATTAATAGCGCTTTAATTAAACATTTTTTTTGGAAAAGTTCTATGTTCAGCTAAAACTTTTCCTTGGTAGTTTGTATCCTTCATGCAAACTTTCAGATTTTCATGGTTTCTTCTGTGAGTGAGTGCCACATATAATTGCCTGAAGAGTCAGCATGAAATATTGGAAACAGCTGAAAGCATAGCTGACAGCTTTATAATTTTGACAAGTTTCAAAGGAACAGTCATGTCACCAGAGTGAACTATCCCTGGGTTTCACTGACTGTTTCTGTCCAATTTTTAAAGCCTCAGCCATTTTGTCTTTATGAATTACAATGAGGTATGCAGCTACAATAAGGTATATATCCGTGCCATGCCAAGACTCCCAGGCCATTGTGATGTCGGAGATGACTCAACCAATTGCTTCTTGGGAGCAATTGGTTGAGTCATCTCTGACATCACAATGCCCTGTCACATGGTACTCTTCACATCACGCACACACACAGCAAATTAGGAAAGTTAATTTATTTAGAACACCTAGGAGCACCAGTATTGGAGCAGGAACCTATTATGCTGGGGGTAGGGGTCTACAAACACAGGACAAAAACAAAACTAATCTTTCTGGTCTTGGATGGAAAAACAATGCCACTGCCCTCTTTTGCCTTTGTGTTTGATGCTCTGTAGTGATTGAGAAATGGATTTTCCTTGTCCCAATCCCTACCACCACTCCAGATGATCATGCAGCAGGCATCAAATCAAAGAGCAGAGCCAGAGAATAAAGGAGAAAGGCAGCTGAATTAGCAAACAAGTCTTTAGGGTTGAAAGGGTCACTTCTTTCCCGTACAGAGCATGATCCTCAGCTGATGTAAATTGGCATAGATCTGGTGACATCTATAGCTAGCTGTGGAAAATCTGTGGAGAATCTGGCCTGTTATTTCATCAAGAGAGGTGCTTTCAAGTTTTCTAGAACATAAGCTTTAAACTATAGAATTGCTTTCTTTCCTGTCTGGTAGTTTGAATTTCTAGGATACTGTAAGTAAGTAGCTAGGTGTCTATAGACAGGTCTACACTGCCTGCCTGTTTCAGCAGCAGTCAAATGGAGAAACACAAGTTATTTTAAATATTTAATATTTAAATATTAAATTAAATATTAAATATTAAAAAAAAACCCTTGTCTATCTGTGTTCAACTTCCCTACTCCCAGCACATCCACAGCACTGAGTCAAAGAGAGTGTCCTCCCTTCAACTCAGTGCTACCCCAGTTGTTGGAATGGTGTTCAGGATCCACTTCCTGATCAACTGAGTGGGTCTTCACAGACCCGAGCTGTTGATCAGGAAATTTGAACTGACAGTGGCAAATTTGCCATTGTCAGTGAAGACTATCCCTTAGTCTTAGCTCTTTTCTACCAGAGCCAGTGGTAAAGGCATGCCCTTCAGTTTAAGAGCTCACAGTCCAACACATTTATTGAAAACTGAATTGCCCTAATTTGAAAATAAGTCAATTAAAATAACTAGGAAAGATTAAAATAACAGCTGGAAAGGTAAAGGAAACTCTAAAATCTCACAGTAAATATTCCCATCACTAATTTTCAAAAGCACCCCAGAGATTTAGGTACACAAGTTCAATTGAAAGCCAACATTATTTGTGCTCCTAAATCTTATGGGCAGATTTGGAAATTTTCCCCATGTGCATGCTTCATTACTATGCATTTAAAAGGTTTAGTTTTGAAATGCACTATGCAGAATTTAGGCCTCAAAAGAGAGAGCTTGGCTACGTTGACCATACATTAAATTGTCATGATAATATAATCAGTGTTGCCAACTCTTGTGATTTGTACTAGGAGTCCCACAAGTCTAGGGGTTTACTAGGAGCTCCTGGAATCCTGATACTAGCTGAGCTTCTCTGTGTTCTTCTTCTTTATTTTTTTAAAAGAAGTTTCCAGGCCTGATGGCTGAAAAGGAAAGATGGGAAAGATGAACCCTCAATGTCTCTAATCCTAGAGGTCAAATAACACCCCCACCTTAATATTTTTTAAGTCTCATGATTTTTAAGTGATGTCAAGATTCAGATGTGGGAGGAGAGTGTTCACAAATCTGATTGGTGATTTTTGCATGATTGAAGTTGGCAAAACTTTAAATTAACAGTGAGGGATTAGTTCTTTTTTGTAGTAAGACCCTGTTATTCTTTTGTGGCAAAGTGCAAGATGTTAGTGTAAGTGACCAGGACCAAAGCATATATGTGCTGATTAAACATCCAGATTACAGTGCTGAAATGAGGCCACTTGGTGTCCTTGCAACTTAGATTAATACTATAACCAAGTTACCTCAGTTTTGCCTCTTGGTAACATTTCATTCCTCTCCTTGTTCTTTGGGTAGGAACAGAGGTCTGCATAAAACAAATAGCTAATGGGTTGAGTCATTCATATGCTTGTGCACATACATAGCTTTAGTCATCATGAAGTGAGTAAGAGTTTTTCTATACATGAGTACCTACAGGATTGAGGACAATATTTATAACCTCTAGCCTCAGACTGCAATACACCCTCTTTTTAGTTGACAGATTTTTAATAGGTACTCCCCCCCATCTCACCTCCAGTGACCTGCAGACTGTGAAGATGAAGGTGTCATTAGACAGTAAATATATCATAAAGATGAAGCTGATAAATGATAAAATAATACATGATTAAATCCCTTCCCTTCCTGTCCTTGTCCTGAGTACACCTTGGCCAGATTCAGTAATAGGATCACAAATTTCTTTTTTAATCTGTATTATTGTTCTGTAACAAATTGTCCATAACCCTGCCTGCATCCCTATAGCTCAAAGAGAGCCCTTCAGTCCACAAACTGACTTTTGCTGTATTCCAACCCATACATTGTTATGTGCCTTATTTTATTTTAAGTACTATGATTGGCTTAGTTTTAGTGCTTCAGTGCTTTGCATTGGCATATGGGAGATTCAGATTCTAATACAACCTCCATTTTTACAGCAAATAAAGATGGCAGAGATTTTTCACTTTATGTCTTGCTGTCAGAGGTTGGGGAGTTAGAATATTCATTATTAATTGTATGCACTAGCACCCAAGGTCTCCAGTCATAGATCATGCTCCTCTTGTTCCTGACAATCTACAAACTCACAACAAAAAGATGAGAGCATTGCAATATGTCAGCTTGATTCTGAAGGATGCATTATTAAATAGGCAGTTCCATGATCTCCAGTGTCTAGAAAGCATGTTATAGTGTCACAGCAGGATGTTTGTAAAAGGAAAAAGAATGGTTTATTGAGTTAAAAGGTGTGTAAAACTATAGTCCCTTCCTCTTAACATGGCCATCTTGTCCAAGTCATGTTCATAGTCTGTGGCTTTCTGTCCTGTATACTTAGGCCATATGTTCAACCAGTGCATTCTGAGAAGAGTCCGAATTGGCGAAACAGTGTTCAAATTCTGAACGACTGTTCAGTTTGACCATGTCAGTAACCCTTATCACTAGCAATTAGAAAACTGTAATGCAAATAGATTTTTGGGCATGGTTCAGTAAAGTTCTTAACTCCAAGCAGTCTATCAGTTCTTTTAAATAAATAAGGTTCTTCACAAGCTTAAAGTTAAGCAGGTGCTTTTGTGTTTTCCTAGATCAGGGCCTCAGTTCACTTGAATATTTAGGAAAAAATTGTTCCATGCAGATTATGGAATGAGTAAGAGAAGGTGTGCTCGAGTGAACAAAAGTATTCATTGTTTACTACTGGGTTTTTGTTATTTTTCTTTCATAATTCTCTCATCTGAAATGTCTTTCATGGATAGAAACAGTTGCAAAGGAGTTAAGTAAACAGGCATGCATCGAAAGTAGTGGGTAGGGAGAAGTGAACAAATGTTTAAACTTCCTAATAGCCTCCTGAATTTTTTTCTTAAACTATAGAGTGCACACTTATTGAAGGGAATATATTCAAATAAATCATAATCAGTTAGGCTGTGTCTACACTTACCATGTCAGTTTGAATGAATGACTTCAAACTAGTCAATTAAAACTAATAATTATTAGTTCGAATTGCGTCAGTTTGAATTGATATGGCCACACAAGAAACTCCAATTTGAATTAGCATGTCCATGAACTGGACTTGCTAATTTGAATTGGAGGAGGGGCACCATGGGAGGTGTGGCAACATGGTGCCCTAGAAGGGTCATGCCACCACTCAATCCCCTGCCAGGCTCCAGGCCTCTGAGTCTGCACAGGGAAAAGCATGCCCTGCCCCGCTCTAGCTGTGGTGCGGCTAGAGCTGGATAGGAGATGTTTTTCCCCATGTGAGGCTCAGAAGGCAGGAGCCTGGCAGGGGATGTTTTCCCCTCCCAGGGCTCCCAGGGGCCAGGGCACTCCCCCCCACACCACATTGGGGGCAGGGGAGAAGGGATTCCCCCACCCTGCACTGTCAGCGCAGCCAGGAGAATCCCTTCTCCTCTGCCCTGGCTGTGCTGTCAGTGTGGGCTGGGGGAATCCTCGCCCCCTCCCGTGCTGTCAGCGCAGGTTGGGAGAATCCCTTCTCCCCGCCTCTGCTGCGCTGTCAGCACCCGCCGGTGGAATCCCTTGGCCCAGCACTGACAGAGCAGTGGGACGGGGGGGAGAAGGGATCCCGGCAGGGCAGGAGCCTCTGCCATGGGAAAGGCACCCCCCCCACCACCGCATGGCTGCTGCCCAGCTGGCCGCGGGCGGGGAAGGCACCCCTGCACACTGATTCTCCTCGGCTGGTGATGTGTGAGGATGGCAACCCTGCATGTGGCTGCGTCCCCCGCTGGTTGTGCACGGGGAAGGCACCCCTGCTCATGGCTCCTGCCCAACTGGCTGTGCACGGGGGTGCCTTCCCCGCACACGGCCAATTGGGAAGGAGCTGCGCATGGGGGTGCCTTCCCAGCATGTGGCCAGCCAGGCAGGAGCCACACGTGGGGGTGCTGTCCCCATGCGTCTCCAGCTGGGCAGGAGCCACATGTGTTGGTGTCTTCCTGGCATGTGGCCAGTGGGGCAGGAGCCGTGTGTGGGGGTGCCTTCTCTGTGAGCAGCCATCTAGGCAGGAGCTGTGTAGGGGTGCCTTCCCTGAGTGCAACCTGAGGGACTGGATTGGAGGCTGGGGTCCTTGTTCCCAGCCAGGGGACAGGAACTCCATTGCTTCCCCCAGCCAGATCTGGCTAGGGGTGAGGCACCTTTGGGGCTGCTGGCCCTAAGTGCTATAGGACTGGTCTTCCTCCCAGCGTGTGTGGTGAGGGTCTTCCTCCAAGGGTGCTCAGTGAGTTCAAAGTGACATGGACACACTGGGTCAGTTTGAATTACCGGGTTGGAATTGACCTTGACTTCAAAGTCAAACAAGGTTTGACCAATTCAAAGTCAGCTTCCATCAATTTGAACTGAGGAGTTCCTCAGTTCCAACTGAGGAAAGCGAGTGTGGCCATGCACTTAAATGAATTCAAATTGATTGTCGTCAATTCAAATTCAAGTCTAGGTGTAGACATACCCTTAGTGAATAGTTTTGGAACAGGAAAATAAACAAACAAAGGCTGTGCCTTCAGTGTCAAAAAATGTGGGTTTTTTTGATGGGATAACTAACATGCATTAGTCATGTCACTGTTAAAACCTAGCTGAGACCAGGCACTTGTAGGTTTTATTGCATGGTAGCTAGGTGACATCTGCCCTTGGCCCCACAGGTATGTCTACACTGGAGCCTTAGGTTGCCTTAACCTTCCTTAAATCGACCTAAGGAATGCTCTGTCTATACTGGAAATTTATTAAGTCAACTTAAGCTCTTCCTTAATTTGACTTAATACCACCACCTCTTAAGGTTGACTTAATGTTTAGGTCTACTGTATTAAGTTGACTTAAGCCAGTGTAGATGGGGCATAGTCCTTAAGTCAACCTTATTAAGTTGACTTAAGGGCTATGCCTCATCTACACTGGCTTAAGTCGACCTAATAAGGTAGACCTAAACATTAAGTTGACCTAGCAGCTGCCAAGAGTGGATGTGGGCAGTCTACAGGCATTTGGATGTGGATGCTCTAAGCTGACTTAACAAAGTTGACTTTAAGTTGACTTAAAGTCAACCTTGTTAAGTCAACTTAACAGAGCCTCCAGCATAGATACACTCCATGTGTCCTTGCAGCTCCCTATGCCAACCCCATGTGTCTCTGGAGCCTACCTCCACATTCATGTGCGAAAAATCGGGAAGGGGCAGAGAGTAATAGGGACCTATATAAGAAAAAGCCCTAAATATCTCTATAAAATTAGGACAACTAGTGACCCTCTCAGCAGCTCTGTGTGTCCCGTGCTGAGTGTCCTGTGCCTCTTCACCTGGCCTTGATGTGAGGAATGCAGCCTCTTGGCTAGCTGGCTGTCCTCTCATCTAGTGACACAGCAGCCCCTAGTGGGAGAAAGGTGTGATTATGTTGCCTCTCCAGCAGAGGTAAACATCTATAGAAAAAAATATCTGTGAGGGGACATGAATTCTGTGCATGGGCAGTGGCACAAAATTCTCCCCAATAGTATCTCGTTATATAAATATTTTTCCATGTTTGCTTCCAGGTAAATAGTTATTTTTAAGGAATCACCAAAGTAAGCAAGTTTATCTTCCATTGAAGCTAACAGTTGTGTTAATTTATTTATGATTAAAACTGTCCCTGACTGTTTGAATTATGTTATAACATTATGATATTCTGTCACGTTTTTGATTTTGAATTTATTAAGTCAAGATATAATGTTCTAAGGCTATGTCCACACATACATCATTATTTTGAAATAAGTTATTTTGAAATGAGTTATTTTGAAATAAAGTCCTTATTTCGAAATAAGTTAATTCAAATTAAGGGAAAGCCTGCTTTTGAAACAGCTGTTATTTTGAAATGGTTATTTCGAAATAAGGCTGTTTGGACATGTTGTTTCAAAACAGTTGTTTCGAAACAATGGTGTTGTTTTGAAACAAATGTCCAAATAGCGTTATTTCAAATTAACCATTTTGAAATAACAGCCGTTTTGAAATGAATGGGTTTTAAGCTGGTTTGAAATGACGGTTCTTATTTCAAAATGACAGAGCCCATCATTTTGAAATAAGAAAACGTCGTGTGGATCTAATCTTTTTTATTTCGAAATAACCAGTGTGGACATAATAAGTCTTTACAATTCTCTCATTATTTTGGTATCATGCATTGACAATGCTCCCAAACTAAAGCAAGCTAAATGGCTCTTGCATTGAATTTTCCATGCCATTCATCAAGCAAATGTCAAAGTGAGAAGCTCCTCTTTTGTCTTCTAAAACAATTGTACTTGTACTTTCAAAGGGCTAGACTGAGCCACTGTTGAATCCTCTGAATGTGGGGCAGTGTAAAACTGCATTATCCCAAGAGGAGCGCTAGAAAGTGAAAGGAAGTAATTGGTGCCGACTCTTTCCGGGTGAACATTACTCCCCTCCTATGCCCTGCCAATCACTCACTTCTGGGGACTAGGAACAGAAACTCATTCACTCTCTGCTTCTTTTCATCCCCTTCCTCTACAGTACAAGGTTTGACATTTCGTTCTGGAGACTAAGGGTATGCCTACAGTTTTGGGGCTCTGTTGGCACTGTAGGATCAATACTGTGAGACTGATTGAGTGGGCAGTGGAGACCCACTCAGCTGATCCTGGAGAAGCTCTCTGGTTGACGCTGTAAATCCAGCCCTGCGAAAAGCATAAAGCTGCAATTACTGAAGGGCATCTTCCATCAGTACAGTGCAGTGGGGATGCTGTGGTAAATGAAAGTTAGTTAGTTGACGGAAAATACATAAGCAACGAAAAATACATAAGCAACATGTAGCTTGCATCTCTCTCATTGATGACTGCTGACAATGTAGACCAGGCCTAGTAATGGGTTCTTCTTCCAAGCAACTGCCCTGTGTTTAAGCAGAACTACCAAAACACTGTGGCTTTGTTGTATAATTCGACCACTTCTGAAAACTTTGAAAGACAAAGATACACTCAAATACCATGCTGATGAACAGCCTTAGAAAAATCTTGTTAGACAAAGCAAACTGGCACTTTTAAAGACTAACACATTTATTTATCATCAGACAAGTTGAAATGGGATTTTTCTCCACAAAAGCTCATGTGATAAATAAATGTGTTAGTCTCTGAAAGTGCCACAGAACTCCTTGTTTGGTTTGCTGAACTAGACTAACATGGCTACCCCTTTGGAACTTGTTAGACAAGAAGACCTAAATGATTAAGTTTTGACTTGATTTTTTCAGTCTTCTGTAGTGTTGATCAGGAGAGAATGCAGTAAGGTTTAATGGGCAAGAGAAACCAGATGGGAAATAATTTTTGTCACTGTTATTGGCATCACACTTAAAAAAAATTCTTGTTTAGCAGGCAATCACAGGAGTTACTTTCCGTCTATCATTTTTAATCATTGCACAATGCCTGATGATTTCTGTGCACAGTTGTGCACAACAGGAGTTAAAAAAAAAAACACACCCAAAAACTGCCCTCAACTCAAATGTCTTTCTCATAGAAGAAATTTTTGTGCCTCTGAATGTGAAAATTGGCCAAGGTTATTTTCTTGAGGTTCTGACAAATTTCCATTCGATCCTTGTACTCCAGAAAGGTTTACTGAAAGTACTGTGGAGATGTTCTGTGGTGTTCTGATTATTTTTCCTGGTGAAAGTTACTGTATAATGTTACTGGCATTACTAAAAAATAATAATAATGATAATAATAATAAATAATTAATATAATGGTCCCCTGCTACATAATGAGTAACTGATAAAAAGAGAGAGACTGAAAAAGGCATAATAAACTTAGAAAGAAAACTGAGTTTAAAATGACCTCTCTTGACCTTAACCATCAAACAAGAGGACTGAAATTCTTAATGGCCGAGTCTAGTTAAATGTAATCCATACAATGTCTACTGTATTCTCTTGAGGGAATTCAGTGCCTGACTAGCACACTGTGTTCTCACGTTAAAATGTTCCGTCAGCACTGCTGTGGGCTGTGGGGTTATTAGCTCTGCCAGTCTGCTTGCCTCTGTAGCCTAAAGAAGAGGCCAAAGATCACCAGTTTCATTAATTCATTCAGGAAGAGCGGAAAGTAAGAGTAAACCAAGTATTTGTTTTCATTGACTTTCTAAGCTACATTCAGTAGTGCTCTCTTTCCTTTTTCACTGCTAGAAACAAAAGGATAGTAGGATTTTACTGACCGGGCAAAATGACCTGTTATGTAAAAATGGAAGGAATCATTTTACTACATTCACGTCTGCTGTTGTTTAAAACGGTTTTTGTGTGTGTGTGTGTGTATGTGTTGTCACTAGAATTAAAGTACATGAAACAAAGAAAGTTTATCTGCCTGATTTGTAATTTATAAACACATGCTCCTTATTGGTCATGGCTCATTATTCTCTGGAAGTTTGATTATTTTCTTATTCTAGTAGGATATAGAGGGCAGCTGAACACAGAATTCTCTTCAAGGTTGATGGCCTGAATTTCAAACCTCTGACTTATGTTCCCTCTAAGCTGTGCGCACGTGCACAGCCACATAGGTTGTGAAATCCACACACACAACAAAATAAATCATGCAAAAAAAAAGTCAACAAGACTAATATTTTTATGCTACTTTAAGAAGATGGTTTCAGGTAGCATGTTTCAAATAAGGTTTGTAATTTATAAAATCATTTCTATCACCATGCTGAAATAAAATTTAGATATTATTTGCATCATACACATGCTTTGTTATGCTCACAAGTTTGACCACACTCACTGGCGTGCACAGAAATTTGGACACTGGGTCTGAAAATTTGCACAAAAGAATTTTTTTGTGCACACAGTCTACAAAAAATTAGAGGGAACATTGCCTCTGACTGCCTGAGAGAACTCTTTCTCTTTGTGATCACAGCCTCTCATAACATGGAACACTTAAACTGTTGGTCAGTATGGGAAGATGTGTAGTCATAAGGGACAAAACCTACAGTGAAGCCAAATTCAGATTTTGAGGTTTACTGAAAGACAAAATCAGAATGGCCACTGATTTCACTACTTTCCCTCATAAACCTTCCACTTATCCCTAACTTTACAACAGATCCCCAATTAAAAAATCATTTTTATATAGTCAAAAATAGTTAAACTAATTATGCATACTAACCCTGCTTTTCATTGGTAGGGGTGGAAGAAAGAGATATCTCTGTTGTCTTTTACTCTGAGATGCATCAGACACTACGATGCTAATACTAGAACCTGGACAGTTAACTAGATGGGTGAATGGAGATAAATTTCATGGAGCTGTGTATATTACACACTAGTAAATGTATAAGAAAGAAAGCTACATGGTGTAAGAAATAAAGGACAGGGCTGCACTAGAAATTTCCTTTACTGTGGGATTTGTTAGTTCATGGAAGGTACTGTGGCTGCTTGTTGTGGGTTTTCCCTAGGGAGAGCAATCCCCTTTAGTCACAAGTAGAAAAAGCATCCTCCTATGCAGTACTGCTGTAGCCATGTCTTTGTGTCAGGATAGGATGTTACAAGGAAGAAGGAGAAAAATTGTTCTCATTAACTTATTAGGCTAGGATTAGAGGAAAGAGGCTTAAACTGCAGCAATGGAGGTTTAGGTTGGACATTAGGAAAAACTTCTAAACTGTCAGCGTAGTTAAGCACAGTGGCATACTGACAGGGGAAGGGTGGGAGGAGGCCATGATGGGTGCCAGCCTGAGGTGGGGGTGTCAGCTTGTCTGAAAATGTGACTAAAACAAGATTTGTCTTCTGGAACAAGTAGGCATATTTTCCATACCTAGTTCTAGATGTGTGGCACTGGAAGTTTGTGGAGGTGATTGGCCCCAAAATAAGGGAAAGTGGCCAAGAGTAGACATTGCCAAAGCTATTGCTGATCCTGGGAATGAGCCCCCCAAAACAACCCATGACTCATTGTTGGGGGGGCAGGAAGTGCAAAGTTGGAGGATGGGGGTTACAAATTGGCTTCTTGGTGCCGAAGACCCACAGTATTGCCACTGGTTAAGCACAGGAATAAATTCCACTTGTGAGAGGCGGTGGAATCTCCATCATTGGAGATTTTTTAGAACAGGTTGGACATACACCTGTCTGGGATGTGCTAAGATCAGGGATCAGCAAACTTTTCCACCTCCCATGCTGGCCCCTCCTCCCTGCTCCTCAGCCAGTGCCAGCAGCCCTGTCCACTGAAAAGAAAAAGGGGGGGGTTACCTCAAAAGTGGTGGCCATGGCTGGAGTGGAGGAGAAATGCTTCCTACCCATGCTGCTGAAGGGAGCCACTCACAGGGGCCTCGAGGACACTGCAGAAAGAAGCTGCCCAGAGCAGCTCCTCTCGGTGGCATGTCTGGTGATGGGTTCCCAGGGATGCTGTAGAAAAAAGCCGTCTGGAGTGGCTCCTTTCAGCAGGAGCTGGGGTGGGAGTTCCCAGGCTCACCATAGAAGGAAACCACCTGGAGCAGCTCCTTTTGGCTGTCACACACCACAGAGAAGAGTCGCTCTGGGTGGTATCTTTCTGATGCATACCTATGGACCTGCCATCCCAGCTTCTGCCAAAGAGAGCCACTCAAGGTAGTTTCTTTCTGTGCCATGTCTGAGGACTTCTCGTTCCCCAGCTGCCTCTGAAAGAAGCCACCCAGAGTGGCTTTCAGTGGCAATGTAGGGGTCACAGCATGCTGCTTTGAACTAGCTCATGTGCCACTGTCAGCATGCATGCCAGGGGTTGCATACTCTGTTCTAGATAATACTTGGTCCTGTCTTGAGTGCAGGAGACTGGACTAGTTCCATGATTCTGTAATTCAATAACATTAGAGAGAGGAAGTGGGTGAGGTAATATCTTGTATTAGACTTCCTTTTGTAGATGAGAGACGCATGCTTTTAAGCAACACAGAGTTCTCTGTGAGGTCTGGGAAAGGTACTCAGTGTCACAGCTAACTACAAGTCCCAAAGGGGTAGCTGTGTTAGTCTAGTTCAGTGAAACAAACAAGGAGCCTTGTGGCAGTTTTAAAGACTAACACATTAATTTATTGCATGAGCTTTCTTTGGAGAAAATCCCACTTTGTCTTCAAGTGTCTGATGAAGTGGGATCACTTTGTCTTCAAGCATCTACCAAAGTGGGATTTTCTCCTATGAAAGCTGTGTGATAAATAAATTCATTAGTCTTTCAAAGTGCCACAGGATTCCTTGTTTATTTAGCTAAATGCAAGGTCAACAGATAGTTTTGCGAAGTAGTTATCACATACTGTAAGGGACCGTTCAAGGTGAAATGACTTATGACCACTGCTTAAGTCACAGGACATGAAGGAGGGGCTAACAGACTATGGATTGTTGTAATATGTTTATTACGACAATCTGGAAAGCTTGTGGTGGAAGGTGGTCCAATAAAAATAGCATCTTACTCACGTTGTCTCTTTAATATCCTCGGATAGACATGCATTTAGGCTCCTAAGTTGTATTTGAAAATAGGACTTAGGTGCTTTTAAAGTTTACCCTTAAATTCTAGAAGTATTGTTTTCTTTCCTGCTTGAAGGTTACAATGATAACTGAACATTTAGCTGATACCTGACTACAGCACAGCAGACAGTTGCAAAGCTCATTTCCTGAGTTGCATCTTTTTATTTTCTTAATATTTAAGAAACCTGTCTGCCTGCCTCTTGATTGGATTCCGGATATTTCCTGCCACTTGAAGGAATGGAGAAATGTTGCCTTAGAAAGATAGCCAATATAAATATAATTTTACATAGTGGTGTAATAGCTAGCTTTTTGTTTCACAAAATTCAGATTGATTAAAAACCTAAAACTCTCCTTCCTGTAACCAATTTGACCTGAAAAATCTTTCAGGCTTTCAAGGATGTCCTCTGACTTGTTCATAGATTTCCCAAGGCCAGACAGAACCACTGTGATCATCTAGTATGACCTCCTGTGTAACATAGGCTATAGAATTTTCCCTAAATAATTCATAGAACATGTCTTTTAGGAAAACATCTCATCTCAATTTGAAAATTGTCAATGATGAAGAATCCATCATGACCCCAATAAATTTTTCCAATGGTTAATTACTCTCACTGTTAAAAGTCTGTCTTATTTTTAGTCTGAATTTGTCTAACTTCATCATTCAGCCATTGGTTTGTGTTACAGCATATTGTTGCATAGGAGCAGGCCCTTCCAACTACATGGAACACCACTGGCTTAAGTGCTACTCCGCACAAACATGTCCAGATGCAACAAGCAGCAGGATCAAAGTCTTAATGTGCATCCTTCTCATAAAGCGTTTGTAGTTCTCTTCCCTGTTTGACAGCATTTCCCCTTTCTTTCTTACCCATGAAAATAATATTGAATTAGTGACAACAGAACACAAAAGTACTTGGCAAGATAAAGTTATCACACTGGGTGGCAGCATGGTCTATCAAATAGAGTTCTGTATTATTTTAATACAGTGGTGGCATGCAGTATATCATCATCAGGGGTAGATTAAGGGGCCTCAGGGCCCTAGGCCCTGACCCACTGGTGGGCCCCAGGCCTGAGGCCTCAGCTCCCCACTCCTACTGATCTGCCCCAGAAGACCAGCAGGGCTGACTGGCACTCAGTGCGGCTTCTGGTGCCATCCTCCAGGGCCAAGTGCCCTGAAAGGCCAGGCCAGAGGGCTACGGCACTGCCAGCTGGACCTGCCCCAAGAGTGTAGTGGCCATGCATTGGCTTGGACGAGGTGGAAGTGTGGAGCTCATCCTCTGGGCCAGCCCACCCCATTCCTGGGAGTGAACCAGCTGGACCAGGGGTGGTGTGGGAGCATGGAGCCCAGCCTCTGGGCTGTCCCACCCTGCTTGCTCCCTGCACTGACAGGGCAGATGGTCCCCAAAATGTGGTGGCTCTTCTGCCCTGACTATAACAATGTCTTTTGCAGTAACAGCTTCCTTAATGACTGCCTACACTTTGCCAACTTTCCTTTAAAGCAGATTGTCCCTTGCAAGAACTTTTTCCCAGCATGCATTTCTGGGACTAGCTGTTTAAAATTTGGCAGAGTGCAGCAGCTGTGGCCCTAAGGTGGCCATTTTGCAACTGTCTTCTTCTTGCTTCATCTCTTGTGTTTCCAGTTGGTAAGTATTCTTAATTCCTGATATTTTTTCCCTCCTTCTTATTTCTGAGAAGATGGAACATTCTCACAAAGAGGTGCAAGGAAAAACTGATTCTTTTCCCAGCTCTGCCACTGCCAAATAAAAATAAAGGTTATCCTAAGTTCTCTACTTTATGGTGACCATCAGGTTCATGTGCTCCTTTTGGTTTATATAACAACAGTGACTTCCCAAATGCCTAGACTTTGATACTGTTATATGATATTTCTGGTAGCCACATGTGATGTTTGGCATTTAGTGTTATACAGGAGCAAAGCATATAAAAATGGCATGTGAGGAAAGAGGTTTGTGTTTTAAAGCAGAGCTCAGTGTCAGTATTTTCATCAGGTTGTATGAAAGCCTAGCAACTGATAACACAGAAATATGCAAAACAAAAAAGGAGTGGCATTTTTTAAGACTAACAAATGTATTTATTGTATGAGCTTTTGTGGGCACAATTCTACTTCATCAGATGAATGAAATGGAAAATGTATCATGTTAGCAGTATATATACATACAGAGAAGGGTGGGTCACAAGATAAATTCAAACAGTTCCAGAGGGATAGTCTGCTAGCCTATCTCAGGCAAGTACATCAGTTGTTTTGATGCAAACAATGTGGAAGAGGGAAGCTAGGCTGCAAGCAAAAGCAGAGAAGGTGAGAATGGTAATAGAGGGGAAATCACCTTTTTAATGACTTAGCCATTCTAAATCTCTATTCAACCCAGTGTTAAGGTGTCTACTCTGCATATGAATTCCAGCTCTGCAGTTTCACATTGTAGTCTGTTTTTGAAGTTTTTTTTCCCCTGAAGTACAGTCACTAGCATGTTTTTTACAGAATGGGTAGACTGAAATGTTCCCCAAATATTTTTTTAATGGTAACATTCTTAATATCTGATTTGTGTCCATTTATTCTTTTGCACAGAGACCATCCAGTCTGGAAATATATATAACAAAGGGGCATTTTTGGCATAAGATGGCATATATCACATTGGTAGATGTGTGGGAATGTGTAAGTCTAAATGTAGCTGAAAGTCACCGCTGTATTATTATTATTATTTACGGAGCACTGTGTACAAACAAGTTAAAAAAATCTTTCTTTAACTGATGATGATGTAAAAAACAGCTGCAATTCTTCTTCCAACATAGCTACTGATTTTTGTTGCTTTGTCAGGGCAAAAATTATTTAAAGGCCAAATGCTCCTCTTAAATTATCACAATATATATCCAGATTTACTTTACTCAGCTCAGTGGAATTATTCTGGAATTATGTTAGTGTAAAATGAGAGCAAAATCTGGTCCCGAAGCTCTGAGTAATGGTGATGGTGGAGTAATTTAAACGAGGAAAGTGGCATGGTCAAATTGTCAGGTTGAGAGAGGGGGAGAGATGAAGTAGCATCTAGCAGAGAAGCTAGTGTGGTGGGTTTCAGAGAAGGAGGCCCTATTGAAAGAGTCGGGATCAAGGAGCATCACCAAGGGATTCACCCCTGAGAGGTTCAGCCAAAGGGCTTCAATTCTGGAAGATTTTCAGGGTCATTTTTCCCATTCAGTGCAAGATTAATTTACAGTATTGGGGGGTCAAATTGATGGCAAGCTGCCAAAAGCTAATTTATCTCCCTTTATCAAAAGAAAAATAAACTTTCATCTGCTTTCCTGATTTTTGCCTTAATATAAAATCAGGGATAGTATGAATTAAGTGCAAAACCTGCTCCATGGCAACTTCTAACTTTTTGAAGATTATTCTTTATGCATTAAATCAGATTGTTAGGATTATTCAACTTTACTAGCTTTGACTTGACTTTGGTTTCAACCCAAAATTAAAAATCTCAATGACCTGCAGTTGCCAACCAGTTATTTTCACATGGTCAGTGTTCACTAACCTTTTGGCTCTCTCCATAGCTTATTTTGATTTTTGGCTTGAAAGCCATCATTTAATTCACTTAGTTTGAATCTCTGATCAAGTTTTTTACAGCACTTTCTTGAAGGCATGTTCATGAATTTTTTCTGCCATCTAAAAGCACCATAGTTCAATGACACTTTGTTTACTAATGTGGTTTATTGATAAAATGTCCTAGGACTGCAAAAGCTACCCACTGTTTTCTGTGAGGCCGGAATGAAACCGGATTGCTTTCAGGATACTCATTCTTCATATCATAAGCAGGACTCATAGCACAACCAATTATTAAGGTTGCCTGACATTTCTCTGCAGATGACTCCATTTTCAGTTGTTTGTAACTTTGCCAAACGTTTTTTGTGTGTAAATTATATATATAAAGTAAAATAAAATTATATCTATGGAATATGAATGTTGCATAGAATGTTTATAATTAAATGATTATTTTGTGCAGCAAGTTTTGTGTCCTGGTATTGAGCAGAACACCACACAACTGGATGAGTCATAGTGAAATTTGACATGATTTACTGTTCCTGAAAATCTGTAGACAATAATAAAACCAACACACTGTTTTATAAGAATTCAGGTTGCGGTACAGACATTTTCTCCTCAGAGCAGCATATTTTAACTTAGTCATCCCACTACTTGTTGAAAACTGAATCTTTCTGAATTAGTTTGGAGTCATTTAAATTGGGCTGATTTGCTAATAGCTCTGTTGTTCAGCTCATTCAATGGAATTTTGTTGCACTAATGGGGAAACTGAGGCAGAGAAAAATCAAGGTTTTGTTGGCAGTTACTCTGTTGATGGCAGAGGGACTTGAATCGAGGAGTTGTGATATATAGTCCCTTGCTCTGAACATCAGACCTCATTGCTCTTCATTATACAAAGAAACATTTGGGGGCCTTAGGAAGTCTCAAAGGCATTTGTTTGCTGAAGAAATGAGAACAGAATACTGGCATGCATGCATATTTAGTGCTCATTTATTATTGCAAGGATCAGAAAAACAATATGCATATTGTTATGTTGACCTTTAGATACGCTCTATATGAAAATCATATCTACATTTGTAGTTGGACTACACTGTAGTCTCCTTGTGCAAAACTCTCACTGATAAGAAATGAGGATGGAATATTTTATTTTAAAACCACATTTGTCAGATAAAAGGGTGAATAATATATTAGGATAATTATTTATACTTTTTATAAAAATAAGTTTTAAAAGAATTGACACATTTAAGAGAATAGCATTGGATGAAGAAATATTGTTAACAGAGCACATCTGTTGCAAATCCTTGTTTTGGGGAAAAACACGTGTTTTTTATTTTAAATTTGTATGTGTGTTGTTATCCTTGTGTTAACTATTAGGTAAATAGAAGCGTTGAGAATCCATTTTCCAGTGAAGTTTGGTTAGGAATATTTGTACACATTGTGTGGGAGATAATTTGAAAGCTAATTGGAGCTTTGTGATGAGCCAATTCCCTAAAAATCCCTTAAATCAAAATACCTGCCCTCTGTATACAAGTATTTACCAATGCACATATTTGTTTTGGATATTAAATCAATTTAGTTTTTAATGTGTATTTTTGACATGCCTTGCTAGAGTATTGCATAACACAAAACAGTATCGCATAATGTGCTCTAGCATAACAAACACAATCAGAGCAAGGGCTGAGCTTTAAGGGAAAACACATTTGTTTTGAGTTTATTAGGTACATGTATGCAGTCACAGTCACTTTAGATACTGTGTTATGATGTAATATTGTAAAGTTAATGAACTCCCTACTGAGTACAGATATAAACTTGGTATTAGAATGCTAGATATGCATATAAAAAGAGGTTGACGTTCTGAGCCTATTGACTTCCTTATGTGGACTAGAATTTCACCCCAGAAGTTTTGTTTGTGTCTCCTGTATAGCTCCCCAGCCTTTTTCAAAGATTTAATTAGAAGAGTGGGGTGCATATATCTTCTTTGGGCCATGTCTACAATAGGACACTCAGGAAAGTTAAGAGAATTACCGGTAACTGAAGTCATGAAGTCAATGTGTATTAATTATTTTAGGATTCCCATATGTCCAGGACCTTCTCTGTCCCAGGAAATCTGTCATCTGAGTCACCTCACTCTCAGCCTGCTGTTGGGGGTTTACATCTTCACCTCCACGGTGCTACTCCTCCTCTTCCCTCTTGCCTGCTCCCTGGTTCACCAGCAGCAGCTGTTCTGGAGCAGCTGCTGCTGCTCACTGCCTGACTAACAAGCTGTTGAGGGCAGCAAAAGACCTCAAAGCAGCAACAGCACAGCATCCTCCTCCTCGCCAGAGTGGTGGTGGCTCAGCAGGACCTTGCTTCCCCTCCAGGAAGATATCTTATATTCCCACATTCCTCCTGTGCTTCCTGTCCCCAGCTCAGGGTTGTTGCTGTTTTTTGTACCTCAGAGGTTGCACCCAATCCCTTTGTGGATGGTTTCATTCAGGAATAAAGTGAGCTAAATTCACTGTAACTTGGAGGAGGGTTATGGACTTGTCTACACAGTATGGCAAAGCACACTAGAGGGATATGATTTGTAGAATGTGATAACATGTGGAGCAGTGTAGGCCTTGCTGGCATGTCTAAAAGGTATCTGGAGGAGGATAGTAACAAGATACCCATCCTCCTACTCCACCAGTGGTCCCCTTGAAATCCAAAGGTAGTGAGTGCTTGCTAGAGGAGGGAGAGTAGCTCCGCTGTCATTCTGAGGAATGCTCCCCGACCAGGGCTTAAAGTATAATTTGGAGGGAGAATCCTCCTAAATTTCCAGGTGCCCTTCCTGCATGTCTGACCCCCCCCCCAATGCTTATCTGGGTCCCCTTCCCACACATCCGGGACCACCAATGCACCCAGCTCCTGTCCCCTACCTGCCTACCCCCCACCCCAGCTCCTGCCCCACTAAACACCAGCCCCTGACCCCAGCTACTGCCCCTGGCCCCTGTCTGGCTACTGGTTCCCCAACCCTTCCCTAACCCCCTGCCATGCTGCGCTGCCTTCCCCTGATGTCCTGGGCCGACCCCCTCCCCCACGCCCTTTCCCTGCCAGGCTAACCTGCCTGATCCTGATCCACCCCCAGGGCCTCCTTACCTGGCCTCTGGGCTAAGTGGCTGCATCCCTGACCCTGGCCAGGGCTGAGGCTCCAGCCCTGAGCTGGCTCTCGCTGAGCATGCTCAGAGGCTCTGAGCATGCTCAGTGAGAGCCAGCTCAGGGCGGGAGATTTAAAATCTCCCAGCCCAAGGCAGCTCCCTGCCTGCCAGAATGCTCTGGAATGGCATTCCAGGGCCTGCTATTTTTAGGGGCTCAGCATTTGCTGGGCCCCTATAAATAGAAAAAGGAGCTGGAATGCTGCATTCTGGTACCCACTATTTTTAAATGGTAGGCCTGGGAATGCAGCATTCCATCTCCATTTTCTATATTTAGGGGGCCTGGAATGCTGAGCCCCTAAAAATAGTGGGACCCGGAACACCATTCTGGTGCTTTCCAGCTTACTTTAACCCTGTCCCTGAGGTCCATCATACAGGAGCAGTTTAAACTGAGTGGCCAAAAAGGAGGTTTGGATCCTTTTCCAAAACTGTGACCCTGCTCCAGCCCCCCGTGCTGCTCCAAAAAGCAGAACACAAACAATAGCAGAAGCAAGGCCCACACTGCTCACTACAAACTAGCCCATCCAAAATATTTCCTCTGACCTTAGATTAATGAGGGGAAATTTCAGGCCAAAGGTGGTTTTGATTTGTGAAAGGTGGGACACCAAGTTTAGAATGCAAACAAACTTAAGAACTCATTACAGTCAGTTCACCCTTATTAGTAGCTGGAAAGTCAGGACTAGGATATTGCCTCTTCTGCCATTCTACTACTCCAAAACCAGAATAATAAAGAATAGTCCTGTCCTTAATGTGTAATGAAAGAGGTTCCAGGGCACATGTAGTTAGGTGCTGGGGCTCTAGCAACTTTCTTACATTCATAAATAATGCAGGAGTCTCAGAGGTGCAAGGGCTATGAACTGCCAACCCTAGAGGTGCTGGGGCTCAGCCCTGGCACAAATTAAACACTGAATAGCAGCAAGGTCTTTAGATAACTCTGTTAAACCCTCAGAGTACCTCTAACTGCTGCAGAAAAAAAGACGGTAAGGTGGTTTGGTTCTGAGTATTCTACCATATATTTTGTCCTTGATACAGAAGAGGAAGGTTAAAGAAAAAAATCCCTGTCTGTAGTTCTTGTGAAATAGGCATGGTTTTTGTGTTTGTACAGACCCTCTTGGGAGGTGGGGAATAGTCTGATATAAAAATTCACAGGCACTTAAAATGTCTAATGTAACTGTTATCTTTACTCTGACTTCTTTCTAAATCGTATATAAAAATCATTGGTATGCGTATACAGTCATGCTAATAACTGTCAAATCAGTATAAAGCTGCTCTCCTAATGTCAGAAAGAGAACTGTGCAAAACCTGTCAGTTCAGGGGCAGCTGTGTGTGGCATCTAACAGTAAAGTGTTCTGTGTAAGAGGGCTCCTGTGCCAAGCCCCATGAACTTGAGTGGGGCTCCGTGAGATGCACTGTGGAGTGAATTTTGTGACAGGGATTCAGCTAGAGAAAGAGTGAGCACATGCAATATGCACTCGGGGAGAATGGAGGGAGCTTATGACAGGACTCAGAAAGAAAACTAGAGGGAACTACTCAGGGAGAGAAGAGTAATAAGGTGGTAGATCTATTACAATTAGGTGAGTTTGCTTAGATTAAAAACCAAACTGATGTTTACTGACTTCCTCACATACTTGAGTCAATATACAGCCCTGTCAATCTGAGTGTGAAATCCTGTCCCCATTTAGGTCAATGGGAGTTTTGTCAGTGACGCTAATGAGACTAGAACTTCACACCCAGGTCTCTCAGGGTTGTGTTTATATAATTTCACTTCCATGCAGTCATCCAAAAAGCCAGTGTTGTGTCACCCTCCCCTGAGTTCTGTGTTAAGATACAGGTTTATTCAGACCCACCATGGCTGAAAGAAAACTCTGAATAAGAGTAATGAAGTTACTTTCAAACTCTGCATTATGTACAGGATAGTGGCAGTTCATCAGGGCTGGCTCATTCCCTCCAGAAAACCCACTGTCACACTTTTTCATGAAGAAAAGAAAATCAAAGTATGAAACTCATTCTTGAAACATTAGGAGTTCCTTTCTTACTGCAGACAGTACAAGGGCTTGTTGCAGACAAAAATCTGGTGGTCTTGCTCTTGCTTGCTCTGATAGGACTGCAAAGAGGCCCATCCTTATGTATGACTGGTTGGTGAGGAGCTGCTGGTGCTGCTTTCAATGGGAAGGAGGGCAGTGCTTCTTGGAGTGGCATGGCAGCGTAAAACATAGATTGCAGCTGGCACTCCTAGGAATGGTAATTCATAGTGTCAGACTATCATGTTATTTGATACTTTAGTTTTTTGAGGGAAAAACCACTGCGACCTACAGTTAGGACGTTTTTGTTTGCAGGATTTTTTCTAGTCTAAACTTCAGTCTTTCTTTCCTTGGTGTCCCTGTTTAAGTAGTTTGACTACTAGATAAAACATTACAGCTACATAACACATGAAACCAGGATTTGCCATATATGATCTGGCCTGTGGTCCATGTAATCTGGTAGCTGTCTCCAACAGTGGTCAATAATAGATGCTTGAGGGGAAGATTCAAAGACCCCAATGTAGCTGGTTATGAGATAGCCTATCCATATGGTGAATTTTTTCTGAATCCCCATTAATTAGAGATTGGCTTATGCCTTAAAGCAAGAGAGATTGCTACGTGCAGTAGTAATTGATATTTAAAGACAATATAAGTCCGTGATATCAGAATGATTTAATGTGACCACAAGGATGTAAGTTTATCTGATAAGACACATTTAAAGGAGTTTTTTGTTTGTTTGTTTTTTTAAATTAAATAAGGATCAGATCCTCAAAAGTATATAAGTTCTTAACTTCTGTTGATTTCAGTGGAAGTTAGGAGCAAAATACATTTGAGGATCTGGGCCTACAGCTTCTCTTCCTCAGTCAAAGCAGCAAAGCACTGAAAAGTATCAGTCTATTTCCATAGCTGATTTTTCTTTCTCTCTATTCTTTAAACTTGGCTCTGTGCTTCACAGAGCAGTGACCTCCCCTTGTTACTTTTGTACAGTCATTGTTGGTTTTATGGCCGAGATTGGGGCAAAGGAAAAGAATGAAGAATCCAAGTCAGTGGAAAAATAACCCTAAAATTAAACTGAGAAAATTAAACTGTGAAAGAGGGAGATGCTAGAGGGGCCAATTTAATTCTTTTTTTGTTAAATTAGGAGAATGTAGCGAGAAGTTGACAGCACCGGCCTGAGGGAGGCAGAGGGAAGCCAAGTTCTCTGAAGACATTGACAGCTCTGCCCATGTATCTTCTTGAATTATGATATGAAGCTCAGTGGCAGCTTCTGAACTGAGACCTGAAGTTGTACCTAGGATTAATTCAGGAGCCAATGTACAGACTCCTAATGTGGGTGTTCTCATGGTGTTTTTCATTTCTAAGGCCAGATTTACACTATCAGTAAAAGTACACCGCACAGGGGTGTGAAAAATCCACACCCCTGTGTGACATAGTTATACCAAGCTAGCTCCACATCCTCCCCCTTGTAGACAATGCTATGTCAGTGTGCAAGCTTCTCCTGTCAACACAGCTGCCACCTCTCAGGCAGGTGGATTAACTATCCCAACCAGAGAAGCTCTCCCATTGGTGCAGGAGCATCTTCACTGAAGTGCTACAGCATGCAGCTGCAACACTACACGTGAAGACAAACAGATGTTTCAGTAGTATAAAGTGGAGGTGACAATAGTGTAGACGTTAGTTTGTCTTCCCTGAGAATCTGGCTAGCTGGATGAAGGAAAAAGTGTTTCTGGTCACTGTTGTTATCTTTGTGTCCAGGAACATAGAGTGTCAGAGGACCATCTTGCCATTTGGAAGGCAGATGCCCTTAACACAGGTGTGGGTGTGGGGCGTGTGTGTGTGGAGGGGGGCAGGGATAGGAGGAGAGGTCACTGTTATTCTCTTCTCACTTTCACCACCTCTGACTTACTTGGATTATGGTCAGACATCAACTCATCATCAAGATGAAGGAAGCCAGCACACTGATTTCCACTTGTGATCTGAACCACATTTAAACCTAGTTCTTCTGGGATGAACTCACTTCTGTATTTTCATGCGTTGTTCAGCCTTGAACTTGACCTGATTCATTTTCAACTTTCTTTAAGTAAATCTCAAAAGTCCTTAATTACACTCCCATAGAAAATCTTGTAACAAGTGGTAGCATTAACAACAGAAAACATACTGCCTTTTAAAATCTTCCTTATGTGTGGGAGGTGAAAATATGCATATTGTTTCCTTTTATTTAGATTTTAAACTAATTAGATCACAAAAGTACTAAAGATTTCCATTAGTGGCAGAAACAGAGAGTTGAATGTGCCAAAGAGCGCTTCTGGTTCAACTTGAATTTGGCAGCTCTCCTTTGCATCACTTCTTTTATCAGGTCTGCAGAAAAATTATAGCATCCAAAAATATTGTTCCATGCCATAAATGCTTGATTATATTCTTAGGCTAGCACACACTGATGTTATATATGTCTTCCTGTATGATCTTTATATACTTGTATTGGCACATACAAACCCTACTTTGTGTAGCTACCATACAGGAAACTGGGGATTCAGGTTTTTGCTTTTTTTTTTGGTGTGTGAAAAATCTGTCATCAACACTCTGTATGCAAATCTATCTATCTATCTATCTATCTATCTATCTATCTATCTATCTATC
>ML682004.1:29146888-29264035 GCA_007922195.1 Podocnemis expansa | reverse complement strand
ATCTATCTATCTATCTATCTATCTATCTATCTATCTATCTATCTATCTATCTATCTGCTGAATACTTGCAAATGTGAATACTGCCATTGCCCATGTAGAGTTAAACACCTCCATGGTCATGTGGAAACACAATATGCTAATACACATAAATACACAACTGTTCAGAGACGTTGGCTACTGAACATGTTGTCGCTAAAATGCAAGCCTTGTACGTACACACAACCGCATTTCCTGACTATTAGCAACCTGCTAGTAACCTCTGCTGACATAAATATTGGTCATGCGTAACCATAATACACGTTTTTAACTTTCACATTAAGATTTTCATTTTCTTGTGAATTCAGTCACTATAATATTTTCCTTTTAAACTGTTTTTATTAATACCTGTTTGATGTGTATGAGGTGCCTGACAGACTTATTATCCACTTTGGTGATGAAAAACTCCTGATGAGGTCTGGGTGAACAGGATTCCAAGGATCAGCATGATGTCTGTCTTATAAAGCTCTCATTCTTCTGGCTGACCATCTGTGCGTGAAAAAGGACCGCTACTGCCCAGCAGTGGTTTTGTTGAGCTTGGCCTTGATTTCTTTTTTCCAGATCCTGCCCAGCAAAGGGGGGCTGGGGATGTCAGGGGTGGCCAAGAGGATGGAGGGGGGAGAAATCTCAGAGAGAATTTCATTAGGGATTGGGCAGGGAGAGGGGAGGCTGAAAGCTTAAAAAATGAGTGACTGGTAGAAGAGTACAGTAAATTCAATGAATAATTTAACTGTCCTGATCTAGCAGCTTGGGAACGTGCCATATTAAACAATAACATCTATCAAGTAAGTGAGAGAGAGGGACAGAAGAAGAGTAGGAGTGGGGTGAAGGGTGAGCTGGGGAGTGGGGCAAAAGAATGATTCAGTCCTTGAGTACAGGCACTACCAGTTCTTCAATAGTTTACTTTTTATTTTCTTTACATTTTTTTATCGGATATTTGACAGAATCCAAACTAGGATAATAAAATCAGTGTTGGTCTGTTACCAAGGCTTGACAAATAACATTACAGGTAGGCTGCTGCTCCAAGTTTTATACAAATACATTAAATAGTTATTGCTTCTTTGGAGCCTTCTGGACCTCATCTCTATAAAGTCCTATTAGGGCATTTAAAGAATGCTAGGACTAAGCTTACAGGGATGAAGGGAGCCATGTATGTCTCTGTTTCTGGCTTCCCCAGGATTTATGGAGTTCACATGGGGCAGGAGCTGCTGTAGAAGGGAATTTTCAGTTTGCTGAATGTGTAGAGCCTGTGTTCTCGCAGGAAGGGTCTATATAGAGAGCTGTGTGTGGAGCCATGGGCAGCCTTGATTTAGGTTCACATGAATGCAATGTTAAGGATATATCTGTTCTGGGAAAATTGCTGCTGCACTTGAACATGGCCCATAGTGCATAGTTTTATTGAAAAGGAAACCAGGCCATAGCTCCAATGGAATTGATGCACCATCTGGTAAGAAGATATACTGTATAGAGAGAGCTATATGTACACATGCAAATAATGCCCCAGTCACCAGTACACAGAGGACTTAGGCAAAGAACTTCCACTGGGACCTTACTGATTTTGTGTGTAACCCTCCTCTCATGAGTGATGGAGCACCCACAGTATAAGCGTCTCTGCAAGACTGCAACAAACCATTTATCAAAGACCAAAGTTTCAACTTCCATTTGATTGTAAGACTTCATTATGAGGCTAAAATAGAATAGAATAGAATCGAATCACTTTGAACTGACAATGAAGGGAGAGGGGAAAGAGTAAAAATTCTGCTGTAAATCCCATTGTGTATGGTCTCTGGGAACTCAAGCAGCTTCAAGGGTTTGAGCCAACTGGTGATGGTAGGCGAGTCTGAGACCAGACTCACTGGTGAGAAAAAAAAAAAAAAGAGAAGGAGAAGGAATTGGGAAAGCATGGAAACAGAGCTTGATCAGAAAGCTTTAGTCATTTATGATTAACATTTAAGTGGTGCTAGTTCCTTTAGGAGCTTAAACACTAAGAAAGACACAGCCCACTTTTAGGATAGTGTGTGTGTGGTCTTCCCATAGAGTAATTGATCCTTTCCACCTCTTATTAGAAAGCTGCAGTGGCACAATAGAAATCAAAGGCAAGGCATTGTCTATATTACCACTTATGTCAGTATAACTTATGTCGCTTGGGGGTGTGAAAAAAACACCCCACTTAGTGGCATGAGTTTACACCAACAGATGTGCTGGGTTGGACTAATCTGTGGCGGTGAGGGAGCTCAGTCTCATCAGCATGCCGTGGCTACAGGAGCGATCTTATGGCAGCACAGCTATATTGACACAGCTGTGCTGCGGTAAGCTCTCTAGTGTAGATGTGGCCTAAATGGTATTTTTTTTTCCAGTTGGCAGCAGGGGAAGAAGAGCCTGTATCTCCAATCAGACATTGAAATACTCACTTAAGCCTTTTCTATATGATACCACTACAAAATATTCATAGCACCAAATAATTGGCAGAGATGATTTTGGTTTTGGAAAGTTACCTGCTGGTAGGGTCCAGGTGTGGCTTCCATGGTGTCACGGCAAGAATGAAACTGGTCTCGTGTCTTTTTCTCTAAATACTTTGATGGAATGGAGAAAGAAACCTGCCCAATAGTGTATTACAGGGCAACCTGGGCTTTTATTTATACTGGAACAAAGGTCCATCCCAGTCTCAAACATAACTAAAAATACAATTTATGATAGAGAAAAATAATGCTCACACTTAATGCTACAGATGAGACTCATGATCACAGGCTTTTGGAAAACCAGCGCAATCTTATTGGATGGTCATGTTGTTGCTGATAACATTGCTGCTAATGTAGTTCTCATATCAGCGTCAAAGAGCCAAACCAACAGCTGCCATACTGAAGAGAAATGTATCTGTTAGGAATGTCAGCATGTTGTCAACTATTATGCCATATTCATTTTTGCCTCTTTCCCTCTGCTTTAATAAATATTTTAGACAGATGTGCTTCAGTGTTATGAACACCTGCATGTTCCACATAGGTACATACTGTGTGAGGAGGCAGAGAGCTTTAATGTACCACCTGTGTTTCATTCTAAGCACAAAATGCTGCTTGTGAAAAAGAGTTGGGAAAAGAGGGTGGAGGACACCAGGTGATGAAGCAAATGTGCTGATTCCAGCTCAGAAGCTATTGTAAAGAAAAGATGACCAAAATAGTTTTCACTCAGGCCTTTGCCTATTTTTGGAGCATAATTTGCAATGAACCTGTGTTGTGATTTTTAGATTTTTGAATACATGCCCCCCCCCCCACCTTTCTGATTTCTGTCCAAAGCGGAAGTGCAGGAAATCCCTCAGGAAAGCTCTGTTCTGGAGATTTCCAGTCCAGTTGCGGGCTCTAGAGGATAAGATAGACTTAGCCAAACTATGAACTTTTGGATGTTTATCTGAACTGAACCTGAACTCTGAGCCTTTTAAGGTTCACCAACCTTTATTAGGGCAAGTTTAGCTCTAGCTGAAGTCAATGGGAGGCATGCACATAAAGGAGATGATTTTTAATGTTCTTTCTCTTCTGCCATGGATGATTCCACCCCCAGAGAATTTCTACATCCTGTTCAACATTAAATAAATAGAAAATGAAATACAAATGTACCAAATATGAACAGCCATATATTGCATGCATCACTGCTGTTCCAGCTGTTATCCATCTCACTTGCTACTTGCTGTCTTTGCAAGAGGATTTAGTCAGAAAGAGAAATCTATCTATCTACCTATCTAATTTTTTAACCTGACTGTACCCCTCTTGATATGTCTTTCTTGACTAGAAGCTGACTGACCAAAAATGTCAAGACACTCAATTACTGATGAATATAAACAAAGCAAACAATGAGAAAAACCAAATGAACCAAAAAAGCCCTAAGTGAAGCAGCTGTTTCTGTGGTTCAGTAATATTTGTAGAGGTGAACACAGTTAATATTTTCTACTTACATAGCTTCTTCACTGTATGAGCTGAGGGGCTCTCATTTATTTATAGATTTATCCTCTTAACATGACTGTGAATTAGTGAAGCAATTTATAATCCCCTTTATACAGAAAGGGAGCAGAAGCACATAGGTAGTGCCATCCTGGTCCCATTTAAGTCAGTGACAGAACTTCCATGAAGTTCCATGAAGCCAGGATTTCACTGATAGGTATTGTCAGTTGCCCAAAATCACAGAAGTCATCTATGGTTATGTCTATGCTGATGGCAGGAAAATTGCCGCTGTCAGCACAGCTTTCCAGGAGTGCTTAGCAGCGAGTCTGAACTCGCTGCTGCAGTCCTGGAAGTCAGCACCAGAAGTCCTGGGGGCCAGGAGGCGTATGGGAAAACAGACTGCAAGGCATTTGTGATCAGTTCTCCTGAGTGTGTCCTGGCAGCTAAGAAAGTTGCCGGCATTTATAAAAGGCATTTTACATGCCTTGCGTAAATGCTGGTTGACTGCTGCCAAAAACCAGCTGAAGTGTAGACTAGGGCTAAGGCAGAGTCAGGAACAGAACTCAAATTTTTGAGTTTCAATCCAGTGTCTTAACTACAAGACTAGCGTTTCTCAACTAGTAGGATGTGACCCTCCCAGACGTTCATAAAAGGAAAGCAGGGGTGTTGTAATGTGTTGAAAATTATTGAAATTGAAAGCAAAGAAAATGTTGCTTCTCCATTCCATGCACACCCATACCCCTGAAGATCAAGTATTCTCTGTCAATTGCTCAAAAATGCATGGGATCTTAAATCATATAGGGTTAGCATTATTATCAGCTATACATGTTTCTATTGTTATTTTTACAATAAGGAAGCCATGAAAAGTTTTGACTTTGAAGAAGGGGTCACCAACATGGGAAGGTTGAGAAACATGCCCCCAAACCGTCCTTCTACTCTTGGAGAAGGCACCTCCTTCTGAGACTATATCGTGAATGGTTGTAGTTTCAAACCCGTCAAAGAAAGCTGCTACACTGGGGCAGTTGACTTCTGGGCCTATATTACTGTATTCCTTGTATGTGAGCCCAGTGGTGCATGGGGGAAGAATGTGTTAAGTTTCTTGCAGGAGAATTCAAGATTAACAATGCAATAAGATCTGAGGGTGTTGCATTTAATTTTAATAAAATGATGAGATTAGAATATTTTTGTCTCAAATATTTTCTCTTCTCATTCAATATTTTAGAAAAGTCATACTTCTATTGGTAGTATTTCAGAGCAATGGTGTTTTAACTGTGTTGCCACACCAGTAATCATACTTTTTTTATATTGCTTGATGTTTTAAGGGAATTTTTGGCAGCCATATTTTATACATCATAATCCAGATTTTGAAAAGAACTCAGAAGACAACAGCTCCTAAATTATGACTGGAGTTTTATGGCTCTTCAGTCCCCAGCAATTTTATATTACTTGCAAAGGCCTCTTTCAGTGGTAGCTGCTAGACACTCAGCCACTTTCTTAAGTGCTCAAAGAGGAAGATCAGCTGTCTTGAACATCTGAGCCTTCAACCATGCTAAACTTCTGCAGCAACTTCAGTGGTGGGTGATACTTTGGGCCAAGCTCATTTGAAAGGTTTGTAACCTGCAAGCAAATTTGGGCTAAATTATAGTTTTGAATGGGTGCTCTATGGGACCATTTTGTGGTGTTCCCTAAATTTGGAGATTTTAGCTGTGTTTCACTTTCACTGCATTTGGATTTATTTAGACATGAAATTCAGGGGTATGATGCACAAGGTTAAAGCCTTAAGGAATGATGTTCATGAATCCCAGTGGACTGAAACTGCTAGTTTTACGCATCTGTACTGTGTACTTAACTGTTTACCACAGGCAGCAATTCTCAAATGTGTATCACCAGTATTTGAACAAAAAACTGTGAGAACCTGTTCTGGTTCTATGATACCCTGTTCATAAAGGAGCTGATCTTCTCTCCTAGTAAAAATAATGTAATAAAGTGCTGAATGAGTTCATGTATATGAATCAGGGAGCAGTAATGGTTTAGTCAAAATGTCCATAGCAGCAGGATGTAGGAATGCCTTCTAGATACACTTAACCTGGTATGCACAACTGTGTTTATATAGTAAACCAAAGAAGATTAGCTACTATACACGAGGTCCAAGAAGATCTAAATCAGAGGAATTATGCTTATTCCAAGGATATGGTATACCAAACTTTTTATGATCAAAGATTGCTTTGGGGGTTTTCCCACAGATTGTACTCTTAACCTGAAGTTTAGAAAGGACTGTAAAATTAACTGGTTCAGATGTTCATTATCTGAATCATTTTCACCTTATCTGAGTTCATCTTTGCTGCCTCTGTCTCCTGACTTTCTTAAATTAATGATGCACATTGCCATCCACAGTTTGGTTAAGGCTTGTTTTTGAAACAAATACAGCTGAGGAACTTTTGCACAGTCAAGAGGAGAAATTTTCAAGTGGGAGAAGTAATGTATTTTGTTCTTAAAACATTTTTAAAAGTTTAGTTAAAACCACATTCCCATCAACGGTAGCATACCCTAGCACTGATGCTGTTTTATCTCTCTGTGAGAGATAAACTCTGGGCAGTAAACTGAGGTGGTTATCAGTGCAAATGAAAACATTCAGTAGAGTAAAGGCATAAGAATAAACAGTTTCACATTCCATCAAATGAAGAACTTTCAGCTGGAACTTCAACTAAAAGAACATTTACTCTGGAGATGGAGTGAGCCAATTTAACTGGGTCAGACTTCTCTCAATTTTGCAAACATTCAGATGTAGGGCTGAATCAGAATATGATGGCTTGTGCCTGTCTTTATGGAGGGTAGAGCCAGAACTTTGAATGTAACACACACCCAAAGTTTGAGGAGTGTAGATTCATTCCCTATTTGAATCTGAAGGTCACAGTACAGGGCACTTAATAATTGGCTGAAGCAGAACACTGAATCCGAATATCAGCAAACTTTGGGAAAACTGGGCTCCAGATCTTATTCTGTATCTAAACAGCATGGCTTTAGTTCAGTTTCTCCAAAGCAATTTAATACACCATGGTTCTGCATTTCCTTGTTGATGTTATTTATTTCTGAATCATATAATTCTCCCTCAGGTCACAACCTAGTTTCTTTTCCAGCTGAAGTCTGAGGATAGCGATCAGAATCTTCTGTTAATTGTATCACAATCAGTTGCCATGGGAATGCCTGTGATGTTGCAAATTTTTTGTTGAATCTTCCCTGGTGGAACCAAGAGGAACAGAAGGAAAAACTGGGATGGGACATGGGGGAGGAAGGGAAGCTTTGTATCAAAGTTCAGTTGAGGTCAATTGCTTGTCTTGAGATTAAGATTTGCTCATATGTTTAAACTCGTCTGAAAGTCATACTGCTCATTTATGTGCCTAATATGAATATTGGAGACTAACTTCCAACATCATTTTGAAAATTTTGGCCATCATGTTGTTTCTGTTCCCTAGGTGAAACGTCTTAAATCAGGAGAATAAGAAAGGATGAATGTTGATTAATAAAAAAAACAAAGTACATTATGAATTTCCAGACAAAAAATCATTGGTGCAAAAATTAAAATGCTTGGGATTCCTGAGCAAAGTTCACAAATTTGGTTGGTGTTTGATACTTGTCTGAACACTTCAGAACAACTGATAATGTCACCTTGTGAATAACAGCAGAATGATGTCACCCTGCCAACTGCAAAAATATTTGCAAATAATTTCTTACGTTATCTTACCAGCTCTATCCAGGATCCAAACCATGCAGGGCTTTAGAGAGTAAAAGCATCATCTGAAATTGCACAGAAAAGCTACTGGAAAAAGATTGTGCAGTCTTTAGAGAACTGATGTAATAGGATCGCTGTGATAGATCATAAAAAGCAGCCAGGCAGCTATATATATTCTATAGGACAGACAGATATTTTCCATGATTTTGTATCTCAGTTTTCATTATATCATGCAAAGAACACTTCCTGTCCTGGATCAGTCATTCTCTTTGGGGTTTTGTTGAAAAAGCATAACAATTTTCTGGATAACATAAGTGTTTGGTATTGACTTTTTCTGGAACTTCTTGCAGTTTGAAGGATGAAGTCGTGATTGCAGAAATTGGCCCTGCTACTTGCATTCTATTCCAGTGTGTTGGAAAGGAATGAAAGACCAGCCATTAGAAATATAAAAATGTTTGTTACTTATTTCCCAGTGGTACATTTGACTTAATAAAAAAGGAACCTAAATCATTATTCTGAAGTGAACACTTTTCATCACTTGCAACTCATAGAGCTATCCATCAAAATGTCCACAGATTTTGCCCAGTGGTCTAGTTGATGCTTCTAAGTAGAAATGTTATTACCAGTGGTGGTGATACAATACAGCAATCTAGTGGTCTAAGTAAAGGATTGAGCAAGGAATCCGGTTTTCATTACAGGTCTGTCCCCAGCTGGGAGTGTGGGCCACTGGGAACAAGCTAGGAGGATCCCCCACCAGGGTTAGTCTACACTTAACACTTGCAGTGGAAAAGCTGTAGTGGTACAGTTGTGCTGTGGTAAGAGAGCTTGTGTCACTGCATTATGTTGACATGAGAGAGCTCTCCCACCAACATAAAAAAGCCACCTGAATGAGTGGTGGTACCTTTGTTGGCAGGAGAGCCTCTGCTGCTGAGTCCACATGAGCACTTATACCTGCGAAATTTATGTTGTTCAGGGGTGTGCTTTTTCTCAAACCTTTGAATGACAAAAGTTTTGCTGGCATAAGTGCCGCTGTAGACAAGGCTGGGAAATGGTAGCAGTAACAGCAATAACAGTATGGCGTTTTCAGTGGAATGTGGAACAAGGTAATAGACTATGAGTTTGTCAGACAACTCCTGCCGATCAATATTTGCTGCTGGTAACAGAATTTTATACTGTGGGCCATGATGGTGGTACTGACAGTGAGGGTCATGATTTCTACTATGGTTACAGACACACTATTATTATGTAAAACATCTACTTGTGTTTACAATATGAAAAAGGGTATATTAGAAGGTGCAGTCCACACATCTCTTTTAAAAAAATCTACTCTGTAGACTAAGGCTATGTCGACACATACATCATTATTTCGAAATAACCCATTTTGAAATGAGTTATTTTGAAATAAAGAACTTATTTCAAAATAAGTTAATTCGAATTAACAGTTTGTTAATTCGAATTAAGGGAAAGCCTGCTTTCGAAATAGCCATTGTTTTGAAATGGTTATTTCGAACCAAGGCCGCTTGGACATGTTGTTTCGAAACAACGTGTCTGAATGCCATTGTTTTGAAACAACGGCTATTTCAATTAGATGCGAGGTTTAACGGTTTCGAAATAATGGTGCGTTGTGTGGACATGCCACTTCTTATTTTGAAACAACCTCTGTGTGGACATACCCTAAGTCATTTCTTGTTATGCTTTCATTTGAGAGTTATGATTTTACATTGTTTTCTAGGTTCTCCAGTGGATTAAAAATGTAATGAAAGATTAGCCAGTTGTGTTCATATGGCAGTCCCTAAATAACCTTTCCCTTCTGGTCATTCATGGACTCACTTTGTATTTTATATAAAGTTTAATACACTTATACAGATGACTAGCAAAACTACAGTTTTCCCAAATAAAAACTATGTTAAACTGGAGTTAATCTTGAATTAGCGTATCAGTAAAATTATCCCCTAAACAAGGATTACAGAAACAGGAATTTCAGCGTTAAGTCTTTAATAGGCATCCAAAGATCTTAAGGTATAATAAATGAATGGATTAAGGCACCAAAAATACCTTAACACTGCCCTGTAGTGATAATTACAGTTAGTGCATATTCGTGTTAGTAATGCTTGATCACATCACTATTTTTAAGACATATTAGATATTTTCATTTCCCCCCTCATTTTGTCACTACAGAGCAGAGTTAAGATTGTCTGAGCTCTACAAATGTGCATTTCCATATTTTAATGCCTTCAAATTTATTTTCTCCTTTCTGTATGTCCTGACAGTGGACAGAAGAACAGGAAATGTGTTGTATTGAAAGTCTCATGGTATTTGATGATTTTCTGAAAGCCCCAGCAGCTGGAATCTGGTTGTTACTTGTATATCTCAGCTTTCATTAACAAACAAACAAACAAACAAACAAACTGTTTTGCCAGCTTTTGTGACAGTTCCTTTGAAGTGTAGTAGCTGAGAAGCATTCTGGTGCATGCTTTGCCCAGAGCTATCCAGGAAGGAAAAGTGGGCTGTAAGCAACAGATCCACAGTAGAGAGAAAAAACAAGAGTCCTGTGGCATCTTAAAGACTAACAAATTTCTTTGGGCATAAGCTTTCATGGGCTCCAACCCACTTGGTCAGATGTATCTGACCAAGTGGGTTGGTGCCCACGAAAGCTTATGCCAGAAGACAGAGCTGTAACTACAGGGGGGGATGGGGATGGGGCAAAGCCCCAGGCGGCCTGGAGTGGCTCAATGGAGCTGCTCCATTTAGGTGGTGGCTTTGCGGCGCCGGGTCTAAGTGCCACTAATGGGAAGGGGCAAGTTCCAATCGCACCGCGCCCTGGGCGGCAAAACACCGCCTTATGGCTCAGCCCGAAGAAATCTGTTAGTCTTTAGGGTGCCACAGGACTCCTGTTGTTTTTTCTGTACACAGACTAACACGGCTACTCCTCTGGAAATTTTCACAGTAGAGCGTGTGAAAAAAGGGAGGATGGTTGTCACTTTCCTGTGTCTTAACTCCATGATGCAGTACTAGGAGTATGCACTGCAATCCAATTAACTTCCTTCTGAGAGAAAATCTTGAGAACAATAGATAGATGCTGGCGGGTCCCAGCAGGGACAGGGAGACAGAAATGGAGAGCTCCATGACAAATACACTAAATAATATCACATAACAGGCAAAAAGCTGGGGTTCCAAGGTTGTGCGATCACAGAGTCCTTGACTGAGATGAATAGGCTGTTGACATTTTTAATGTATTATTTCAGGCTCTCTGAAGATTCAGGCAGGCATTGCTGCCATCATTTTTTCAGGTTTTCTCTGCAACCAATAAGGGAAACCAGAGCTGATCCATAATTCTTGCTGGTGAAGGGACACAATTTAAAGGGAGGGGAACGTGACCGCCGCACACGTCACCTTTGGCTCCTTTTCCATTCGCCTTCTGCCTTTCACACCCACTCCAAGCTGGCAACATCTTGACCCCGCTTCCCTCACAGCTCCTCCCCCACTTTCATCTTCTGTTGCCTCCCCTGTTGGAGGCATGGCAGAGGCTGCACATGCTCTAGACATGTATTGCCATGCAGTAACAGACTGTTGGTGAGTAAGGGATGGGATTCAGAGGGCTTCTTGGCATCTCCTCCCTGTTCTCCTGGCAGAGATGTGCTGCCAGCCTGAGCTCCTTCTAACAGGGCTCATCAGGAGTAGTAGGCACTGGTGCCTTTCCCAGGCACATTCCCCTCAGCTGTGTTCAGCTCAACTTACACCCTGCCAGAAATCATTGATTGGCTCTTTGGGCAAGAAAATGAGAAAAATATTGGACTGTCATGACCCAGCAGGACAGGTATCCTGGAGTACCAGTGTATTTCATTGTGTGCACTCCTTCTTTACACTGGGAAATAGGAGAGTTTGTACCAACAACCACGTCATTCCTGTCCCTCTCTGGCACAGCAGAGCCTTGGGGGTTTTTGTTTGTTTGTTTGTTTGTTTGTTTTTGTTTTTTTAAATGAAAATGACTTGAAACCTTGAATTTCTCAAATTCATCCTGGTTGCTCTTTAACCAGCAGACATGGGGCTCAGGTCAAGTTTACAAAGTTGCCAAGGCTTATTTTAGTTCTCCGGGCCCTCTGTGTTTTTACATCTTTTCTCTGCTTATTTTGCTGCTGACTGTTCAGCTTTTACATTATTCTGGCTGAGATGGAGGACTTTTCTCTTTTTGCAGAGTTGTTCTTGGATCTGTTGGGTCTTTATTCAATCCAGTTCTGACACCACATAGAGATTACAGAGCCATAGGACCACATGGCCAAGGGAATGCAAGACACTATTTCCTGTTTACATGTGTCCTTTCTTCCCTGTTATATGTACCCTACAGGTTATCCTCAGTTAGTGGCTCTAAACATAGACAACTAACAGCAAGCTTAAGTGTGTGTCTATACTGCAATAAAAGACCAGTAGCAATGAGTTTCAGAGACTGGGTCAACTGACTTGAGCTCAGGCTGCAGGGCTAAAACTAGCAGGATGGATGTTTGGGCTTGATCTCTGAAACCCATGAGACGGGGTGGTCTCAGCATCCTGAATGGCTACACTCTGCTATTTTTACACCCATAGCTTGAGCTCCACAAGCTAGATCAATTAACCAAACTGCTGACACAACTTGCAAGCTTTTGCCCATATTAAGAAAGGTAGGACTTCTTTGGTGCCAGAGCTGTACCCTGCGGGGGGGACGGGCAATCACCCCAGGCCCCATGGTTCCATGGGCTCCTCATTGCCATGCTGTCCCCCACCTCTGCCCTGCTGCCTTTGGTTAAAAGCCAAAGGCAGTGGGGTGGGGCAGTGGGCCAGCCCTCCCCACTGCCAGGGTAGAACAACTGACTGAGAGGTTGGACCGGCCAGCTCAGAGGCTGGGCTCCATTCTCCTGTCCTGCCCCAGGCCGGCTGTTCTGCCCTGGGGGTGGGGAGGGCTAGCCCAGAGGGGGGGCGTGAAAGCCAAATCTGGCTTCTGGGCCAGCCTACTCTGTCCCCTAGGCCAGGATGCCCGGGGGTAGGGGTGTGGGGTGGAGTGGCTGGCCAAGGGGAGGGATGGTGGTGGAGAGGCCCCCTGCAGGCCAACTGGTCCAGGGCCCTATCCCAACCTAAGGATGGTCCTAACTCTTGCGGAGATCAACTGAAGTTTTGCAGACCTCCATGAGAAACTTCCATTGGGCTTTTATGGTATGGTGTATTTTATCTCTGAGGGGAAGAAAGTTTGTGTGTGTATGCCATGGGATGCATCCCCCCCTACTCATGTAATGTAATCTGGTAAATTTCCTGTTCACTGTTGCAGTGTAATTGTATGGTTCAATGAAAAATATGCCATGCAAGTTGTTTCTTTTCAAATGCTTACAACATGCTCTATATCAGTGGTTCCCAACCTGTGGTCTGGGGACCCCCAGGGGTCCACAGACATGTTGGAGGGGGTCCATGGAGCCTACCCCTACCGGGGCCGGAATCTAGCTACAGCCCCAATGCTCCCTGCCAGGGCTGCCTTTCCCCGCAGCAGCTCCCCGGTAAGGGCAAGGGCAGGGGGCCATAGCTGCTGCAGCTCAGCTCAGCTCCCCAGTGGTGTGGGCAATGGTGGTGGCAGCACTGCTCATCAGCTGGCCCATTGGTGATGCCAGAGTGTGCCAGCATGGGCCAGATTACGTAATCAGCCAGGGGGGCCAAAAGGATTTTATTTTATTTTATTTTTTTGTTAAAAAAGGGTACTCAGCCTGAAAAAAGTTGGGAACCACTGTTCTAGTCAGTTCCAGTTAACACTATGCTGCTGACTTGTAACAAGCAGTAATAGCTTTTGCAATAGACAGTGGGTCATAAAGTTAATTTCTAGCTAACATTGAACATATAAGGGAACTGAGAGTATCCCTAGCAACAGTGGCAGACTATATATACTCCTTTTAATCTACCACTCTTGTAATCTATGTAATACATGAGTGTTATATGATTAGTAATCTGACAAAGTGATATAAAAGAGAAAGGGCAACCACATTCTAATTTATGTGAGGGAAACAATGTTTCTTCTTCCAAGTTCTAGAAGCAGTGCATGAGTTAATGGGAAAACAAACACGATGGAAGCTCATCCAGGTGACAATTAAGTATCCACTACTCATTTAATGCATGGTGTGAAAACAGCATTGCATCCTTGCTTCTATTAATAAAATAACTACTCATAATTAATGCCCATCGTATTGAATTTTTCAGAATGATAGAAGAATCTGCTATGAACCCATGTTTAATTCAGTGAAGAACGTCTAAACAGCGATCAAAAGAGGGACAACTTTTTGCTTCACATACTGAATTGAAAATATCTCTAGGATTCCCCAAATGGCAGCATTTAAGCCTGTAAATTTTAAGGGCCTTTTAAAAGCCTTAGTGCCATTAATGTACGTGAATGCAGCGGGAAATCTCTAAGAGGGGATAGCATGTGCTATGGAATATCATCGCAAGAACCACCTGTGTGTTGATCTGATTTAATACTTGGTATTTTGTATGGGAGATGAGTTGCCCCCTGGATCCTGAAAGCTCCTGAAGGAGGCACAGGTCCGTCCACTTTGGGAGGCTGTGTTTGAGAATCACCTGTTCTCTGTCATGCCAATGAGACCTCATTGTAGAGGAAAGAGAAGGAAAAGTGAATGAAGTCCAATTAGTTTTAACATGCTCAGAATTGTCCAATTAGTTTTAACATGCTCAGAATTCCACTAAGCTTGTTCGGGACAAATATTTTTTGTTGGAACATCAAAGGGCTTGTATTTACAGACCTATATATCTCAAACTGCAAAGCTGGGCACTTTAAAACTCTCATAAATGGTTCTGCTGTGAAGAGTAATCACAGAACAAACTACTTGTCTCCTCTGTAGCAGATTTTACCACATTTTCCAAAAGATTTGTGTTCCCCACCCACCAGATTTTTCTCTTATCATAGAAGATTAAGGTTGAAACCTAATCCAACCCCAACTAAATGTGCCAGTCAGGGCCCTGTCTTGTAGCAGAGCTTGGGATTGAATGCCTTTCTTTACAACAGATATGGCACTTTGGGATCCCTAGCAGTATGAGGACATGTTTTCAATGTTTTAGCACACCAATCGCAAGCTGGCGTAAATCAGGAGCAACTAAAAGACCATCCCAGGAAATAAAAGGGCATTCTCAGGGGCAGAAAAATTTCCATAGGAAAAATGGGGCCTCTGTATAAGGAAAGACATCAGAGATAGGAAAGGGGGGGGGCTGTGCAGTGCTCAGCTCTGCAGACCTTACTTCTATTCCTGATTTGCGCTGATTGCTGCACACCTCCAACATCTCCACACCTATGTAATGCGCAAAGACCCCAGGACACAACTAAAGATTTCAATGTTTATTGACAGGAAACATTGCTCAAACAGCAGCAGGCTCCATCCACCTTGGGAGGCCACCACCAGGGGTTCTCATGGAAGGGCTGGTTCATCTGGGTGTAGCAGAGGCTGTCAACGTCTTGCACAGGAGATGGGGATGAAATCAGGAACTCCCTAACCGCTCCTCCTCTTCCTCCTCTTCCACATGTGATTTTTTCACCTCCTTCTGCCAGATCACCTCCTTCTCCTCTTCCTATATCGACCCCCACAGCCTCCCCGCCTTCGTCTCCTGCGACAACTCTGGCTCCTTCTCCTCCTGTGTCTGCATCTCGCCATTTCCGAAAGGCTTCCGACTTCCCAGCTCTCAGCAGCAGGGAGCAGCTCTCAACCTGGCTTTGGTGGGATGCCCTGAGCTTTATAGACAAGCTGGCCAGTGAGTCACAAAGGCCGTGTCACTCACTCACTGTGATGGACCAGAATGGGCAGATCCCAATATGGCCAGAACTTACCCTGTGGAGCTGTGTGCCCATATAAGGGAATATCCCACAAGCTTTGACCCTCTCTGCCCATTTAAGCCCCATTGCTGGGTGCCCATGGACCCAGATGGTATGATCCTCTGTGGCCATAAAGCGGCAGACACTCTGTTGAAATGACACAGCAGGAAGCTACTGAGGTGCTGAAAGTTTATAGGATACGCTCAATGACGATCCATGAAACTGAATGGATACACAAAGTGCTAGTTTGTGTCAGGTTACTAGTGGGAAGGTTTTTGAGGCAGCATGACATAAAACAAGGGTTCTGACCCAAATTAGCAGAGCTGCTTCAACCTTTGAGATATCCATTTTCTGTGTAATTCTGGCAGTTCCAAACATCCCCGGGTCTCAAATCAGAATGAAAAGTTGGAATTGTTGCGCCACAGAATTTGTGGGAAAAGGTTCTATGGCAGCTGAGACAAACTTATTGAAAGTCATCTTTGAAAAGGTGGAATCACTTTGTACAGGCGATCTTTCTCACTTTTATGTTTCAGACAAAAGAAGTCAAAAGGAAGCACTGAGTCAAATGTTTTAGTAACATTTTTCTACAAATTTAGACACAATTGAGACTCTTCAGTGTCACCAGAGAACCAGTGTCTGACGTTTTTCTATTGTGCCAGAAAAGTTTTAACTGCCCCTACTATTTAGTCACTCATTTTTCATTATAAACTTGTGAGCTGAATTGGCAGAGGCAACACAAGGGCTGATTGAAAAATTTCCATCAAACACCACTCCGGCTGGAAATTGGGTTTATGAGAATAAAAGTATTGGTAGAAACTATCTGCTTTCCTTGACTTTTTTCTCCCCCCCCATCTCCCCAACAGCTTCTTATTGGAAAACCAAAGCCCCAACATTTTCAACAGCAACACTTTGGGTTCTTAGTTTGTAATTCATTTTTTTCTTTGTACTTTTCACACAAAAAATTTTAGGTTTGGATTGTGACACTTTAATGAAAAATTGAAATCTTTTAGTCCAGTGGTTTCCAATCTCTGGTCCAGGATCCCCCAGGTGTCCATGGACATTTTGCAGGGGGTCCATGGAGCCTCTCCCTCCTGGGGCTGGAATCTCGCTACAGTCCTGATGCTCCCTTCCAGAGCTGTCTTTCCCTGCAGCAGCTCCCCGGCAAGGGCAAAGGCAGGGGGCCATAGCTGCTGCGGCTCGGCTCCTCTCCCCAGCGGTGTGGGCAATGGTGGTGGCAGCGCTGCTCGTTGGTTGTCCCAGTGGTTCTGCCAGAGTGTTACAGGCCTGAGTCTGCCCGCATGGGCTAGATTCCATAATCAGCTGGGGGGAGGGTGCAAAGATTTTTTTGTTTTTTGTTAAAAAGGGGTCCCCAGCCTGAAAAAGGTTGGGAACCACTGCTCTATATTGTTGTTATGGTACCGCGTTTCCTAAATCATCATACATGTGTACTTACGTGAAACATATTTCACATGCTGGGGGGGGGGAAGGGGAAAGGAACAGAGCCCTCTTTTAGCACATTGGCTGAAGAGGTACATGACAAAGACAATGCAAATTAAGCTGCCTGGCAAAGGAGGGAAGGATCATGATACATATGATCACCTGACCTGGGGGGGAGGGGTGTTTGGAAGAAAGAAATAGTCACATTTGTAATAGTTTGGGACTTTTTGCTGCTTGGATCTCCATCTTGAAACAACTTCCAAGAACTGTGCCTACTCAGATAGCCAGAAAGACTAGACTGTAAAATCATCATCAGCCAGCCATGTGGGTAAGGTTGAAATGGACTACAGCAGTAAACTTTAGGTCAGAATGAGTGTTTCCTTTTCTGTGGTAGTGGTTAACTCCTAACTGATTGATTGACTGATTGATTGATTGACGGTGCATTAATTTGCAGCATACTCACTTAAAATCATGATCTAAGTGATAAACTAGTGTTTGTTTTATCTAAAACTGTGTGGATTTTAGAGAAGGTATGAATAAGGATGGGCCTTACTTGGAACAGGGGCTGATTGCATATCAATTGCTTTGTTAAACTGATAGACTGGAGTAAATGAGCCTGCAGTGATCTGCCTGCAGGACAGAAGTTCCTGGTATTGCACCTGGTGGCTGAAGGTGTTCGCTGGGGGACCTTCTCCTGAGTGGCTAGTGAGCAGACTTCCACTTTTTGGGACCAATTACATGCAGGAGGCTGATGTGGACTGACCCAGGAGAAGGGATCCACTTAGCAAAGCAGGGTAAGTCGGGGTCCAGTCGTGGCCAGTCAGGGAGCCACAGTGGCCCACCAGACCTGGTTCTAGGAAGGGAAAGTCAAGGTGTAATTCGCTGTTTAATTCTTACATTTTTTGTGAACTCTGCCTGGCTGAAAGTATCCTGGAATTAATAAGGACAGAGATAGCTTCTGAAGGGAAAAATGTCCCATGAAGGCATATCAAAGTCAGTCCAGAAGCAAACTGATGATTTGAAAACCTCAAACCAAGTAGGCCATTCCATTTTTTCTTATGCAACTGAATCATATTTGAAATATGAAGAATGTGTGCATGACCTTCATTTAAGCTGCGATAATTTATAGTTACCAGAAAGATGACAGTATCTCAAAAGGGAAAGTTGTGAGTGAGTCAAGACTTAAATATTCTGAACAAAATCTAGATATGTGGGATTGCAAAATGGTTCTTGGTCTGGTGAATCCTGACTAAAAGCAGTTCAACCACAAAAAATCTGTGTTTCCCTTGCTCAGATGACGCCTGGAGAGTGTCTCCTCAGTTCAGGCTCCGGAATGGCATAGGCTGAGTTTCAGTGAAAAGCTATTTGCTTTTTTCTTTCTAAAGTTAGTGCTTGAGTATTTTGCCACCTTCTGTGCTCTGGTTGGATTTTGAGTGATGATTTTCTTTCAGTTGCTGAACCACTTGCATCATCTCTGGTTATTTTCTTTGGGGACTTAAAATAATCTAACTCCGCTTTTCAAAGATTATTCAGCAACAGAATTGGGAAATGTTCTTGCCCTTCTCTATTAAATATGCTTTCATTTAAAAATGGGTATGCCTGAGTGGAGACATTTTTTCATATTTATATATTTGACATGTGCTTCCTCCATTTTCCCAGCCTTTCTGGGAAATTTCTCTCTATTTGCTCTGCACCCCCACCTCTCTTCTTATGACAGTTCTGAATCAGGCAGGAGAAAGGAGGGGAGCCAATGATTTAATTTTTTATTCTAAGATACCATTTTAATCTCCTGCAGCCGACCCCCCTAGCAGCCAACACCATGGCAATATGGCCTTCTAAGGACAATGCAATAATTTTTGTTCATGAACATTCTCTAAGCATGACTTCTGGTCTTATTTCCCACCAGTACTCTTTATAGCTTTGAATCTGAGTTTTCACTGATCCTATATCTCTATTCCTATCTTCTAATTTTATCTGTGCTGCTTTTGAGTCATTAATTAATAAAACAGAATGCAAGATAATTGCAATGAACTGGATTACATTACATTGCAGTGTATATAGTGGTTAAGATATTTGGGCATGGTTAATGATTTTGGATGACTCCATTTTAAGGTGTCCAATTGGAGTTACCTCAAACAGACTTTATTTGCAAACAGTGCTGAGCATCGAACCTCTTAAAATCACCTTTCCCCCCTCAGGATGACTGTTGCAGGGCAGTTAAAATTATAAGTTCCTTTGAAATTTTAGCCAGCACCTTGAATATCACAGCTCTGAATATGCACGTCTAGAGTTTTAATATGTCTATGCACTATTCTATAAATAATGAAGTAATATATTATAGGATACAAAGAAGTAATGAGCTTAATCTACAGGAAATTTAGGTTAGATATTAGGAAAAACTTTCCAACTATAAGCATATTAAATTCTGGAATAGAAGCTCTGTTAATGGAGGTTTTTAAGAACAGGTTGGACAAGCACCCGTGAGGGATGGTTTAGGTTTATTTCTTCCTGCCTCTCAACAGTGGACTGGACTTGATGACTTCTTGAGCTTCCTTCCAGCCCTATGTTTCTATAATTCTAAGGTAATGTGATATATTAGGATCCACTATATCTCTGATTTTACTGTTAAAGCATAATCTGCATGGTGCAGATCTGAGACTCAGAGGATAGCTGTGTAGCAGCCATGAGGAATGTTTGGGAGAGATTGTGGGGACGGCCTGGATGGGGATACCTGGAGCATTCCAACCGAGTAGTGGTTGGCCTAATCCCACCCCCAGAGCAAGCTCACCTGTGGTGAGTTTGATGCTTTATGTGCCCAATTCACCATTGCCTTGCACTTTGGATACTTATTTACTAGCACTGGTCATTTATTTTGTTGAAGTATTTTTCTTGGATGAAAAACATTCATTCTGGTCAAAATTGTCCATTTTTATGATGAAAAACCAGAAACAATCTTTTTTGTTTAAGAAATTGGCTTTCAGTCAATATTTCCCCCCATTTCTTCTCTCTCTATGCCTCATCCCTACTAGTTATGGTCAACTGGAATGCGTCTTTTCTTGGAACTCTAGGTTTGGTCAGTACCTGAGGTGGGGAAAGATTTTCACAGTCAGCCGAATTACATTGTGGGGGAGATTCACTCTTGACTTCCAAGCTACAAGTCTCATTGGTTCTAACTTGCCCATCCTTTACTCTCCTCCGCATCCCCAGTCCTGATCTATCAATTGAGAAATGACCCCTTGGTTGCTGATGCTATTTGTTTTGATTGTCTTTGTGTTCCATTTGTTGGCATCTTCATTCTGTCTGTCTGTAATGGGGTTTGTCTGTATCTTTTGATTCTCTTTAAATATCTTGTAGTTTGATTTTATAATACAGTCCTTAGATCATTTGTGACAGGTGGCATGTACGCCTTATTACTCATCTAGTGAAATCAGACATGTCTCCAGAAAGATAAGCTTTGAAATAGTGGATGCTATCTCCTTTTTTCTGTGAATGGCACTGTAAAAAGAGAGAATAAATCTCTAATATTAAAGTAAATTTTAGGGCTTGTAGAATAGGCTTTACTGAAAGAATTGAAGTAACAGTGCAAGTCACTAAACTTAGTGATAGAGACAGAAGTAACATATTTAAATACAGAGAAAGTATAGTACAGACTTCAATTCACAGAGGGCTAACACAAAATCTATAGTTTTTAAGCTTCACTTAACACAGAGGGCTAACACAAAACCTATACTATTTAAGCTTCACTTAAGCTCTGATATAGATGGAGAAATACAACATAGACACCTGTCCATTGACATCAGCTATTCATTTTCATAGGTTTATGATACAACCATCAGTTGCTAACAACTTGCTGCATCTACCAATTCCAGCTGAATCTGAATCAGGGATTAGCAGGGAAAAATGATGTATTGAATTGCCAGTCTCTTTAGCATCCAGTCACCAGTGGAAATGCTATATTGATTTTGCATGCTTCCATCCTATGAAACCATTTTTAGTGCCTAATCATCCTATCAAGAATACTTGTTCCCCATGAAATTGTTCCCCAAATCATTTTAGGGTCTGATCTTGCTCCCCTTGAAGTCAGTGTTAAAATTTCTGTAGACTTTGAATGGAGCTTGAATAGGCCTTTTTGCTTAACCAGATACTTTTTCTTTGTTAACTGGACTTAGGGCCTGATCCTATGCATATTCAAGGCAATAGAACATCTCCCACTGGATTAACTGGGAACAGAACCAGGCCCTTAGAGAGATTTAAATAGCTAATGAAAAGAGGCAGTATATAATGTGAACAGAAAATGAACATGCAAAATGATTTATTTTTCCACTGCATATAAATTATATATAACTATATGAGAAAATTATCTGATGTGTTCATATGTTTTTAATACTTTGGGAATATACAACAAACAGTCATTTAAATGTTTCCAAAATATTTGATGTTTTATTCTGTCTGCTCAGTCCTCTTGGACATTAGCCAATGTTAATTCAAGCTCAGTTGATCCTAATAAGTTACTAATACCCCATTTCATAAACATGCAATTCCATATTATTATTTCTGGCACTTCTCTTAAGAAAAAGCCACTACTCTCAGAAACACAGAATTAAGGGATTATGGGAAACTGAAAATCATGAATAATGCATGAGCTTCTCCCCCAGTGGTAATTCTGGCAGTATAGATAATTGGCTCAACCCTACCAACTCCTACCCCTGTGGAGAGCTGATATGCACATGACTAGTCCCACTGGAGAAAATGAAGCTATTGAGGTGAGTAGGGTTTGTAGGATCAACCCTAATATGTATAAGACTCTCTATGACACTAATAAGTTCATTGAGACTAGCTTCCTGTATTCCCACTTTTGCAGCTGCACTAAAAACAATTATTCATATGTATCCCAATATCTTTACCGTTGCCCTAAAATATATTGACTTAAAAAAGTATATTCCATATCTTGCGTAATGCCCATTAAATAATTATTGTGAAAGAAAGTATTATTGTTTCCTTAATGTGGCCATTAAAATCATCTGGAAAACATCTATTCTTTCACTTATTGCTTTAGTCTTCTGGCGGTGCCTGTATCTTTCTGTTGGATGTTGCCAAGGAAGGCATTAGTTCATGTCTTTGCTACAAGACATTTGTGCAAAATATAGATTATAATGTGTAGAATGTGCAGGTCATTGAAGTGTCACAGTCTACTGAACTGGGTCTGGAATCAATAAGGTATACATCAAACTCAATTTTATTTAATTTTCATTACTACCTAGAATAAAGCCTCCTCACTGTTTTACATGAGTGGAAATGAAAGACAAAAGCTCATCTGTACTCTAGAAACAATATTATAATAGTCTACAAATAAAGTAAAATAGGAAAATATGATTGCTAAGCACACCACAACATTATTGCTAATTTTTCTTTTAATTTTGTGATCAGCAGGCTTGGTTGGCAAAGCAGACAAGACACGAACATGCTACAAAGCCAAAGAAAGAAAAACAATGTAGTCATTTACTAGTATGGCTACTCTCTCTTTGTACCCAGTGGTTCTCAAGCAAGTTGGTTTGTGAAAATTTAATGTAAAAGAAAGTTAATAAGATGTGTTCTATTGCCTAAAATCCTACACAAATTAAAAAAAACATGGAATGTTGTGTATTCTGTAATAATGCAATTCTTAGAAGGACATAATTAGTACATTTTAAAACACTTTTCCCTCACTGTCCTCTGTTTTGCCCCCTGGTTTGCATGAAAAATAGAGACTACAAATGTAGGCACATAGGTGTCTGATTGTAGTAGGGAGGTGATGAGTTATATTCACTTCTCCTGTTCAATGACATTACATCTTATTTTTGTTACCTTGTGTATCACACCCACCTACCCAGCCATCTTATTTGCCTCATTCATATGTTATGTTTTGTCTTTTAAATTGTAAACTCTTTGGTGACTGTCATTTTGTAGGTTTGTACAACACCTAATAAATTGGGGTCTTGAGCTTATTGAACTCCAGGCACCATACTATAAATGTTGATAATTGTCATGGATGTTATTGTGTCCCATTCTGCCCTCTACTGAATGGAATCAGAACTGCTCAGCTGTATATCATAGGCCCTGTACTGCTTACAGCTAATAGAGGTTCCTTTTTAGCTCTGGTGCAGGAGACTTGTTTTTTTGAGCAATAGTGTCTAAATTCTGACCTTGTTGTTGGATGAATTTTCAAATGGCTATGTTTTACAATAGCATAGTGATACCTATAAACATTCTACAGATGCACACTTATGTTAAAGTGACTATAAAAAACATCCCGCTGGAAGGCTAATGAGCACTCCTGCACTCAGGCAGCAACATTTAGGCACACCTGCAGAACAAACACCATGTGGAGAAAGTGGGCTTAATAAGGTGACGTTTACCCAGCAGCAATGGAGAGGCTGCTAGCTGGCTACTGCAGCAAGGGGATCTTAGCTCAAGGCAGTGGCTCACCTTTTCTTCCTTCCTTCCTTCCTTCTCCATCTTATAGACAGACAGGATGGGCTGCATATGAGGAAGGGGCCCTGGAAAGCTGCTTCCTGCCAGAGAACAGCAGCAGAGCCTGTGGTATGCCTACAGGAACTATGGACAAGTGAATTGTAGTTGGACTATGAAAAGACCCCAGGAGTGAGTTGAATTTGTGCTGGCAACTGTCAGATTCCCAAGAATGGGTGCTCCCATAGGCCACTTGGAATGAAGAGGTTCAATAATACCATGGCTAAACCTGGCTGCAGGTTGGATAATTACAAATCCAGACTAGCAACTGGTAATTTGGATACTCGTGAACTCATTTCCCTGGGAGTGGGACTGGGCCTTAATTTCTGTGTTAAGTTATGCTGTTTAGGGTCTGTCCTGCTCTTTCACAAACAACTACTGTGGTTACTGTTTTCTGCTTTCTTTTTTCTTTATATGCAACAGTCATTTTTTTGTCAGATCATCTGGAGAAAATGCTCAGCACACAACCTTTGTGGGAAACATTTTGAAAAGACCCACTTAGATCATAATAGAAATCAGGCGGGTTGTTGTGCAGAAATGGGTCAATAGCAAAGCACTAGATGAGTTTTTAGGGTTTTCTTCAAAGCTGAATTTAGTCTTTTAATTTTGAAGCAAAATGAGAGGTATGTGTGAAACCCCACATGATCTGGAGTTTCTCCAGGACCATCTAACACAGCAAGAGAAGCCTTTTCAAACATCTGAAGCAATGAGATTTTAGTGGTAAATGAAATGTTTGATTACTTTTTCCATAGCTTAACAAAACTGGAACTCTTCTGCAGTCTCTTTGTCAGTGATATGAGGGAATGTATGACCTCACCACACATGTAAGATCAGAAACATCTCCAAGGCACCATGCTGGGCTGCGGAAAAATGGACTGCAATGTCTCTAGGCCTCAAGGAGAATTTATAGACACATCTGAAGGGGAGAAAGTCTAGAAGATGAGTGCAGAGGCATGGAAAAAGTGTAAGGAACCAAAAAATATTCAGGACAAGATGTTGCTGTAAACCACAGCATGTGTTGGAATGAGATACAATGGAGCTGCACTACAGCAATTGCTTTGCGTACTACAGGGACTCTGGAGTGTCAACTCCCTCTGCCACTTCTTGAAACAGTGCAGTCAGTCCTTCCATGCTTGGCCAGCTCTGTGGACTGGAGCACTCTATGCTAACCTCAGAGTCATGTTGCACTACAGCTCTGTTTATATCACTGCATTTTTTTGATGTAGGAAAACTTTGCCATCATTTTGGGGGGGACTGGTGGAGAAGTTTTGGTCTCTCCTGTCCCTGTACAACCCAAATGACATAGTGACAGAACAGACTCTGTTACAAGATATTTGGATTCATTCCCAGGTGTGTCACATATGACTAGTAGGTGAATAATAAAGAGGGGATCTTTAACCTGTTACAGTATGACCTGATCCCATGTCTTACACTCCCCTGCATTTATTTTCCTCTCATTCTATAAGTTCCCCCATCTTCAAAGCATCTGACAAAGTGGGATTTTCTCCCAGAGAAGCTCATGCAATAAATAAATTTGTTAGTCTATAAGTACCACAGCGCTCCTTGCTTCATGTGAAACAGTATTGAATGTCTTGCTTAGGTCAAGATATACCAAATCTACCACTTCCCCCATCCACAAGGCTTATTACTGTGTCATGTTGGTTTCCCACCATTTGTTTCATGACAAATGCATGCTGACTGTTGCTTATTACCTTATTATCTTCTAGGGTGTTGGCAAACTGATTGCTTAATTATTCGCTCCATTATCTTTCCAGGTGTTTAAGTTAAGATGACTGGTCTGTAATTCCCAGGGTAGTCTTTATTCCCCTTTTTATAGATTGGTACTAGTTTTGCCCTTTTCCATTGCTCTGGAATCTCTCTGATCTTCCATGACTTTTTGAAGATCATTGCTAATGGCTCTGGTATCTCCTCACTCAGCTCCTTAAGTATCCTAGGTTGTATTTCATCAGACCCCGATGACTTGAAAACATCTAACATTTCTAAGTAATTTTTAATTTGTTCTTCCCTACCTATTTTAGCCCCTAATTCCTTCTCATTTTCACTAGCATTCATTATATTTTATACTATTAATACATAAGAATTGGGTAATATCTCTTTAAATAGTTTGTGAACCCTCTAGCTCCCCTCACCGTCTTAGATGCCACCAGATTCCTGTTACAGCAGCAGTCAGAGCCAGATTAAGGGACCCTGGAGCCCTGGGCTGCCCACTGTTGTGCCCCACTCCCAGCCTGGGTCCTAGCCATGGGTTGCCCCTGCCTGTGGCCAGGGCCCCCCCTGTGCATCTCATGCCTGGGGCCCCAGCCCCATACCATAGTGGCCTGGGGACAGAGCAGGCCAGAGGCTGTGGCCACCTGCAGTGCTTGTGCCCACCCTCAGCCTGGGTCTTCTGCCACAGGGGCCAGGGCACCAGCTGGCCCAGCACATGGAGCACAGTGGACATGTGCTGGTCCGACATTCTCCTGTGGACAGACCAGGCGGTCTGGGGCAGGGCAGGGCAGGAGCGTAGCAGCTTGCTGTGGCCTCTGGCCCCCCAGCACCTGTGCTCCAGACCCACAGAGCCAGATCAACAGGGGCTGTGGGGTTGCAGTTTAAGGCCCCCATTCAGGCTGGGGTCCAGGGCTGCAGCCCCTATAGCGCCTGAGTTAATCTGGCCCTGGCAGCAGGGTGTGTGTGTGCGGGTAGCCAGGCTTTACATATGGCATATAGATAGTAAGTATTATTATTTGGACCCCATTGTGCCCGTCTAATTCCTAATGTTTGTTGTGTATCAAGCAAAAAATACAACATCTTGCCTAGGGGAGGGGGTCCGGGTGCCATACAAACTGAACTGCTTTAGAACAGTGCTAGTGTGGGTACAGAGAACAAGCATGGCCAGTGTGAAAGCACTAAATGATTTAACCCTTGACCAGTTTGGTCAACTAGGCTTTGAATGATCAATTGTCTAGTATAAGGACAAGATGTTTTTAAGGAGAATATAACAAGATTTCTAAGAGGCACCAAGAGTAAGATATTGATGCAGAAGATAAACAGTTCTCAACAATCCCTCCCTCCAGTTAATTATTTACTTCAATCTTCATAAAGGTGAATAGGAAACAGATGTTAGAAACAGAGATACCTGTCAATTTTCTATAGTGCAGAAAGAAGAAATACCGAGGGAAATCAGAATTGAACCAAAAAAGGTGAATAGGAAATTAAAATGTATGAAGACTGCCAAAACTTCAGGACCACACATGTTTATAGAGAGGCTTAATCTCTGAAGAGGTTTCAGATGTAGATCTTCTGTCTTGCTTGCCACCCAGAAATCTGGAACAAGACAAATAATGACCCCTCCTTGTTCCCCCTACAAGCCCCTCACTAACTTGCTAGAATACAGTATTTTGAAATTTGTTGTGGAGATATGGATTTATGTTTCTGATGGGTGGACAGGCATTAATGCAAGGCTTACATTCTCTTTCATAAGAAGGTTCATTAGCAGTGGCAGATTTAGAGTTAGTGGATCCCTGTGCTCAGCTTCATTTTTGGGCCCCCCTCCCCCTGAGACCCAGCCAAAAAAAAGAATACTTTCTCTCAGAGCCATAACTAGGGTGGAGCGAATGGGGCTGTGCCTGGGGCGTGCCGGAGAGGCTTAATAGAGCCACTCTGTTAAAGGGCGCATTTTGCATCGCTGGCCACAAGCGCTGTCAATTGCAAGGTACGTGTTTTGACTGGAACGCATTCTGGGCACTGAAACAGAGCATTATGGCTCTGCTTTCTCTTCTCTCTCTTCCCCCAAGCTTTTCATTCTTTTTTATTTCATTCTCCTTGTATACTATAAGTAATTGAAAATAAATAAAAATAAAGTGAGGCACCTAGATTGTTTTTGTAGTCTAACTTTTTCCACAGATCACTTGAAAATTGCTGAGGGTATCCCCACCACTCAGCAACTGGTCAGATAATTCAGATGTTTCCTTACCCATACTTTTTGATAAAAGTCCACTATTCAATATTTAAGCTCTTTATAAAAAGACAACAATCTTTTTGCCTAGCTTTTTCTTGCCTCACCTTCATTTTTTTGTATTTATTTGGCAGCCAGATGCATCATATCACTTTATTACTGATTAAAAAAAAATACCCCAAACCCTAACCTTGATCACAGGCAGATTTAAAATGTCTGAAAGAGCAGGGACATAGCCACAGGTGGGCCTGGGTGGGCCATGGACCACCCAATCAGATTTAACTGAAGTTAGTTTTTTAAAAACAGGATTTTGAACCATTATGCACTAGTGACAAATCACGGGCATTGTTGCAAAGTGCAGGGGAGGGTGCTTTTTTTCTTTTGGATGAATGGAGAAGGAGAAAGACTTTAATTGATAAATGATGATTTCCCTTATGTAAGGGGACTATTAGCCCCTTACTGGAACTTAGTGGGTCTTTTTGGTTGACTCTGTCTTGCAGAGGCAGGACCCTAAGATGCATAGCCCTAGGGCCAGTGGGGAGAAGCCAATGCGCCGGGTCAGTTTGATTAATAGGGTGGATAGGCTGATGAGTGAGCCAGAAAGGCCAGGACACCCACATGAACTAGAGATGCCTGCCTGTTCCTGGGCTGAGCCAGAGACCTGGTCCTAGCTAAGGCCAGACCAGAGAAGCCAGGCCAGTCATCCACACTCACAGAGAGAGAGAAAGAGCGAGAGCAGTAGAACCAGAAGGGCTTGAAGAGCCTCAGAGAGCCAGGCTGAGTAGAGCAGAGCAGAGCTGAGCCTTACTGAAGCAGGTTGGGTCTGCAGCCGGAGCTGAGTGAAGTAAGTGGCTGGAGAGAACAAGGAGGACCCATGGCTGGGGCCAGCACAGGGGGTCATCGCTAGCTAAGAGGCCTCAAAGGCCAGATTTGGTTGGGGGGCTGATGCTGGGGAGAAGGGTCCTGCCCCCTAGAGCAGTGATTTTCAAACTATTTTCCTCAACCCAGTAGAAAAAAAATATTTATGCCCACTACCCAACAATTATATGTGTCAGCAATACATTCCAGTCTTTTGCTGGTGGCAGCAGGGGGAGCCATGACCCAGTACCTGAGGGTCTGTGACCCAGTACTGGGTCTCCTGACCCATGGTTTGAAAACCACTGCCCTAGAGTCTGGGGGTGTATGGTACCTGTGACAATGTCTGACTGCATCCTTGCAGCATAGCCAGACCCCGAGCAGTAGGTCTTTGACATGTGAGGAATTGACTATGAATGTCCCTTACACTCCAGAGATGCTGTGTATGGTGCCCCTTTGCCAGGGATGGCATTGGGTGTTTCCCTTTAGCCTTTCCAGTATAATTTTTTTTATTTGATTTGATTGCTGTTTGTCTAATAAATTGTATTGCTTTAAGTTGTGTGCAATAGTTGGTGGATCAGGGAAGTGTTCACGACAGATTAAGCATCCTGGACTGGATGTGCCCTAGGTGACCACAACAACACTGTGGGGATTGAGCCCCCAGGAATCCTGGGTCCAGCCTTACTGGGGTTATATGGACCCTGCCACACAGGAGCGTGGGACGGGAGCCCTTGAGGTTAGGCAAGCCTCTGGGTAAATGGAGTGGGAGCAGGACTCAGATCCTGTTGCTAACCAATTCCATGACAGTAATATATGAGCCAGGATAATTCCCCACACTAATAGGCCCATTTCCCTACTTACATTTAGTTGCTGTTATGCTATTGCCATGGCAGTGGAAAAAATGGCCATGCAAATTCTTTGCTAGACTACTAAACAAAACAAAAAACCAAAGCATGTTTAGAGCACAGTTCACAGAATACATTCACAGAATGCAGAAGGCCTGGACTGCTTTGCCATTTGCTACGTTCATTAAGTTCAGATTTATCCTGAATTATGGGGAACCCTGTTGTTGGGGGCCCTGTGCCACTGCACGTTTTGTTTCATGGTAAATCTGCCACTGGTTCACAGGAAGGGTCCAGGGGGCTTAATGCACTAGTCATTAATCCTGGCTTTAAATTTTGCTCAAGTCTGCATTTTTGCTTATAAAACATATATATTAATTTATATTAAACCCACACATTATTACAGCAAATGCACTGGAATTTAAACTTCAGATTTCAGATTAAAAACAGCAGCAAAAGTTTCTTAGGTTTGGCAGCACAGTAGGCATCTTTACTCGTCTTCCCTCTGTAAAGAGAGAGAGTCATTTGTGCTGTGAGTTTGGCAGTAACATCCTAATACAGATTGGTCCATATCATGCACCCCTAAATGACTGGTAGTTTCTTCCCCAGAGAGGGCTGATAGGAAAAGCTATTTCAGATCAAGATTGTAGTGGATTGGTAGAACATGGAAGGCAAGCCTGTATTGTGTCTTAGTCAACGTCAGCCATTTCTGCTAGGCTCTGCCCTTCTCGTACATTTATGTCCTCAGAAAGAGATGATCCTAGAAAATGATGTATTTTAAAACTTGACTGCACTTTATGCCAAACTCCTGCCCCATGCACAGGAGGGGAATTGGGAGGCACAGAGTCAGAGATGTGAGAGAGAAAATAGTGTTCCTAGAACTGATGGGCAGAACTGAGAATAATGGATGAAGGTTTCTTGTGAGATAAGAGTGGAAACATGCAATATGTCCCAGCAGCAACCTGGAATATAGAGGGAGACATCCCAGTTACACAGGGAGATCAAAGAGTTTATACCTCTTGAACTTGCAGCCAGATTAAAAGCAGCATATGCTCCTCATCATGTGCTGTGGGAATACCAACTGAAAACACCCACTGCTGTAGCTTAGGCTTCTGCACCTGTAGGCATTGTGTTGTTGCTGGTTTGGCACCATTGTCTGACCCAACCCATCTTAAAATGGCTTGTGGTTTTTAAATAGCCATGGAAACACACTTGAGATCTGCACTTGCTATAGTGTCCACAACTAGGGAATTTTAGTTGCTGTTCTAATTTTCCCTGTTTTACCGATGCTATTTGTCCTTTCATGCTTAGCAAACTGTTTAAACTGAGGACTATCCGACAACCTTTCCTTCATCAGCCAGTTCTAAGGCAAGTGTGTCATTATGCTCAGCAATGGATTTTTTTGTGGCAGGGTTTTGTAGTCGTCACACTTTGAGTTTGTCTGGGTGCCTCAAAAATCATTGTAGTTGAAACTTTGATGTATTTAGAAAACAATGTGTCATTTCAGGGTGTGTGACCTCAGGATAGCCCTGTTGCTCTCTTCCTGTCTTCTGCCTTGCTGCCTGCATCAAATTCTTTCTCACCTTTCATGGAGCCTCCTCTTCTCCCAAAAAGGAAGGAAAATTCTAGCAACCTGATGCTGGTTCAGGTCCCAAACCTTTCTCTGCAGTTTGGTGCTCACCACAGGTGAGGCATAAGATGACCACCAGATCAAATAAGCTCTAGGTAAGGATATATCAAACCTTGTTGCCATTCTATGACTACTGGGAAGAAGGGGTGTATTCTGAAATGAGTTTCCTGTTGAGTGTAATTCCTAGCGGGCATGCATTTGTATCATAAAACTGCTATCCACTGCATTTGGCCTTCATTGGCAAATGTAGGCTCTTCACTAAGTTTCCATGGAAAACAAAGTTCTAACAGAACACAGAAATTTTACTTTATACATTTTTATCTCTGGAGGTGGACATTCCTGGCCAGTATTGATACATATTGTTGATGTTCTGTGGACAAATCTCTGACTTCAGTGAGATCAAAATTTAAACCTTTTTGGCTCTAAAAAATTCCCTGTAGGTCACATCTTAACCAAAAGACTATCTCATAAACAGCTTCCCTGTAATTCTGTAGAACACATTTCTGTCTGATAGCAATTGAGTAACAAACCACAAATCCTACATTTGGAGCCGTACTTGATAGGCCAGAGGCCCTGGTAAATGTTAGTAAGGTGTGCACTGATAGCTTGACTTCTATGATTCATTCCACATTAATTTCAGAAACATAAATGCTGGGATGGGAGAGCAACTAAGGGTCTGACTCAACAGCTTAGCAGTTCAAACATGAGAGAAGGATGCAACTCCAACAGCAATTTGTTGTTTTGATGCTTTAAATTATGTTTTTGTGTAGCATCTGGTGTGTGTGGATTGTATGCGAACAAAAACCAGGCTGATTTTAGGTAGATGCTGGCAGGAAAAAGAGTTAAAACCCCAACCCAGAGAACTGCAGCAGGTGTCTCCCCTCACAGACAGATTGCTCAGGAACACAGCACTGCCAAAAAGTCCAGCTATGGGTTCATCTAGAGTTACCCAATTACCTATTGTGTGGAGACATTTTGGACTATCAGATGTGGGAGGTAGCTGGGGCTCAGCATCTCTGCTGATCAGGCAGTGAGATCAGACTCACCCTTGAAGCAGGAAATAAGGGAGTTGTGCAATTACTTTTCAGCTGATCTTTCTTATGTAGAAAGGCTTGAGCCAAATTAATAGCTGGATTTACACCAGAATGAATTGATGGCCTATTGTGTTTATGGCTTGATGGCTGAAAGAGAGATTTGGGGTGGGAGGCTGGAGAGGGTTGTATTACAGAAAGTTTTTTGTGAACTGGGAGTTAAAAAGGACTCCTAGGAAACATTCACCTTCCAGATTTCTCTGTGTTGAGTGTTTATTTTTTCAAGGATCTGAAGCTTGTTAGGCTTCAGCGATAACTAGGCTGAAATAAATCTTTGAGATATTGCCCTAATTTTGTCTCTAGTTAATTTAAAGTTGGACTGAAAAAACACTTGGCCCATTCTGTGTGTGTTGTCCTGCTGTTTTTCCTCTGTGTCCTCAGCATTCCCCTCCCTTTGGGCCATCATTATTCAAACAGGGTAGTCACAATGACTGAGTGGAACTACTTGAAGTGTAAGGTCTTACTCAATGTGAGTAAAATGGAAAATCTAGTCCTATATGAACAGGAGGATATGGGGCAGGAGTAGACTTTCTTTGACATGTATTAGGTCACTGATATAATTTAAAGTACTATGTTAAGCACTGGCCTTAAAAAAAATATTCCTTTCCTAGTCCCCTTAACCTGAAAGGTTTGCTAAATGTAGTCTCTGGTGCACACACCCACTTGCCCTAGTCCCACATTTCAGTGCAGAGTGCTAAAACTGCTGCTGCTTTCTGTGTGGTCTTTGAAATTCACATGGCTTGGTGGCAACCAGTAGAGAGGGAAAATAATGTGTTTTATTTATTTAGAGTCCAGCACAGCTTAAGCTCCCTTCTAAATAAATACAAACTTTTTTAGCTGGTTTTATATAAATAAAAAAGGCAGATTTTCCTTTTCTCCTGGCTGCTGTTGAAGTGCTTCGATTCCAGAGACCACACAGGGAGCTTCATTGCCAGCTCCGAAATGTGGGACTGAGGCGTCAGTAGGAAGGACGGTGGTTTGAGGCCTACTGCTTTAAATGCATGCTTCAGGTACTTAGGGAGGCTGATCTCTTGTCAGCCTATAATCTGCTAGGTGATGCTATGGGAACAACCTTGCATCATGAGGCCTATGTGCTATGAATATCTGAACATAAATAAACAAGGAGTCCTGTGGCACTTCTAAAGAATAGTAAATTTATTTATCACATGAGTTTTATGCAGTAAATATATGTGTTAGTCTTTGAAAGTGTGACCAAACTCCTTGTTTGTTTTGCTGAACTAGACTAGCATGACTACTCCTCTGGAACTTGACCACAAATAGCTGGCCCAACCCACTCTTGTCTGGTCCAGAGTAACTTACTTGTGTGGGTGATGGGGTTAGTTTACATGGCTGAGCCCCATTGTCCCACAACACGTGGCCACTCAGAGGTACAGAGGTACCAGAAGTGATAATGCATGCCCAGAAGGACAGCAAAGGACACTTGAGCTCTATGGCTGTGACACTGTGTGTGTCTCCATTACATGTACTGCATGGTCAGAGCTGTGATGGCAGCACATGTAGACATACCAGAGATAGCTTTGCTTTATTAGCACAAATCACAAACGCACATAGATAGCAGCAAGGCCTGTACAACCCAGCCCAGGGCTCTGGATATTGCATGAGGTACGTGGTGCTCTTTCTCTTGCTATGGATTCACTAATATTGCTATTCAAGCTGGCTAGACGTGCTACCATGAGTATGATGAGAAATGCTGCAGTCATACCTTTGATTGCAGAGTAGACAAACCTGTTGTGAGGGAAGGCTTCCCAGTTTCCAGCACAGGGGCCAGTGGTGGTGTGCAGGTGAGCATAGGCAGGACTCAGGGCAGCTCTGAGATGTTCATTAATGTGAGACCAAAAGCACCGTAGCCACACCTGCACTAGTGGCCGTACTTCTCAACATTTGAACCTGTCGCCCTACCAGAATGTGTGTCAAATGCCTGAAAGGTGGAACACCTGGGTTATGGTGCACACTGTCACTGTAAATGGCAGATTATAATGGGGTTTAACTGTCATACTATCTGCTTATAGGATGTTATTTCCCTGTGTGAATCTTTTGCTCTGTCTGTCTGGGGTTGTTTAGGGGTAGGCCCCCAGCACTGGCTTTTTGTATGATGCTAAAGGGATGTGGTTTATGTTTATGGTTTATGTTTATGTTCTGGTTTGTGGGAGAAGGGGTGTTTCCTGGCCATGTGGCCCTTCTTTGCAATCCATGGTGGCTTTTCCTCTTCAGTACAACATAATCAATGCTGTCTGTTTTCTTGGTAGATTGCTCAAAGGAGGGAAGACAGTTCACAGCAGGCCCTGCAATGCTGCTTCTCTCCTTGTGCCCAGCCAAGAAAGAGAGCAACAGTTCAGGGTCTGTCTTCTCTCTTCCCTTCTGTGGAAAGAAAACAGAAGTCCTGGCAGCTTCTTTTGTCCTCCTGCATGGTCTCCTCAGAAACCTTCATCAGTTCTGAAGCAGTTCTGCTTTCTTCCCATAGAAGCATCTCCGTGAGTCTCTAAGGGCAGAGAGAAGCATGGCAGGACAACTGGGAATTCTGCCCACTGGGGCACAGCAGCAGGACAGCCTGCCCTATGTAGGAGTGAACGTCACAATTCAGAGAGATGGGGAGGCTTGCTAGTTCTTAGACCATTGCTGGTGCTAGGTGGCACTGGTGTAGCTCACCTTTTGCTGGAAAAGAAGCATGAACTTTCTTGGGGTGTACGTAACTTTTTTTTTTTTTTTTTTTTTACATAATAACTCACACTATATGCCAGGCATATATATGTATATTTTGATATAGGTTCCCACTGGCTGTCTACATTAGATATCTTTTGCCAAAAATTTCTGACTGTGGCAATGGCCCCAGGCTAGGAAAGCATTTACTACAAGTCTATGTTTAATGTCAAGCACGTGAGTTACTCCACTGTCTTCAATAGGATCACTCATGTGCTTACTTTTAAGCATGTATGGAACCGCTTTGCTGGATCAGGGCCTTAGAGGTGAATATTTGACCCTATTAATTTAAATGAATTACATAAATTAAAATTTTTAATAAGGGCCTCTCCCACAATCTAGATGCCTCTGACAAAAATGAAATGCACAGCTAATAAGGAAATAAAAATCAAGCAGCATAACTTGACTCATTTTGCATGGGTCAGTTGTCTTATGGTTGCATAGCAATCAAGAGATTACTTCTGCTGTGTAAAACAAAGTGATAATTTAACAGTTTGATGGTAATTGTTTTAGAGTCAGTATATATTATCAGAGAAAACTATGACCTGCACAGGGGACTGGAAGCTTGGCATTCTTAAATGCTGAAGCTGACTCTTTTACTGACTCCTTTTATAGTCTTGGGCAAAACACTTAACTTCTGTACCTCAGATTTCCTTTCTGTAAAGTATTTCCTGTGAATAAAACATTCACCTATGAGGGAAGCTGTGAGGATCAGTGAGTTATGTTTATCCAGTGGCTTGAAGACGCTAAAGGCTTACCACTGCTGTTGTAATGTGAGAAGATAAGAACTGCATCCTGTCACTTCTCTCCCAAAATTCAAATTTTATTCCTCAGACAAGGGCATAACAGACACTTGCTGATGGGGTAAGATCTGGTTTTCTGTTGAATCTTAGCCAAGCCTCCCTTTGTGGGCAGAGCAGTAGTGCAGCCACAAACATTGCATCTTTCTTCTGAAAGTAGTTCAAAGGACCAAAAAAAACCAAAAAACAAAAAAGAAAGCAAGCAAGCAACCAAAACAAAACAAAACAAACCCCAAAACCAACCAACCAACCAACCAAAAAAACCCCAAACCAAAACAAAAAAAACCAAACAAACAAAAAAACCCAACCAAAAACAAACAAACAAACACAAACGAAAAAAAAACAAAACAACAACCCAACCAACCAAAAAAAAAAAAAAAAAGAAAAAAACCCATCCACACCAGTTTTTATGGACGCAAATGACACTTGCCAGGAAGGAAAGTTACGTTTAGAAAACTTGAATCTAGAAATTCTGTGAAAGATGCTGGATGGTACTTTCAATCCCTAATGAAATTTTCTTTCTTTCTTTTTAAAAAGAAACTTTAAAAATGTTTTAAAAATTTCTTTTATAGCAGGAATAAGATCCATGGTTTTGGGATGTTGTTGCAATGCACAATATATTAAACACTCCAGATTTGACTTTGGCTATAGCTGGTCATAAAGCCATTCACTGCATTGTATGCTACGCTTCAGTGAAAGATATCACTTACTTGTCACTACGTTCTGTGTTACTGCACCAAAGAATGTATTCATTTTAGCTATGGAAAGAGCAGCAAAAATCATTCCATCCCACACTAGCTCATAATAAAGTGATTAACGGTTCAAATATGGAAGAGAAATTGAATGTCTGGCTCATTACTTTTCTGAAAATAATGCCTAAACTATTAGAAATAAATGGGAAAACAGCTGGTTCTAGGGTTCCCATACTGGTGATTAGGCAAAATCATATTCTTTCCGAAGAATTGACTGCAGGAGGAATTCTGAATAAGAAAACCTTACAAAAGACAACCTCAGCATTTCCAGTGCAAACAAAGCAAAGCCTAGGGATTCTAACTGAATTGAAGCTGCTATTCCACTCTATTTTATTAGATATAAAATGTGAACGTTAGACTGGGAATGCTTGAAACATTGGAGAAGTTCCAGAGACTGGGCCTAGGTTGTTTTGTGCCAATATTTAAAAAGGGTAAATGGGATGACCAAGGTAATTGTGAGCTGGTTAGTCCGACATTGATCCCGGACAAAATCAGGGAAAGGGTGTTATGGGATGCAATATATAAAAAATTAAAAGAAGGTAGCTTAATGCAAATCAGAATTGCTTTATGGAAAATAGCTCTTGTCAAACCAACATCATATCATATATTTTTTTGGATAAGATTACACATTTGGCTGATAAAGGGAACTATTGAGATAATAGACTTAGCTTTCTGTAAGCATTTGCTTTTTGTCCCACATGACATTCTGATGAAAATTAGCAGTATACAAAATCAATATATCCCTATTAAGTGGAAAATTGGTTAACTGCAAATGGGACATAGTTATCCAAAGGGAGTACCTAGTGGGGTCCAATGGGGAAAAGTTCTTGACCCAGTGGTGTTCAATATCATTATCAACGATTTGGGAAAAAAATATATAAAATCGCTACTGGTGAAGTTTCCAGATGACACAAAAATTGATGGGGACAAGTCAGTTGTACTGACTAAACTGGGTCACTTGTTAAGGTGGGCTAATTTGAGCAACATGAGTTTTATCACAGTCAAATAAAAGATTGCACATTTAAGAATAAAGAATATTTATAAGAGAGCAGAGAATATCCTGTAAATCAGTGTCTCTGAAAAGGAGTTAGGGAAAATAGCTGTTGAATGAGAGCTCCTAGTATGACGCTGTAAATAAGTGGGTGATGTATAAGCAGAGATCTATTAGGTAGACATAGGGAGGTGGTGGTATCTTCAGATATGGCATTGGTGAGATAGTGCCTGGAATACTGTATCCAATTCTGGTGTCCACATTCCAAAAAGGATGTGGCAAAATTAGAAAGGGTTCATAAAAACTACGAAAATGATTTACACTCTGGAAAACTTGAGAAATTGTGAGATGCTAAAGAATCTCAAACTATTTAGTTTAGCCAAGAAAAATTCAAGATTTCTTGATCGAGGTCTACAAGTAACTACACAGCAAATATATTGCTGTTAGTTGGAAGCTGAAGCTGCACAAAATCAGACCAGAAATAGGACACAAATTTTAACAATGAATTACTGGAACAACTTACTTAGGGACATGATGGGGTCTCCAACACTTTCAGTCTTTAAATTGAGGCTATTGTTGTGTGCTATATATATAGTAGTAAATAGCCTAAATATAATGCTGCATTTCAATATTTTTCAAAATGCTTTACAAAGCGGGGCAGAATTACCCCCATTAAAGAGGGGAAAACCGAGGCATAGAGATTTGCCCAGGGTTACCCAGAAGCAAAGCCCGGAATGGAACTCAGGTTTCCAGAGGTGTAGGTTACTTTTCTATCATTTAGTTGATACAGTTTCCCTTGCCTAAACTTGTTCAAACAGAAGTTATGGGCTTGATCAGAAATTACTGAGTGAGGTTCTTTGACCCTTGTTATGAAGGAAGTCAGGCTCAAGATCATAGTGATCCCTTCTGGCTCAAGATCATAGTGATCCCTTCATAGTGATTCCCACAGAATTTATGCATCTATTTACTGTGTGGGAGGGTGTCCCATCAGTGTCTTTCATCTGCCAGATAATCTTGGGGTATGTCTAAAGGTACTCTAGATCAGTGGTTTTCAAACTTTTTTCCTCAGGACCCAGTTGAAAAAAATCATTTTTGCCCACAACTTAACAATTACATCTTTGAGCAATTCATTCCAGTCTTTTGGCAGCAGCAGCGGGGGGTGCCACAGCCCAGTGCCTGAGGGTCTGTGACACAGTAGTGCAGTGGTTTTCAAACTTAGGGTTGGGACCCAGTACTGGGTCAGAGACCCTCAGGCACTGGGTCGTGGCACCCTCTGCTGCTGCTGCCAAAAGACTGGAATGAATTGCTCAAAGATGTAATTGTTAAGTTGTGGGCAAAAATGATTTTTTTTTCAAGTGGGTCCCAAGACAAAAAAAATTGAAAACCACTGCAGTAGTGGGTCCTGACCCATAGTTTGAAAACCACTGATCTAGAGTATAAGGAAGGATTTTTGACCATTTTCATGTCACACAAAAATATTTGTCTGCCATCATGAACAGGAGAAGACATCATTTAAAATGTTTAGAAAGCATGATATGAAAAGACATAAAGAAGGAGCGTTGACTTTCTTGCCTAACGATTACAAAGTATAAAACTGCAGAGAGGCAGTGTTGTGTTTAGCAGTTAGAGAGAAGTGGCTGGCAATTGGGTCTCCCACTCATTTTAAAATATGTGTGCTTTGTAAGCTTTTAAAAATGAGTGGGAGACCCGATTGCCAGCCACTTCTCTCTAACTGCTAAACACAATGCTGCTTCAGCCCAGACCTGTGTTTAGGCCCTGGATGCTTTCTACAATCCAGTAATAATAAAATCTGTTGGCTTATGTTGTGAGCTCCATCACTGATTCACTTTTAGCATGTGTGGCAAATTGTTGACATAATGTATCTTTTATTTATGAGGGGTTTGTTAGTTGATTTTTATCGTGCTTTGAGACCCTGAACTGTATTATAATATAAATGTCTAGAACATTATTATTATTTTTTCTTTATGTGTATGGAAAGTCTGCTCTTACATTTATCTTTCTAATCTGTCTGTTGTATTTTTAATGCACTCATCATTGTGGTGTTTGGGTATCAATTTTAGCCACTTAAATTTGAGTTTAATTCTGGTATTAATCAACTGTAACTTTTAACTCTTATTGCTTTTTATCTTAAAAATAATAACACACTCTTCACAATGCATCTGATGAAGTGGGTTGGAGCCAGGGGTTAAAAGTATAATTTGGCAGGCCTGGGAACCCTCTGAAATTTCCAGGCCCCCTTCCCTCAGTTTCGGGCCCCTCTTCACCCATGCCAGCTAGTACCCTAAAAATGCCTGCCCCCCAACCATAGCTACTGTCCCCCATGTCTTCCTCAGCCCCCATTCTGACCCCTTCTTCCCCCCCCCACGCTTTCCCCACTGGCTGCCCCAACCCCCCAGACCACCTTACCCGTGCCGCCAAGGTGGCTGAGGAGCTGGGCCTAGGGGAGAGAGGCTGCAGGTGGCACTGGCTGGCCAGCAGGAAGGTGCCCAGGCCCGGGCCCAAGACGGGGTCGGAGCCACATGTGCTGCTGGGTCCAGCAGGAAGAGGCGGGGCTGCCGCAGGCTCCAGGGAGAAGAGGGTGGGGTGGTCGGGCTTGCTCCAGCCCAGAGCCCCTTCTTTCAGCCAGCCTTAAGGGAATGCGCTGGCACGCTGCCATTCCGGCATGTTCTTTCTACTTTTAGGGGGCCCTGGAACGCAGTGTTCTGGTGTGTTCCCTGTTTCTAGGGGCCCCAGAACACTGCCCCCTGAAAAAAGGGGGCCCAGAACACTGCCCCCTGAAAAAAGGGGGCCCAGAATGCCATTCTGGGGCATTCCAGCTAACTTTAACTCCACAAAAGCTTATGTCTGAAGAAATTTGTTAGTCTATAAGGTGCCACAGGACTTCTGTTGTGTTTACACTCTTCACCAGTTAATCTCAAAGTACTATGCAAAGGAGGAAAAGTATTATTATTTTCATTTTACAAGTGGGGAAACTGACTCATGCAGCACTGCTGTGATTTGTCCAAACTCACCCCGTCAAGCTAATGCCAGCACTGGAAATGGAACCCAGGTCTCCTGAATTCCTGAGTCTTCATATATCCTTTTGGCCACTCTGCCTTGAAGCACATTAGTTGCCTGTGTAACATGCAGCAATGTCTGGCATGTTTAATGTGAGATATATTCTGTTTTAATTTTCACCACTGCACTTAAAAGTAACTCAATGACCTTATTAGTGCAACTGAGAGTGGAGCGTGGCCCTCTAAAATTTAATGTATGAGTCCTAAAAGATATATTTAAAAAAAAAAAAAAGAATTTATGTGTCTTTCTTCCTCCATGTGACATGCAACATGATAGCATCCGTGTGGATAAGAACATAAATGTGTTTTTTCTAAATTGAAGAAGTTCTGTTCATACCTCTTCAGAAATAAACTAAAAAATAAGGCAACCAGATATTTAAAAATCTTGAAAGTTATTTTTTTGGAAAGGTAGCTACATAAAATAAACACAAAAATAATATTTTTTCTGTATGAGTATTCATTTTAATGGCACCCCAAGAGTTCGTCCAAGGGTCTGCAGGTCACTTGGGAGAAAGTACAGTATATTTTGGCTCCACATTCTTTGACTCGCTACAAAGAGCTAATTCTTCCAATTAATGAAATAAATGTTGCCAATTGAGATGGATTGACAAATTATTTTAAAGGCTAATTTATTCAAGCAGATGGCAAGCTTGATATGGCTAAAATGTTTTAAGAGGCTGTCACTGGAAAAGAGCCCGTGGAAGAACTGAGACATTGGGAACTATTCACCCTGGACACAGGAGCTGACTTTAAGCTCTTGTAGGAATCTACTATCAGCAGCTGCATGGCAGTGAAGCTAGGCATTGTATACAAAGATTAACCCATCAATAGGTTTTTTTGTTCAGGTTGGCAGAGAAGTATCCTGGTGAAGATACTGTGATAAACATCTGCAGCTCACACTGCTGTAGATCTGGCACATCCAGCTGCCATGTTTTCCTTTTAAACAATATATTTATCAAATCACAACTGCATTCCAAAGCAGCTGTATTTTAGGCCATCCAGAGTGCTACAGTTTATAAGATTATCAGCAATGCAATTTAATGCTCTAGATTGGGAGGAAGATCCCAATAGCCTAATTTATTTCTGTTGTGTCAGCAGCAGGCAGGGTGGAGGATCTGCACATATTTGAAAACACCCTAGTAGCTGTCTTTTCATTTTGAGGTCTGCCTGCACCCTTTGGTGTTTTAGGGCCTTTGAAAATGACTCTGTTTTAACAAGCCAAACAAGAAACAGCACCAGCGTGTCAGTTGCACTGTACAAGGGAAGGCTGTACATACTGTGACTTTGAAGGTGTTTCTTCATGTTTTTGCCTTGATGCCCAAGGGATATCAAAAGTAACTCTGATGTGTGTCATCTAGTGAGCACCACTGCAGTACAGATGTCCAGCCGTGTATTCCAAAATACACAAGGTGTGATGCAGCAATCATGCATGGAGAATAATCTCTTGAACCCAGTCCTTCACTCACTGAAGCCGAAGGTAAAACTTACATTGCCCGTTCAGAAGCAAGATTGTAGTAGTGAAGTGGCAGCTGTGTTGGTCTCAGGATATCTGAGAGACAAGATGGTCGAGATAATATCTTTTAATGGACCAGCTTCCGTTAGTGAGAAAGATAGGCTTTAGAATCGCACAGTTTTTCTTCAAGTCTGGGAAAACAGCTCCTAGAAATCAAGCAAAATGTAAGATGGCTACCTTACATGGTCCCTTACAATATGCTATTTATGTTGAACAATCTGTTCCTCCATGGATTTTGCTGTGATGCTGTAAGTCCTTTTCCCAGATCTGAAAAAGAGCTTTGCATAGCTCAAAAGCTTCTCTCTCACCAAGAGAAGTTAGTCCAATAAAAGATATCATCTCACCTGCCTTGTCTCTCAGAAGCAAGATTGTAAGTTTTTTGTGTTGTGGATTTCATACAGCATTAGTAAACTGAGCTTCACAGTGTGGGAACCTGTAGTCGCTGTGGTAGAGTTTGTATCCTGAATCACTGGGATCTTAGGCTATGTCTACACTCAGAGTGTTAATTTGAATTGACTGAATTCAAACGAATCAATTTGAACTAATAATTATTAGTTTGAATTCAGTCCATTCAAATTAACATGGCCACATTAGAAACTCCAATTTGGACTAGCATGTCCATGGACTGGATTTGCTAATTTGAACTGGAGGAGGGGCACCATGGGAGGTGTGGCAACGTGGCCCCCAGGAAGGGCCATGCCACCACCCAATCCCTCGCCAGCTGTGGTGTGGCTAGAGCTGGGCAGGGGATGCTTTTCTCCATGCCAGGCTCAGAAGGCTAGAGCCTGGCAAGCGATGTTTTCCTTTGATCAGGATGGGAGAAGGGATTCTCCCTGCCCAGCTCCAGCCCTGCTGGCCACACATGGTGATGGGACCCCTGGCTGGAGCTGTGCTCCGGGGGCTGCGGACAGCGACCCCTGTGGGTGGCTCCAGCCCTGCTTTCTGCTGGGAAGGGATTCCTGCTGGGCAGAAGCCGTGCATCACGGGCTGGGGAAGGAACCCCCACGTGCAGCTCCATCCCTGCTGGCTGCATGTGGGGACGGGACCCCCGCACAGCTGCAGCTGCACTCCCCCGATGTGGGGATGGGATCCCTGTACTAGGTTGGAGCTCTGCTGGCCATCTGCAGGGAAGGGACCCCTGCGTGCAGCTCCAGCCGTGCACCAGGGTCCCATCCCCACACTTGGCCAGTGTGGCTCCAGCCACATGTGGGCATCTCATCCCTGCATGCGGCAGGTGAAGCCGGAGCCACGTGTGGGTGTCCTGTCCCCGCACATCGCCAGCGGATGGAGCCCCGCGTGGGGGTTCCTTCCCCACCCCGGGGAATGCGGCTCCAGGCTGGTGTGGATCCCTTCCCCAGCCAGCAAGAGGGGCTGGAGCCACCCTTGGGGTCCTTGTCCCCAGCCAGGGGACAAAGAGCCCCATTGCTCCCGCAGCTTGATCAGGCTGGGGGGTGGTGGAGGCACCATTGGGGCTGCTGGTCCCAGGTGCTGGAGGGCTGGTCTCCCTTCCAGGGTGCCATGCACCCTGGGAGGAAGGTCAACCCATGTCAGTTCGAACTAACAGTGAGTTCAAATTGACATGGACACACTGGGTCAATTCAAACTACTAGGTTTGAATTGACCGGGACTTCAAAGTCAAACAAGGTTTGACCACTTTGAAGTCAGCTTTCAGCAATTCGAACTAAGGATTTCCTCAGTTCGAAATGAGGAAAGTGAGTGTGGCCATGCACTTAATTGAATTTGAATTGATTGTCATCAATTTGAATTCAAGTCTAAGTGTAGACATACACTTGGTGAATGAATGTACTAATTCAGGACTTGGAATTAAAGCACATAGCTCCTGTGTTAATATCTATGAGCATGTGTGGATGAATATCTTCACAGCCCTAACCCACCTTTCCTTGTACTCCCAATATACTGCAAGGACAAGCATTTGTATTATTTCTTTCTTCCTGTGTTCTGGCAAAGAACATTTTTAGAGACTGTTATTTTCAGCCACTTGGAACTCAGGTACTAGTTGTCAGCCAGCACAACAGTGTAGTATTAAAGATGTTCAGCTGTTTGCTCACCTAGTCCCAAAGGCTAGCTCACCTCTGGTTAAAATATCAGTTTGCATTATTAGTGAAATCAGATTTATTTTAAAGAAAAACATCATGAATACATGGAAGAAACTGGACTATCATTCGTGTCCTGATAGTAGCCTGGTCATAAAAATGGTTGCATTTGCAGGACATAGGGATAGTCTCTTGCAGAATGTTGTTCATAGCCAGATCATATCTTGAATTTGGCCCTCAGTTTACAAACTGCATAGTGCGGCTCTCTAAGATTCAAGAGTATGGCTGGGTTTATATTACATTTCATAGTTTGTACGATGTAATGCTAATGTGGTGGGTCAAATTTGAAAGAACAGTTTTCTAGACAGGATGTTCACCATCTAGCTTAGCAAGATTCAATGAGACTCTGGCTGCTCTGCATTTGCTACTTGGGTGATGAAAGTAGTTTATAATCTCTTTTAAGTGCATTGGTTAAATTGGGGTTATGATTAGTTAGTGTTATCAGAGTGTGCCTGTGAATATGGCTCAGGCATTTTAATAGCTATTGTATGAATAAGGGATTTATTCTAGTAGTGAGAATAAATATTAGCATGTTTTAAGTGATGAACCAAAACTGGAATTTTGGAGAGAAACCTTTGGAATTTCGAGAAGGAACACGTATGAACTAAATGCCTAGAATCTTCTCCAGGCAGGACCCCAAACCACAAAGGGCTCTTTTTCAGGATCATTTCCCAGATTCTTGAATGAAAACCTATTCTTGTGAAATTTTGACTCAAGATAGTGAAAATCTCTGACAAAAACTGATCTCCTGAGAATTGTCTGTTGAAAACCAACTCTCACAAGAATAGCATGTGAGATTTTGACATATTCTGAATTTGAGCTCCAAATCCAACTTTGAGTCAGCCTCAGACTCCTATCCAACCCTAATCCTGATTCTGACTATGCCAACTTTACCCTTTTCTACTTAAAAGATTTTTGTAGCTTAGTCTGAAAATCCTAATGGGGAAAAAATAAGAAAGATGTAATAAACTCAAGGAATGATTTAGCTACTTGACTACAGTTAAGATAAGATCCTCATCTCAGCTTTCAGTTTATTAATTTTGATCTGTTGGACTTTGCTGTATTGCTACTTGTTTGTTGAAAAGCCCAGTGCTGTGTTGTTTCCTGGCTCTAAAAACTGACTGTACTTGATTACTTGTCTTCTCCTTTCTTTGTTTCTTTATTTGTATGCACCGGGAGACACCACACAAATGTTCTTAAAGAGAGAAAGATTCAACATGAGAGGCTGAACTGAGACACACTCTATCCTAATTTGTCAAGAAAGCATATTTGACAAGATAATTATACCAGTGGGGTTTTTACGAGGCACAAGGTGCAGTGAGGTGTCTCTAATCTGCTAAGGGCACATTTATGTCAGGATAGCCACTGTCTATTAGTGTACTTAGTGTATACGAACTTATACTTAGTGTATACTAACATGGCATACTTGGGGGAACTGGGAGCAGAATAAAAAAATGTATGTTTTCCCTGAACGAAGATGGGGCCATCAGTTTAGAAGCAGACTGAACATCTGTTTTGGCTGAGACCTGTGGTTTGCCTAGATTAAAGTCCGCATTAGAATGTTCATCAGTCAATCAGAAAGCTTCTTTAATCTGAGGAATACAACATCTCACTTTATGTTTCAGTTTCCAAAAAGCCGATGTATCCTGGTAAGTAGGACGATAAAAAAATCTAAACATTTCACAGTTGTGGTTTCTTTGGCTTGTATGACATCATTGGTTAATGTTTAAACTAGGATCAAGCAACTTCAAAATTTTTGCCCTAAATTACTTTAAATCTAGCTAATTATGTTGGTCATATCTTGGCTATTAACTGTAGTTAGCAGAACGAAATGTAATTCATGTCTTTCTAGCTTTGGGAGTGTTCCCAGCCAATAAAACTGTAGCATAGACCACAAATTTATGTTGTTTCAGTGGCATGGGGGATCATTTTCCTTTTATTTCAACCCCTGGATAGCCATTTAAGACTACCAGACTACAGGCCTTATAAATTATAGGCATATGAATCTCTACTAAAGCTCTGGTAGGTTAATAGAGAAAAATATCTGTACAGTTGGCAACTAGATCATTGATTCAGGATTTCACAAATAAACATTTTCATTGATTTCTGACAAGGATATGCTTATTGTATAGTTTTTGGTGAGTTACAGTTTTGTACACTAAAACTTCTAAGGGTTTTTAAAATTTGAACTAATTAGAACTAAACACAATTTTTGTGCTTATTTTGAACTAATTATTTAGTCAGATTTTTTGGAACAAACCAACAGAAGATAAACAAATCTGTTCTCTTCCACATCATTATTATGCGGGGAAGCTAGTCTGACATAATTGATAAAGTCTTTCAGATTCTGTAATGAGAAAGGGCCTGCAGCAGAGCCTGTCTCTGAGCGACCAAATTGTTCAGACTGGCCTATGGTGCCTTACTAACTCGCATTGTGCTACTGACCTAGGAATGGATTGCACCCGTCGGCATGTGTGTCCAACTTCCACCAGAGGTCCTGAAAGAAAGAGTGGTGCTGAGGGAGGAAATAATTTACTGCTATTACTGCACTGACATTGAAGTTTCATGATTTATATTGTGACAAAAACTCATGTAGCTGTATAAGGGGTGCTGTAAACTTTCTTCACGTAGCCCTTCTGGTAAGGGTTTCCTGATAATTCTTTTTTGTACTATAGTTTAAGGGCTATTTGCAAGTTGTAAATTCCCTCATTGCAGGGCACTGCTTGTTCCTCTCTGCATCCATGCAAAGGAACAATCTTCCTTCACTCTGTGCCTCTGAAATCTGTACTTCACACTTTCACTTCTTAGTGAGAATTTGACTTAGACACCATGACCTCAGGTGTGCAATGGAGAAGTTATGCTGCCTCAGCTGCCAGCTAGTTTGAGTAAATTAAATATCCTCTTGTGGGACCTTTGAGAGAGAACCAAATAACAAAATAAGTGCAGCTGTCCTCTAGTAGGCTGCACAATTGTTTGGAAGAGTTATACTTTTAAGCCCTGTGGGAACAATAGTTTAATGGCTGTTTGAAGCATTTAGCTGCACATATGATGGCTTATGTCCTTTCTAGTTCCCAGTCCTGCTCCCATCCTGGCTCCTGCGTTGCATTGGTCTGGCTAACCCAGTTGTGACTCTTAGATCTGATGCCTGATCTCTGACTCTGGCACCTTAGGCATCAATTTCTGACTACAGACTTCTGTTCTAACGACTTGGCGTGACTTGCATTCCAATCACTAGCTATGGGCTGGCCATCTGTGTGCTGGTCATATGTAGATTCAGTCACCCAAAGAGTGTAGTGTATACACATTTCTAATGGAATAGGATTTCTATTATACATTACAGGGAAAAATGAATGCAAATGTATGTATAGCAAAGCCATTGCTATCTTAATTTCATGGCCACTCATCACATTCTAGCATAGTATGTTAAAGCAGCATCTGGTACAACTTGAATTTTCTCTCTCTCTTTCTTTTCTTAATTTTAATACCCAAGTGTGCAAAAGTGCTTACTGCAAATATTTGAAGTTCATTCTGCACTGAAAGGACCTAATGGAAGTTACAGATTTTAACTGAGAGTCTTGACTGAAGAGAGAGCTTAAGGCCGTTTAGAGTCCTGAGCACATCATGACACAGGAACCCTTCGGCCCTGCCCATGCCCAGTGGCCCTACTTAGAGTGGTGGTGGCAGGGAGCCTCCCTCACTCCCATGGGGCACTCTTCAGCTTTGAGAGCAGCAGAGAGGTCTTCTGTTTTTACAGGGAGAGGATCCCTGAGAGGCAGAGGTGGCAGCAGGCGAAGTGGGGCAGGAGTGTTAGACATCTGAGGTGAACCTTCAGCCCTGCAGCTCCCACTAGCTCCATAATTATCTTTCCAAAATGAATATTGTGCATTAGTATGATTAAAAATTCTGCATTTATAATCTGATTTATTTTACATGTAAAAAAGAGAGCATTATGATACTGATTGTATATTCCCATTGACCTTTCATTCCTACTGCTGAAGCCTGTTTGCTTACTTATGCAGTTTCATGAACAGTTCGTTCAGTTTTCTGCCACTCCCCAAATTTTGCTACTCTAGGCAACTGCCTAGTTTCTCAAGTGGTTTCAACAGCACTGGCAGCAGGGTCTCTGCCCTCTCTTCTCCAGCAGGTACTCACTCCAGCAGCCAGGATGAATCTGTCTGTGTGAATCTCTTCCATTCTGTCATGCACAGGGCCCTTTGGAGGGGATTATGGTGGCAGGGCTCTGAAGCAGTGGGTCCCATTGAAGTCAGGTGAATGGAGTGGAGTTTGGAGTTATTGCTTCAGGCCCTGCATCGGGGCACCTTTTCAAGTTTTTCTTTGGTATTATAAAAACTGGAACTTTTTTTTTTTAAATGAGAATTGGCAGATTGATGTAAACCCATGACTCAAGGTACTAGGGCCTGGAGTGAACACTCTGCTATAAAAAGGAGGAAAATGATGTATGAATAAACTATACAAACACTGTCTTATACTGAATATCAGCTATGCTACATAAAATGCCAGGTGACTTGGGTGCCCAATTCTTATTCACTTTAATGTTAACATCACCTTTAAGTGAACATCTAATCTCTTACTCAGTTTTTGAAAACCTCAACCTAACACTCCATGGATCACAACTCTCACCTCATGAATTTACATTTAAATTAATGTCAATTTAAATTATTTACATTTAAATTATTCTCTTCTAAGGGAGAAACTTAGTAAAAACTGGTAGTTTATAGCAAATGATGACAACAGTATCAGCTGAATGCATAGTGACTTTACCTTTCATTCTAGGTCAGTGGCCTCTCAAAATGTGGGATGTCTGGCATTGATATTGAAAATAGCGAGTGACATTATTTGACATACTCAGATGCAGACTGTTTATAGCTTTATAAACAGATTCTTCTAAACCAGATTTATCTGAACACTTTTGCTAAGATGATTTCGTCTTTTCAGTTTCCTGTCTGCTCATAAGCTGAGGGAAAGTGGAAAGACAAGGTGGTGTGAAGGCACGTGTTTGTCAACATGCTTGTGTTACATGCATCCTTATCTGTGGGCTGTGTGTCTTGCAGCTGAGGAGATGTGATTTCAACAGACAAGAAGCCTTCAGTTGGGAAGCACTGAGGGTCTTTCAGATGAGGTGGTACGGTTTTGAGTCTATCTACGCTGATAGTAATTTTTTAAGAGAAGATCCTTCCAAACATGTGGAAACACTCACTTGTATTAAGGGCACAATCTCTTTAGAAGCAACTGCCACATACATAATGCGCATGAGGCATCCTGCCACCTGGTTAAAGTGGACACTGTGTTGCATCATGGCAGGTGAAGTCTAGCTAGTGAATCTGGTCCTTTGAAAGCAAAAGGGACTTCATGCACCTTGGAGAGTAACTTTCACGATCAGATAGTACCTCAATAGGGAAATACAGTACTGATTTGAGATGAAACATACAGCTTCAGTTCATCGAACTGAAATATCATCATTTGGAATGGGCCAACCTGAAGAGATGTTCTGTTTCCATTTTTCTGGTGCACAACTGAAGATAGAAAACTTTGATTTTGCAGAAAGAACATTCTCCATCAAAACATTATTCTGACAGAAAATTCATGACCAGCTCTGCTATCTTCCTTATGTGTCATCAGGGGTTAAAGTAAGGGGGAATGCCCTGGAACACTGTTCTGGGGCCCCCTATTTTTAGGGAGCCAGCATTACGGGCCCCCTAAAAATAGGGGAACACCCCAAAATGCTGCGTTCTGGGGACCCCCAAAATAAGGGGATGCCCTGGAATGCTGCATTCCAGGGCCACCTAAGAATGGAAGGACGCGCCAGAACACAGCATTTCAGTGAGATCCCCCAGGCCTGTGGAAAGGTGGAGCTGTGGGCTGGGGCCAGCCTGGCCACCCCTCCCTCCCTCCCTTCCCTGGAGCCTGTGGCGGTTCCGCCCCTTCTAGCCGGGGCCAGATGGTGCAGGTGGCTCGGGCCCAGCCTCCTTTTTACCGGCTGACCAACTGGCCAGCACTGCAGCCTCCTTCCCCCCACATAGCTCTTCAGCCATCTTGATGAGGTAAGGGGGCTGTGGTGGGTGGGGTGGGGTGGTTGGACAGCCTGTGCGGAAAGTGTGGGGGGGAGGGTTCATGGGGAGGGGGGAGAAGGGGTCGGGATGGTTGGCTGGGGAGGGCTTGGAGGGCTGAAGGTGGTGTGAAGATGGGGAGCTGGAGGTTGGGGGGTTAGGAGGGCTGAAAGGGCGGCAGGGAGCTTAGGGAGTGGGGACTGGGGCTGAGAAGGATATGGAGAAAGGGGTCTGATGGCACTAGGTGTTTTGGGGGCAGTAACTGTGGTGGGAGGAAGGTGTTGGGCGCAGTAACTGGGGGTCAGGTGTTTGGGGGCCAGTAGCTGAGGTGGGGGGGCCAGGCATTTGGGGGGGCAGTAGCTGGGGTGCATGAATGGGGCCCAGACCTGCATGGGGGGTCCAGATCTGTGTGAGGGGGCCCTGGAAATTTAAGAGGGTTCCAGTTCCCCCCAAATTATTCTTTAACCCCTGAATATTGGGGCTTGCACCAGTGTGAGAGGGACCTGCACTGGCATGAGGGGGATCCACAAATTTAGGATTCTGGGGCCTGCCAAATTATACTTTAACCCCTATGCATTGTGCTCATCTTTCTTCATCAGTTTTTTATATGTAGATTATAAATTTTTCTGATTTTTTTAATGGTGCCTTCGATAATAGACCCTTCATTCTGGTTGGGAGCTTTGAGTGCCAATGACAATTTCCACAGGGGTAGCCATGTTAGTCTAGTCCAGCAAAACAAACAAGGAGTCTGCTGGGACTTTAAAAAACCGAAAAAGTTTGTTTATCACATGACCTTTTGTGAGAGAAAATCCCACTTCATCAGGTGCTTGAAGATGGAGAAGTACAGGTGAATGGGAGGAAAATAAATGCAGAGAAGTGCAAGTCAGAGAATCAGGTCAGTCATTTACAGCAAATCAGTGCAGTTGTTCAGATTCAAACAGTGGAGAACAGCAGAGAGAGGGAGGTGAGGGCTAAAAGAAAGCAAATTTACCTATTGTAATGGGGAAAAAACCACAGTCCCTATTTAACCCTAAGTTGATGGTGTCATAGCTGCATATGAATTTCAATTCTTCAGTTTCTTTTTAATGCTTTGCTTCATTATCCATTTGCCTAAGTGCAGCTATTAACAGGTAATTAATGGAGTGATCAGGAAGATTGAAGTGTTCCCCTGCTGCTTTTTGAATGTTGTTATTTCTGATGTCAGATTTGTCACAAAAGTGTGGCAAGCCCAGCACAGCCTCCCAAACAGATTCACCCTGGCTGCTGGAGTGACTACTTGGTGGAGAAGAGACGGCAAGGACTCTGCTGAAACAGTGGCTTACATTTCCTGTGATTTACACTTCCCTGCATTGATTTTCCTCCCATTCATTTGTACTGGGATTTTCTCCCATGAAAGCTTATGTGATAAACAACGTTGTTACTTTTTAAAAGTGCCACTAGACTCCTTGTTTGTTTTGGGTGCTATTGCAATACACGCAATGTGTGCCAAATTCACATTGCAACTTGATTCCTATAGAAGGGTTTGCTTTGGATAGGGACACAGAAAGAACAGCTGAGCAGGTTGCCCTCTGCAACCTCTGTGCTATATAAAAGGGTAGGTGGTTTGAACAAGCCAACTTGGAGTGGGTTACTGAGGGTGGATAATATCCAGTGATTGGAATTCACACAGATGGACTGGGAACGGCTCTTGCTGTTCTTCAAGTTCATAATTTTCTGCATAACGCTAGTGCTTGTGGGACTGTGTGCGTGAAATTCACCTAATGAGTTTTAATCCTCCTTACTTAAAAAAGTCAACAAAACCATAAAACAAACACAAAGAAACCAAATCAGCCAACAAATACACAAACGGACAAACCAGCACTAACCAGCCTCTGTTTGGGGCCTGAAACTACTTGACAATGACCTTTGTGTGATTTTTAAATACAGAATTTGAACCCACTGACTAGCTCAATAATGAAGAAGAGCTTGAGAGAGAATGGAGGTTGAGCATAGCAGAAGATGATATACTACTCCCCATCTGTTTAGCTGTGAAGCTGTATTGGCAGCATCTACTCATCTAGTCAGGGGTTAGCTATAAACCATCAAAAAATGGAAGAAAAGCAACACTGAGGAGAAAAGTGTTGGGGAAAAAATAAAATATTAATAGTAAGAATCATTGTATACTAGAGATTTTACTGCTTGCTGATGGATTTAACAAACCCAAATGAGTGACAGACTAGAGAATCCATTATGCTAAATTGTAAAACCGTATATTTCTGAAAAGTCAGGGAAAGCAATTGAAACAATATAGCTCTTTTGTAGTCATTCCTTATAAAGCAATTATGCTACACCATTCTGAAATCTGAACTCTAGAAAAGTAGATTTATAGAGAGAATTGGGTGTCAATCTGGGGTTTGAATTTATTTTAGTCTGCTTAAAGAGAAATCTTTGAAACCAAATCCAATTTTTATTTTAGCATTCCTGTCTTGTTAAAGCACTTTACAAGGTGCTACCACATTCAAGAGCAGTTCTCATATGGATGATGCCATCTGTTCTAGCACTTCAAGAAGAATGTGAAATTGCCAAATCAGCAAGGATGATACTGTAAGCAAAGTTTCAGAAATGCATATGACATGAGAGTACTGAATAGCTACTGTGCATTACTTAAAATTCTAAGGTCTGTGGCCAATGTGGTTCACAAAACGTAGTTGGTGTTGTACTGTTGTGATGGTTCATTGGTATTTTTGGAGATATTTTGCTGAAAGGTCTGATTCCAGCAGTCAGGAATTTCTTAATGGTAGGTAGTACAAAGTCTGGGTCATAGTCACTGCTGAGTTCCAGCTGTTTGCACCTGTACAGGATAACTTTTAAGTATTTGGGTATATGTCTATACTTTTGTGCCTTTAAGGGCTGAGCTTCTCCGATACAGTCTGGCTGGGGCACTGTTAGGCTCTTGTTCAGCACAACCAGAGAGAGACAGATATAGGCCAGGCCAATGGTTTTCAAACTTTTTTCCTTGCGACCCAGTTGAAAAAAAATTTATGCCTGAGACCCAATGAGTATATCTTTCAGCTGTGCATTCCAGTTTTTTGGCAGTGGCAGAAGGGGGCACCCATGACCTAGTGACTGAGGGTCTGCAACCTAATACTGGGTCCCAGCCCGCAGTTGGAAAGCCACTGCACTAGTGTAGGGCTCTTGCAATAACATTAAGCACTCAAATGATGACTGAATGTCACTGTATATTATGAAATGTTACTGTGAAAGGTTCTAAAGGTTGTCATTAGATGAGGCTTGGATCCAAAGACAATCATAGAATCCAATGAATGAGCCAACACTTTTTCAGGGCCAGCAGAAAGTGCAATCAAGCTTTTTATGTAATAAAAACATATGCAGAGTTTTCTAAGAAAGCCTACTTTGTTTGTAAGGTAAAAATCATCATAGAGAAAACATTAAAAACAAAGTCTGGTGATAGTGGAAGCTGAGAAACCACCCTAAATCTGAATGCAGGGAGCATAGACAAAAACTTGTACGTTGCCTGGCGGAGTGTCCTATATCAACATCCTGCACTGGTAAGGAAGTATTTGAGATAAGCAACAATACTAGGTCTCAGTTTCAAAGCGATAAACTATGAAGATAATATAAAGGAGCTGAGGCATACTCACTAAACGTGCAAATTAGGGCAATGAGTCATTTGCCCAGTCTTTAGATTTCAGGTCTATCTTTTTAAAAAATTATAACTGCTCACTATGTATCTATCTAACCATGATATCTCTGGTTTTTAGCCTAGATTCTCATTTATTAAGCAAACCATATTTGAGATGATAGACTAATTAAAAAAAAGTTCTGAATATCTGATAGCAATGTGAAAAAAACCCATAAATGACTTCTTTTCAGTAACTCCTGCAGTTCTCCTACCTGTTTTGCCCTTCTATTTATTATTATGAGTGCTGTAATTTTGTTATTAAGACTGGCAGTTTTTCCTAACAAAATGCCTTTGTTACATGGCTGACTCTCCTAACAGCTTCCCATTAGCAGCAAAAACAAATAAGAGCTGATTGTTCAGCTGCTGTCATTTACAAAGACTAAATCAACCTGCCATAGCAAAATTATTCCCAGAGGTAACCTTATACATTTGGCCTTCATAGTGACGCTGTGGATACCACACTGGTTGAACTATATATTAGTTTTTAGGGAAATACTTTGAAATATATAGCTCTATACCACATTGTAATTGAAATGTTTAAACAATAGCTATACAGAGTTCAGCTGTCAAAGAAGAATAAGAAGGTTCAACTCTAATTGCTTTGCACTGTTTAATACCTTCTATGTTTTTCTCGAAAGTATATGCTACCAACATAAATATATTATTCTTCATAACAGGACGCTGTTATACACTGGTATATAGCACCCTCATTTTTTAAAGGATTTGCCCGCATTTTTATATTCTGGTAGAAGTTTTCGAATTTAGGTGCCTAAAGCTAGGCACCTAAATTTGGATTTAGGTACCTAAACAAATGACTTGATTCGAGTACTCACAGCTCCATCAATGAGATCTGTGGATAATCAGACTGCTGCAAACTATTCAGTTACCCAAAAAGGAATGTAGAGACCTAATTTTAGAGTATCTACATCTGAACACATTTCTCTCTCTATTTGTGACTGTTTACTGCTCAAACATTTTAATTTGCTTTGAGCTAAAACTCAGCATAAGGGCCCATATATAATGTATTTATTTCTTAAACTGTATAGGTATTAAAAGCCATGTTCTATAACAGGTCTGGATTAACTGGCTTGGGGGCCCCAGGATGCACCCACCATGGCACCCCTGCCTGGGGCCCCACTGTGGGGTCAGGCCCCCACCCTCCCATCACTGGGGTGGGGCCAGAGGGTGCTCCCACCCCAGCTCTCTCCAGCCAGTCTGCCTGGGGAGCAGGGGCGGCTGGTGTGCGGTACGGTGGCCCCTAATGCAGCCCCCCAGGGCCAGGGGCCCTGGAGAGCTACCCCAGGCCAGAGCGGAGCCTGTACCAGACGTCCCCATCCCCAGGCAGCATGAGCAGCACCGGCCCTAGTGGTGGGCCAGCTGGCCCAGTGGTGGGGTGAGAGCAGACTATGGCCTCTAGCTCTAGGGCCCTGCTCCACCCCTTCCTTCCCTGCTGGCGCTGAGCAAGGCAGGAAATGCCAGATTATCATAAGGGTTTTAGAGGCTGGAGCATGGAGCTTCAGCCAGGGCCCAGGGCTTCAGCCCCTATAGCCCCTGTGATAATCTAGGCCCCTCTGTATATAAAGGATCCCAGAAAATTCTGACATGCCTCAAAGAGTGGCTCACAGCAGACCAAGATCAAGCTGGAATGTCAGCCTTAACTTGAAATTGCTTTTGTCAAGACACTAGACAGTGTTTTAATGTCATGTTTTCCCTTAAACGCATTCCTCATATAAGTTCTACATTGTAATACAATCAGACTTAAAAGAGCTTTGTTTAAAGAAGAAGATAGGTTAAAGTAAAAGAGTGATAGTATTTACTATCTATAAATACTACAGATACCAAATCTCTGTGCTTCTTTTCAAAGCACCTTATATCACTAACGATAGGGATGATTATAAAAGTTAGTTGCCAAGCAACTCAAAACATTCCTCATATTGGATATTTTAACCCCTTCATCCAAGGCAAAAAAAAATTGGTTTCTTGGGATTTGCGGAATTGCTTTGGATCAGTGTGGATTAAAAAGAATGCCAGTACTTGGATGCAATGACACTTATTGGTGCTGCATGTATTACAATATGAAAGACACAGTAGAATAAAACCACAGGAAAAGGAAAAACTCTTTACTGAAATATAAGACATTATTACCTTTTCTCCCAATAAAAGCATCTGCTTTTATAGCCAGTTTGTGATGGAGAATAAAGAGAAGAGAAAGGGATGAGGAAAGAGTGGATGGGTTGACAGTTGAGAAGAAACTGTGAATTGTACATTATTTAATGCTACCTCAATTTTGTTCTGGTACTGTGGAGATAGGGCCTGTAAAAATATCTACAATAGATAAATAAGATTATAGATTACTGCAACATCACAGCTCTGTGTTTAAACTCCAAGATGTTGCTTTTATTATTTGAAAGTAATAATGGAGATAGATTTATGTACAAGATGATTTCTGATTGTTGGGGCCTCAGTTTTGGACATTTTGTAGGCTTAATCCCACGATTTCTAATCAAGCAAAATATCCACTGACTTTAGTGGAGATTTAGCCCAAATAAATATTGCAAGATGAAACCCTTTAATGTGATTTCTCAAATCCAGTGATTTCAGTTCACTTAACTAATGTAATTTGGGTTTTTTATGAACACAGTGCTATGTTTTTTCTAAAGGCTGCTGACACTGCTAGTCTTCTACACAAAATAGTTACGTTGAATGCAACTCCTAATAAACAGTAATCCACAAACCTTACAACAATCAGTGATTCAAGTGTATTCAAAATTAGGTGTACTCAGAGTTGAGGCGTACTCAAAATAGGCCCAATTGCAACTTGTTCACTGAGAAGAAAAGCATGGAATTATGTTAGTGTGTCCATAAAGGATTTTGTGCACTATGAGATGTGATAACTTAGAATGAAAGAGTCAGTGTCCACAGATTTGCAGCCACTGTTCTGTTTGTAGAGACATTAATAATGAAACTATGACAGTTATTGGGATTACAAGAAATTCAACACAAAATAACCTTTTCGAAGGTCCAGAGTCAGTTTGGTATTTAAATCAACTGTCATTTTGTTAAGGCAGCTTTTCTATTAAATGAGTCCTTTATTAAAACATGGCACCTTTTAATTAGATCTCCATAATCTTCCATCATGAAAATGGCGTTAGCCTGCCAGTCAGGGAGCTAGGATAATTCCACACACTGCCCAGTTATGAGCACTGGTAATGTTTGATGGAATGTTTGATTAAAGGAACACAATTTAATGGCAAATAGGACTAATCTAAAAGTATGCAAAATGTGCATATAGCAAGCTATGTGTAACTCCTGTGACTCTTTCCTTAAATCTCTTCACAACTACCTGCAAACTCTTGTAGCCATTTTGAATTTACTTCAGTGCTGGTAGGCTCAGATTGGATACTTTATATTTTGATCTTTCCTCCTTTATTATTCTGTTAATCTAAAATGAGCCGTGCAGACTGGGACAGTACTTACTTGTTCCATGAGTATGGAGAAACAGTAGTAGTTAATTTCCTCTGGAGTAACATGTAGCCTCATCTGATAGCAGGTAATAGATTAAGTGCTGGTTTAGTAATGGAAAAGTGTGAAAAGCACAAAAATTATTTAAAATGGTAATTGTGTTTTCACTTAATGTTTTATGTTTGTTAATACAATCTCTTTTTTTTGTTGTTAATAATATTCTTTTTCTACCTTAAAGATGATGAATAACTCTAATAGAATGATAGAGGAAAGGAGACTTCCCCTAGCTTGGTGGAAATCTTGTCTAATCACTGTATAAAATTAAACAGACTGAGTAATTTAAAGTTGCTGAGGCTACCTTATGTTTTTCCCCTTTTACTCATTAAGGCAACTGCTATCTTCATCACCAGAGAATGTGACCTTTGGCTGCAAAACCTATGAACCCTATGGCTATAATTCTTCTGTCTGCATTTTAGGCTGAACACACAGGAGTGTTGGTTGCCACATTTGTAGCTATGCCTGGAAGAAAATTGTTAATGACTATAATCTTAGTGAAACACTTTTGCTGTTTTTCAACCAACCTGCACAGCAGTTGATATTTTTCAAACTTTTGAAATTTCAATGAAAATAATAATAGGACTTTCTGGTCATCTTTTTTTGCATATGTTCTTTGTGCTTTTATCTGCATGCATCACTTGCCTTGAATTCATTGGGTAACTGTGGCATTGTAATAGCATATCTTGTCCAGAAAACAATGCAATGCATCTTTTCTTCCTTTCCACCCATTATTATATAAAATATGCAGTTTGGGGCCAGACTGCATAACTAGTTAAAAAACCAGAACTATACATACAGCTGTACATAAATGACTGTCAATAACAGCCTATAAATTCAGACTGTTTGAAAAAAAATTATATTGGTGTGTATCAAAATATTTGATTGTATAGCATTGTTATTTGCTGTTAAATAACAGCATAATATACCATAATATACCCTAGTATATACTATACTTCAGCTGTAGGTGAAATAATTCCGATACACGTGTTGAATTCTTGTTGTTGTTGTTCATATTAAAGTAGTGCCTACAGCCCTCATCTGAGATTGGGTCCTCATTGTATGGCATGGTACAGAACAAATACATGAGGGAGTGGCTCTGCCCTGAAGAGTTTATAATCTAAGAAGACAAGAAAGGCAGAGTACGGACAAAGAAGTGGATCAGGCATATTGCAGAGAAGCAGAGTGAACAACATAATGACTTGCAAATGTTGCATTAGTTCCACATGTTGTTTAGTTTTCTGTGGATTTTTTATTTGTATTTATTTATTGAGACTGTGTGGATCTGTTAGAAGTTTAAATAACTGCGCTGTTTACAGTTTGAGCTAGGCACATCAGTCAAAGCTCAAGGACATTCATGCATTAGCTGTCAGTGTAGAGACCATAACAGAAGCGGCTAGCTGGCTGAGCATGTACCTAGTGACTTGGATTGGTTTGTAGGGCTAGACCTTCCTACTGCTGGGAGCTAGCATGATGATGTCTTGTTGAGCTGGAAATTATGCCTCCATTCTGAAGTGCAGACATACCTTAGAAGAAAAGAGTTAGGAAGGGAGCGGTGAAGAACAGTGATGGCAGGGAGGTATGCAGGCTGGTAAAGGGGGACAAAGGAAATAAAGGAGCTTAGAGGGCAGTAAACATTAGGCAGAAATGAAAATATTGTAGGAGGTAATTGGGGACAGTGGTTGACATAACTGGCCAAGTGCCAGAGGGGGACAAATGTTCAGAGTAAAAGTTCTCTCTGATGGCTCCTCCAACTTGTACCAATGCATCCGCTGATATCAGTAAGGTAGAACTGAGACCCGAATGAGAGCCATTGTTTCTTCAGTGAGGATTTGTCTACACACAAAGTTGTATTACTTTAGATATTCTACTGTAGCTAAAGAAACACAGCTTCCCTTAGTGTGGATGGAGTTATATCAGTATAGAGGTATTTCTATCAATATAGTTTATTTCCACATCGGAAACTGTTCATACCAGGATTTTTTATTGGTAGAAGTCACCCCTCCCCACAACTGAAATAGTTTTACTGGTACAAAATCTGTGTATACAGCAGCCTCAGTTAACTCTTGCCTAGATTAGATTGAGAAGTGTGATTTTTAGGTGATTAATGCTAGATAATTCAATTCCATTAATGCTTTCAAAATCTCTATTCAAGACAAAGCAATAATTTTATGCTAAGTTATAATTGCTTTGGTTCCATCTACAGTGTCCTACACCACAGAGTATGGGGGTGTGAACTGCAGAGTGCACCAAAATTTTTTGGTGTTGGTTAATTAGTTTTGCTCTAACTACTACATGTGGGCGCTGCTGGGATGAATTAAAAAGCTCTAGTTAGCATTAATGTAGCATTAAAATGAAGTAGGTATCTTTTACGACATGCCACCAGCATCTGTATGGGGCAGTTAGAGCCTACCATTTTGATGCACTCTGCAATTCACTTCCTGTTCTAGCCCTTGCTATTTAAAGAGTAGTTTTATTTCAACATTTGTACCCTACTCAGCTTTATATATTACCATCCTGTTTCTTGACTAACTTTCACTAAATGACCACTATCCCAGATTCAGAAGAATAGCATTGTCCAAGTGATCGACTAACTGCCAAAATGCCTGCATGCACATTAATATGGAAAAATGTACAGGAGGGCAACATCAAGAGATCCTAATATCTTTTACAGTAAGAGCAGTAAAAATAAAAGATGGTAAAAAGGATTGTGCTTCAGAGCTGCATTCATCTTTGAACATATAGATTATCAACATGAGCTCAAAGTCAATCACAACTATCGTAGACTAGGGAGCAGAATCAGGCCCCATATGTCAAATATTAAAGCAATAGTAGCCCTAGACCACTGAGCCTTATTGGAATGCAATTACTTTAAATACTGGCTGTTACCATGAAAAAGCTGGAATGCAATTATTTGAGAGAGCATGTGGTATGCTTTTCATTGATTAGACTGTCCTGTTTGATTAAATTCCTTGGCATTTTTAATTTTCTAGCCCTAATTGTTGCCTTACATCTTTCTTGGGATCCTTTGTTGTAAATCATCTGCTTTCAGGTCCAGATTTATTTTTTTTAATGCATTCAAATCCTCCGCAAACATATCCTGTCATTATGTGTTTTATCTGTCTCTGCAGATGGTTCTTCGATGGAAAGTTTCCATTGCCTCCAGAGAATTAGTCCTGTATATTCCCTTCAGTTTTCAAACAAAATACTTGTAAAATGGTATTGATTAAAAGGTCAAAAAATATTACTGCTACAAGTATATCAACTCAAAGCCTGAATCATTCCAGTCAAGCAGGATTGCTATAAACGTACACAAATCTTTTCAAGGAGCTACTCTGGCTTTCAGTTTGTTGTCATCTTCCACATCAGCATTCAATCTCTATGACTTTCTCCCCAAAGAGAAATCCATTTGGAATTCTACATCTCATAAGAGTACATGTTATATTATGTTCATATATATTATATCCTGTCTCTTCATGTACACTGATGTAAATCAGGATCAGCTCTGTTGAAGACAATGAAATCACACTGAAGTGAGTGAGAGCAGCTGAGATTCATAGCATTTAAACCATCTTCCTAATTCAGGGACCTGGGTTACAGAAATAGTTCTACAGCAATGAGTAAAGAATTGAAATAATTAACTTCACTGGGGGGAAAAAAAAGCTAAGGTGAAACATCCTGAAGAAGGTTTAAAAAAAAATCCAGGGGATGGCTTTGGCAGAAGGACAATGAGAGAAACTAACTTCAGATCTCTGATGACTTCTTTAACCATAGTCCATGGTACTTGAAACCCATCAGGTAAGGAAGCTGTGGCATTGGAAAGAGGCGGAATCATTTACTTAAAGCTGTTGAGAGTATTGCTACTCCACCAAAGCCTTAAAAGAGCATGGCCAGAGTAGTTAGGGATGTGCTGATCCAGTGAGTCTCCTCAGCAGTCTTTGGTTGTGTGGCATGCCCAGGGCCTGAGGCAGGAATTAAAGTTGCATTTTCCAGTGGAAATGCTGAAGGACATTCTCTTGTACTTCATCTCACTGCAAACAGGGTGTGGTGTTTCTTCCTTGAGATAACTTCCAAATTAATTTTCTCACTGTACAATCCCAGTTTAGTTTGAACTAGGCAAAGCCTGGTGTAGATAGGGTTCAAATTAGTTTGAATTAAGGCTCCTTAATTTGAATTGATTTGCTAGTGTAGACATAGCCATAGGGACTTGTCTCTGGTAGGGTTGTACAGGGGGAGATAACTAATGCATGTTAGTTATTTCATGGTAAAACTCACCTTTTTAAGTATTGAAGGCAAAGTCTCAGAGTGAATAACTCTTATATCACAAAAGAGATTTAAGTCTGAAGAGAGAGGTGTAATTTACATCTCTGTGCATCAGCATGAGTGAATCTGGCCCTAAATACGTGGGGCACTTAAGTAGGGAATTGTTACCACATTGTCTTGCTTATTGCCTTAAAAATAGAGCTTCCTTTGAAATGTAATAGATTAGTTTGTCTCTCTTTTTGCTAAGCCATTCAACTACCAGGCTGAATGCACTGCCGTGTTGAATGACAGCAGAAGCACATAGTTTTACAAATTGATTTCAGTATGTTGAAAGTAGATTTAAGAAATACAGGTTTTGCACAGTAGTTAAGGAGGATTTAAGCAGAATCATGGTCCTAGAGTACCTTAGTAACTTCTTCAGAGAAACCAGGACTTGGCCCTTTGGGAGAGAGAAACAGTCTAGCTGGAGTTGTGACTATAGCTGTTTTTACAGGTATTCTGAAAGTGGAGCATAAGGAATGCCTTACTGCTTCAGACTAATGGTAAGCCTGTCTGTGAAAGCAGGACAATACCAAATTCTGCATACTGTCTCTCAGAAATTTGTGGATTGATCTGTTATGTAGTGCAGCTAAACTGAAATATTCGTACACCAACCAGAATCCTGATGATCTGAACCTCTTGGTGTTGTTGGGGTGTTATTGTTGTATGTGTCATCTGATGTTGGTTGTCTGTTTGGTTTCATGTGTCCCTGTATATGTGTTCCCTCAGGGTGACCTCAGGCTTAGGCTAGTGGTATTGCTGCTGATTCCAGTCTTATCAGCTTTACACAGGTAGTTTGAGGTTACGCTTGTGAGTGAAGAAATTGATACAACCACAGATCTTTGTAGAAACAAAGGTGGCGAGTTAGGCTTTATTGCAATGTAACACAATGGTAAGCGACCTATATCAACAGGTAACCCAACAACATTTGTGTTCGCAATGCAACAGAACAGCTAAACTGATGGCGGGACTCTCTGTCAACCCCTCAGCTGCACAAAATCTGGTTTTCTGGACTCTCTTATACATTGCTAAGACCATTTGCTTGGCCGTTTTGGTACCAGAAACTACTTCTTTGGTGTTCCAAATTACCTTGGTTGGTCCACACATCATGGAAACATTTCCATCCTTCAAAGTATACTTCTGTGGTTTGTCCAACCCATACCTTTGCATTGGATGGGTTTGGGCAAAACATCCCTTCTTATGTCTCTGGTGCTAGGCCAACTTGACACCTCCTACCTTTGAGGTGTGCTTTTCCACTCTTATGCCTATTACTCTACTTTCAGCTTACTACTTGTTAGTTTCTGTGAGGTCAGACCTTCACAGCCTGACTCCTGCTAACTTGACCATCCTTTCATCTTAGACCTACTGTTTTGGCCCATTCCACTGACATTATACCTCATTTCTGGCCTTTTCTACTAGGCCCCTTATTCTAGACTTTTAGTTTCTCCTACAGATGGGTGGCAAAGAATCTGCTCAGATACCTGGAAATTTGGATTATCTTGAGTTAACAGATAGAGACAATAGCTCAGCGCTATCTGTAATCCATTAGAAAGAGATGTTTGGCTGGTGGGTGAATGGATAATGGGGATGCTCTTGTACCCAGTGGTGTTGGAACAATTTTTATGGTGGTGGTGCTGAAAGCCTTTGAACAAGACTATAAACCTTATATGTGATTGAAACCACTTTGAGTCGGGGGTGCTGCCACACACTCAGCACCTATAGTTATAGCACCCTGTTTGTACCTTGTAGTAGGGTATTTGTAGACCCATTGAAATACAGACCATAAGATGAAAGCAATCTAATATTGATTAATCAGTAGCTGGAAAGAATTGTCCAAGCAAAGTGTGACTATTGTGACAATTTTCAGGGTTCCCTGAGGTGTTTGAGGTGAATCACTACCCTATACTTACAGTGTGAGAGTATCTTGGCTGTGCCAAAAGGGGAGAAAGCTTACTAACTTTGTTGGCAGCACAAGCACCTCATACAGGGCTCTACAAGTCCCACTCTTTCGGTCTGACTCAGGGGCAAAGCCCGCACCTGTTTTCTGACTAGGTACTATTTTCTGGCCTCCAGGGTGGGCCTGGCCAGGTCTGCTTCTGGTCATGTGACCAAAAGCCTTCTGATGACACTCCAGTTGCCTAGCAACTTGAGCATCAGAAAGAGGAGGGAGGGAGAGAGGCAGCCAGGTCCTTGCTGCATCAAGGCTACAATGGCTGCCTGGGGCTAGAGGTTTGAGGCAGTGTGGGCAGAGAAAAAAAAGCAAGGAGTCTTGTGGCATGTAAAGACTAACAGATTTATTTATCATGTGAGCTTTCGTGGGAGAATATCCCACATCGTCAGACACTTTGAAGAGGGAGAGCTTACAGAATTGGATGAAAATAAATGCAGGGGAGTGTAAGACATAGGATCAGGTCATACTGTAACAGCAAATCAGAGCATTTGTAAGGATTCAAACTCGAGGAAACAGTGTGCAGAGGGAGGGTGAAGTCAAATTGCCTGTTATAATGTGAAAAGAGTCCATAGTCATGATTCAGCCCTGCTTTCACACAATCTAATCTGCATATTATTTGAATTTTGGCTGTTTTGCTTTGAAGTCTTGATGTCCCATTGATTTTCTTGATGGCCAATGAGACATCAAGACTTCAAAGAGAAACAGCTGAAATTCAAATAATATGCAGATTAGATTGTGAAAGCAGGGCTGAATCATGACTATGGACTCTTTTCACATTATATCAGGTAATTTGACTTCGCCCTCCCTTTGTGTGCTGTTTCCTAGAGTTTGAATCCTTACAAATGCTCTGATTTACTGTTGCAGTATGACCTGATCCCATGTCTTATACTCTCCTGCATTTATTTTCATCCAATTCTGTAAGCTCTCTCTCTCTCCAAAGAGTCTAACGATGTGGGATATTCTTCCACAAAAGCTCATGCCATAAATATATCTGTTAGTCTTTAAGTGCCACAAGACTCCTTGCTTTTTTTCGTTTACTAGACTAATACGGCTGCCCCTTTGGAAAGTGGGCAGAGAGCAGCCCATCCCTCCCTGTCTACCTGCAGTGCCATTGTTTGTGACTGTTGCTGCTCACTGTTGGTTGGTCCACAGTCACGGCAGTGAACCTCACACCACTGCTGAGTGCTGCAGCAGGTGAGGTGGGTGGGCCTGCTGGCCAAGTATGTGGGCCTGGACCCACCCTGGTCTGCCTGTAGACATGCTCCTGGTCTGCAGGCTGGTAATTTACACATATCCCCCTTTTTATACTCAAATGCCCACTCCCTTGTCTTCTCAGCACCTACAATGCACACCAATCTTCATGAAAGCAGTATACCCCATTTACCAGCTCCACCTCAATTCAACACTCTCCTTAACACAAAGTGCTCTAGACATCTCCATAATAAAATCAAATTTAAATTTATTTGATAAAGCTTGAGTTAAAGATTCAAATAAAAATAAATCAGAGGATTTGGAAATATTAAGTTACAGGTGAAAGAAAAATAGAAAAAGCAATCTTTGTACTTATTAAGTTACTTTCCTGTCTAAATTATTTCTCACCAATGGTCAGTCCTTATTGCACTTGTCCAGTCCAGAAGGTTGGGGTCCACTTTTCATGAGACACTCCAAAAGGCAAAATGTGCCTCCATAATGGATATCATTTGTGATCTCTCTCTTTCTCTGATACAGGTCCAGCTTTTTGTCTTTGTCAGTGCTCAAGTCTGCATCTGCCCCAGAGTGTGAACACAGGGCTGACTGAGTTGATGGATGTCAGTTGTTCTCAGTGAGAGATGGTGGGTAAGGTAATATCTTTTTTTGGGACTAGCTTTTGCTCATGAGGGAGACCAGGTTTTGAGCTTACACAGAGCTCTTCTTCAGGACCCGGAGAACTGAGTGTCCTGGTCTACATTGTAGAGTTGGATCAATACAAGCCAGTTTACTTTGGTCTAATTCTGTGTCTACTTTAAAATTTTGCTCCTGCCAGTGTAACTCACCCACTACTCTGAATTAATAGCCTTAGGTAATTCTGTCTCTCTCCTCCCACCCCCCAAGAATTAGAGGAGCTCCTGCTTCATGTGATGCTCCAAAAACAACAATGGGCCATAGGGGCCAAGTGCTAAGTTGAGTGGGTAGTTCATGGGGAGGCGGTACTCAGCTTTCGCTGTCTTGCTCCTAAGTCCCCTGCAACAGCTGCTGTAGGTATTCCCCATACAGTGTTTGCAGCTCCTGCTTTGGTAGTGTTGTAGGCCTGGCCTTGGAATGTTTACATTCTGCTATAATTTTGGCAGGCTACTAAAATTTTCCTGGGAGATGCAACTAAGAGAAGAGAAAGGACAATTTCAACAGTTTATATCAGCAGAACTTGAATGGAATTTCATGGTCCAATGAAAAGCACATTTCTAGTCAGAGGGCTTACTCCCTACCAATTGTCAAAAGTCTGCTGCGAACAATGGAGGTGTTAGGGTTTCTAAATAAAAATGATTGCTTTACGTAGACAATATCAGGCATCCTAAATGCAGTAGGTAACTACCAGCTACATCTGTAATATAGTTCTGTGTGATTAATATGCTTAATGCTAAACAAACATGGAGTCCTGTGGCACTTTTAAAGACTAACAAATTTATTTAATGCATGAGCTTTGATGGGAGAAATCCCACTTTGTCAGATGCTTGAAGATGGAGATGAGGTGGGATTTTCTTCAATGAAACTCATGCATTAAATAAATTTGTTAGTCTTTAAAGGTGCCACAGGACTCCTTGTTTGTTTTGCTGAACTAGACAAATATGGCTACCCCTCTGGAACTTGTCAATATGCATAATGCTAATACTGTATAACCATCCTATTGTAAAGTTCCAAAAGGGCAGCTGTCTTCATCTAGTTCAGCAAAACAAGCAAGGAGTCCTGTGGCACCTTTAAAGACTAACAGATTTATTTATTGCATGAGCTTTTGATCATCAGATATCATAATACAGAAGGTAAATAGCACCTATTAGTTCTTTATGCAGTCTTCTGAAATCATACTACAGAGCAGTGGTTCCCAACCTTTTTGCGTGTGAGGACTCCTTTTAATGTCAAAAAATCTCCTCGACCCCAAATGATAATAGTTGTTATCAGGGACTGACTGCAGCAGCAGTGCTGCAGAAGGGCAGTGGAGGACCTGGTCTCTGCCTGCTCCCAAGGGGGGGTGGCATATCCAGGGTGTGGCTGCTCACAACAGGCAAATACGATTCATTTAGAGCAGAGGTGTCAAACTCATTCAATGTTGGGGGCCACACTGGGAGACAGGATACCACTCACAGGCCATGTGTCTGCTTGGGCTCCTCAGCCCTTTCCCCTTTCATGTTCAGAGCAGCATGGGCTCCCCTTCCCACTCCCCAATCCTGCAGGCTTTCCCACACCTTCTCTTTCCCCTGCCCTGTGGGCTCCCTTTCCTCATGTTGGCTTCCAGACCTCTCCGCCCGCCTTCCCCTTCCCTTTCCACTTTCTTTATCTCATGGTGGCAGGCAAAAAATCAGTCTCAGTCACAGGCAGCCAGGCTGAGCTCCTGCCTCTCCCTCACCCAGCCCACACATTGTCAGTCATTTAGAATGCTGTCCTTTGATTGGCTCAGTCCCAGCTGGCCTTCGATTGGCTTGTTCCGACATGGGGCCCAGCCATCTTTTTGCTTTTTATTTGTGATTCGTGCAATGTGCTGTCAATCAAATTGGTATGCTGACTGACTGACAGTGAACGTTTGAGATGAGGGGCAGTGCAGTGGCTCTTCAGAGCTGGCTTAGCTTGCTGTGACTGAGACTCTGATTGGTTGGCAGACCACAGCCGAGCTGAACCGGGATTGGCTGGATTGCTTCCTTTGTTCCCCTGTGATGTGAATTGGATCACATGAGTGAGTCAGAAGCATGCCTAGCCCACCTCTGCTGGCAGCCTGTCTTTGGTTTTTGCTGCTGCAGACAGCTTCTATTCACAGCCCAGGAAGCAGCTCTGCAGGCCAGATCAGTGCCCTTGTCGAACTGTATTCACCTCCCCCCCAACCCCTGGCAAGCCATAAGTTTGACACCCTTGATTTAAAGCCCTCTCCAACATGGATCACTGGCCAGCAGTTGTTGGGGATGGATTGGACCTAGGCTGCCTGCTGCTGGCTGGCAGTGGCTGGGGCCTGATGTATTCATGGACCCCTTGCAATAACTCCACAGTCCCCCAGGGGTCCCTGGACCACAGTTGGGAACCACCGCTGTAGAGCCAGAACCCTTCACTTGCATTGAATTGTGGCAGCTCTCCCAAAAGAAAAGCACTGATGCTGCCAGTGTCCATGCTGATCTGCCATTAGGGAAGTAATTACTGAAAAGTCAAAGAAACCATATATTACAAAGCTTTCTTTCTGAATACTTCAGGAAACTTTGTATAATACAACCCTGAATCTTAGATGTGTTTGGTAAAACTAACATCAAGAAAGGAAACATGAGGATTAATGAAAGTTTGAAAGTGCATTAATGGAGGCAGAATCAAACATGCACATGAAAATAAGTATTAGAATTATGAAGATGTAGAGAGACTGATAGAGTACAATGGAAACTGTGGCTTTTTTTGTGGGTTTATGCTAAAGTTTGAGGTAATTGGTGAAAATCCTCAGTCTGCGGAAGTCATGGTTACCCTGTGGAATTCTGTTGAAAGCTGTTTAATGGAAATTCCAGTCACTTAGAGTTTTGACAGCAAACTACATTGACTAAGTACATGGGTATTAAATTATTTCACACTTAAAATGTTCTGCTTTTACTATAGGCTCTTTATGTTATAGCAGTCATCTGCCACTTTGAAACAAAAAGGTGCAATTAATAAAAGCCGTTAGTAGTAACTGTGAGAGACATGCATGCAAAAATCCAGTATCCTTTCTACAGTGCTAATCTACAGAAAAATCATTAATTTCTTTGAGGATACTGTTCTACAGTATACTTCTGTGAAAGACAAGCTACATTATATGTATTGCATGTTTTACAATCAGATTTCTGAAGGAGGGTAAATATGACTATGATGGCATTCACAGTTTATAACTTGTTTGTTTGATTGAAAAATCTTCTAAATTTCAAAGGATTATAAATACTCTGCTTTTATGGGACTTCTGAGATCAATATCGTTTGTCTCTGCAAGCTGTTCTTTAAAACCTCCTGGGAAGTTGAGTTTGGGAAAGGGAGCCCATTTGGTAAAATTTTATATTATCAGTTCAGTTACAATATGTGACATGAAAACACTGACAAAACTCGTCTGGATGTAAATCCAGTGCCATGTGATGAGTTAGTGTCAATGTCAGGAACAGAGTTTGGGGTGGCCAGCCCACTCCTATGGACATTTGGGAATTCTCTCTTATGTATTGTCATTTCCAAGGGCAATATGACAGCATCAGAAATTAGGCTACGTGAACCATGTAAAGGTGAAAAATACTTACATATTTTTTAAAAAAAATTCTGATTTCTTTAATGAATAAAAATTTTAAGAAAAATTTAAGTTAAAAATGAAATTTTGGGAGTTATTTGGTGGTTCAAAAAATATAAAGAAAACTTGTTTTTAACCTTCTAGCCTGAAACAGTACTATAGAGTCCAAGGTAAAGATATTATGGTGAAATAGCTTTTCTTCCCCGTTAAGTTTCATGGTGCTCCAATTCACTGTCTCATGATTAGAACTTGGCAGCAAAATATTTCACCACCCAGCAAAAATTTTCAAGATTGCAATTTTTTCCCCCATTCTGGATCATGATGAATCTGAGACCTTTCAAAAAATTTCACACAAAGAATCACAGAAAGAGCAACATCCCAGAATAGTCAAGGCATTCAACCCGGGTGTCTCACATCCCAGACGAATTTTTTAACTGCTGCATTAGTAGCTGATGTGGATTAGCTTTCTGGTTTTGACCAGAAATTCCACCTTGGTCCTGAGAAACATTCCTTGTGAAAGTTTAGTCAAAACTGGCCCTTCCCTTTGCAAAAGTTCAGTTTTATTAATCAGTATTTTCCAATGAGGCACTTTCTTATAGCTTTGTACCTATCTGCTAATTTCTCTGAATTTTATTAACTGGTCAGTTTGGCAATACAGAAAGTATTCTTTGTAATTTATGCCTGAAAAATCCCCAGATTTTGTTCATCGTGTGTTTTCTTTTGTAAGGTGCAGTGCATGGATTAATTATTATGAATTAATCCTCTCAAGAGCATGTTCATTATTTTCATTTAACTGTCTTTAGTTTCAGAAACTAACTGAAATAAAAGTGGAACAAAATTAAAACACTGATTAGTTTTTGAGATGTCAACTTTAAATAAAAATAGCTAATGGGCACCATTTTAGGACCATGAGGGAGAATTCATGTAAATAATAAAAAAAACCAAGGATATTAAATTTAACCTAATCTTAGTTTTAGGTTTTGTGTATACGATTTTTCTCTGATCTGGCTCTTTCAGACATAGTTCTAGGTGAACATGCCAGAGTCAAAAATATTGATGAATGAGATGGAATTCATTCTCTTTTCTGACCTACTGGTAATTGTGTGATCAGAAGCAGATAGGCAGTGCCCATTGTGAGCATCACAGAAAATAATTGAGATCTCTGATAAAAAATGTTTATCTTATTAGATTTCTCATCTAGTGATTAAAACTATGCCTTAATGGCAGACATATGCTGGGCAACTTATGTGGTTCCTTATCAACTTAGTATGTGAGAAAATACTGCAGGCTGTACTCAGCTTTGCTAGCTCCTGGTATACTGAAGATGAACAGGAAATTAAGCACATGCTCAGTGGTGGAGTTACAATAACACAGAGGTTTGGGATAATCAGTTGAAATGAAACAGCGTTTTTGAGCACACTGTGCCCTATGCAAGGAAAAAGGAAGGGAGCTGTATGAAACCTCTCTTCCTGTTTGATTTGATTGACTTAAAGGCATATTTGACAGCAGAAGTGGCTTGATGAACATGATATGTGATAAGTAGCACATTTGAAAACTAGATATCATTCCAGCCAGTTTTCTGCTTTGTTTACTTTGTAGGGAGACTTCTAGAAGAAACAAGGAACAAGTCTGTTTCACAGAGAGATCAGCGTGTAACAAGCGCTATTAGTTGCTTTTGCTAATTTTACATGGGAAAATTATGTTTTTTCCCCTGTAGTAAATGTCTTTCATTCATGGCTGTTTAAACCAAGTACCCTTTCCGTTACTATGAATGGTTACCTCTCTGTAAACACAAGTGACAAATTTTTCTAAAGGGAATTGCTTTAAAATCAAAAAAACCAAATAGTACCCTGGGCTCCCTGAGCTGCCAAAATGTACCAAAGGTTTTTTTGTATGCATTTTAAAAGCAAAAGAGCTTGGTTGTTATAGCTGAGGGTGGGTTTCAGACAGTACTAAAACTAGCTCTGTGCTTCGCAAGTAAACATCCCAATGGTTGCCATTAAAAATTCAGCAAGGACATATTATTCACAATTAACTTGTGGGCTGAACACTACAACACATCACTGGGGGTGGGGAGGTAATGGCTTTGCAAGCTTCAATAAAGGGTTGGGCATTTATACAGACAAAACTACATCCAGTATTATAATAGTAAGTATTTCAACTCTCAGGCTTCAGGGCATAAAAGACACTCTAATTCATAAGGACTAGGAAGAAACTTCTGCTGAGAGCAAGTTTTCTCATAATTGCCCATTGCTGGGTTACTTCCACCCATGTCCAAAACAGTTGATACTGACTCTTGTGGGACATAGGATATTCAGTAGATGGATAGTTGATCTGATCCGGTATGACAGTTGTTATGTTCTTTCCCATTTAACATAGTCCCCACAGAGTGGTAGTATCAGAGCTACCACCATTCCACATATACTTACAATAGGAAATAACTGTGGTGTCTTCAGTACCACTGTGTGGCAACTGTGGTGAGTATTTATTGAATTCTCCTCAGCAACCGCTGTAGATGATTTATTAAATGCTGAGAAGCTTCATTCATATAGAGTTAAGGCTGACCAATGGTGCCTTGTGCCTTTCCATAATGTGGAGTGTGGCTAAACTTAAGCCTCTGAAACATAGAAATGAAGAATTAAGGAATATGCTACCCATGCAATACAACCTTTACTCTCCTTCTACTCTCCACCCCACAGCTGGCAACAGTTACTAAGAATGACTTAAACTCCCAGGCCAAGTGGTGATTTTCCATCCCTTGTTATCTTCAGATCAAGACCTCATGCTGTATTGGAAGATAGTGTAGTCCAGAGCTGTTAAACTCAATATGCTATGGCAGGCTAGATTTGACCTAAATTTACTTTGAGTAGGCCATGCATTCCATAAATTGAAATACAAGGGCATTCTCGCAACATTGCAGAATGCTGTGTATGCAAGACTGTGCTCTGCGGTACCATATGTGCCTCTCTCTGTTAGAGGGAGAGTGTGGTCTCACGGCATGTAGTCTCGCATACCCAGCACCAGCACTCTGCAATGTCACAAGACCTGACACTATCGCAGCATCACAAAGTGCTGTGTATAAGAGATTGCACTCCATGATACCGTGAGTCCCCTCTCTCTCTTGCTCTCTGTGTGTGTTATGGAGAGAGGGTTTTCTTGCAGAGGACAGTCAAGGGCCAGAGGTTTGCGGGCTACATTTGGCCTATGGGCCGCATGTTTGACAAATCTAGTGTAGTCAATCACATGTTATTAGACTCTGTAAAGAAACTTAATGCAAATCTCTTGCCTGTATTACAAAGGAGGTCAGATTAGAAGATCTAATGATCCCTTCTGACCTTAAACAAATCTATGCATCTTCAATAAGTAGACAGGAGGGAGGGATAAGAGAATGTGGCAAATTGTTTATGTTGTGTTCTGTAGAATTCCAGTATTTATCTTCATGCACTCCAGCTGCATTCAGTCTTATGTGCAGCTGTATTGAATGGTGGTAGTATTAGTTGGAACAGGTCAGCAGAGTTGTGACTATGAACTGTTAAAAAGAGAGAGGTGCACATGTTCCTTGAGAGCTCAAATGTGCCTCATTTCAATGCTCAGTTTTATAGGTTGCATCCAAAGAGGTGCATAGGGCATCTTCTTGCTATTTGATATAATGCCTGGGTGAAATTTTTGGTGAAAAATAAGGATTTGATGACACAGAAATGTTCATGAATTATGTTGGTTTTGTTTAATTGTCCATGTGAGGAAATTTTCTTTCCAAAAGTGTCCGTGTTTTGGTGAGATTTTTTCGGAATTAAACATTTTGATTTTTTTGGGCTGGAAATGACTTTTTGTTTTGAGATGTCCTTTAATTGTATTTTAAAAAATAATAATAATAAACCCTTTTAAAATTTTGAAATTAAATGTATCATGTTTGGGTTAAACATTTTGCTTGACTCAATTTTTTTTTTGATTGGCTGAACATTCAATAACCTTTCCAGGTTGATTCAAACCTACATTTCTTACCTTTGATTTTTCAACACTGACCATGAACTGAAAAATCCATTTTCACACAGCTTTAGTCTGGTGGCATACATGACAGTGGTCTCCAGAGCTTAGTGAGGGGTAATTGAAGGCAGTGTCTTCAGAAAAAATCCTTAGTGTAGAGAGGAAGGGAAGGTAACATTTAGCAAACCTGAGTGGTTTGGGTATAGTAGATTCAGTGGAAGCAACTCTGATTCACTATGTCTGAACTAAAACTTATCTTTGCCTTAGCAAAGTAAAGATGTTAGGCGTAGTTCTACAGTGCTCCTGTGCTCTGTTCCCAAAGGCTATGTCTACACTGGAGGCTTAAGTTGATTTAACCAACTCTAGGGCCACATTTGGAGTTCATTAAGTCAATTTAAGCACTTCCTTAAGCTGACTTAATAACTCTTACCCTTAAAGTCGACTCTAAGGGTTAAGTAGACTTTATTAAGTTGACTTAACAAAATGTGGCCATTAAAGTTGACTTTATAAAGTTGACTTGAGCCAAGGAACCCATTTAACGTTGACTTTATTAAGTTGACTTTAAATGGGTCCCCTGGCTTAAGTCGACTTTATAAAGTTAACTTAAACAAATGGGGCCTCTCTAAGTCAGCTTAATAAAGTCAACTTTCAGTCGAGCTAATTAAGTCAACTTACCTGAGCCCTTTAGTGTAGACGTAGCCAAAGTGTTCTGTGGCATCTGTAAGAGCAGAATGCTCATATGTCTCCTTTTGCTGTGCTGGGGCATGGCTCAGAGAAGACAGAGTTAAGATTATATTGTGAGGGTTGTCTGTTCCATAACTTTATATACTCTGGTTTTCACAGGTTTAAGTTTAGTCATCCTCCATATTCTGGAAGGCACCGCTAGACAACTTTGTTGAGTGAACAACTTTTTGGGGTATTTAATTTTTTCTCAGCACCTGCATATGCCACAGTACTGTTGTCCTCCTACCTTGCTTTTGGTTCCTTCTTGTCAATGATTATGCCAGCCACAAAATTTACTAGATCAGCAGTTCCCAACCTGTGGTCCATAGACCTCTGTTGATTTGCGAGGCTATTACAGGGGATCTGTGGAAAATAAAAATAAAAATATCCTCACCGAGGAAATATACAATTTCAAATAAATCTAGTAGGTGGTCCACGAAATGTTTGGAGGATGAAAACGGGGTCTGCACATTCAAAAAGGTTGGAAATGACTATACTAAAAGCTTGTTAGTCCCTTTAATCCTCCCGGCATATGTATTTGAGCCCTTTGTGTCACTCCAAAATATATTTGCCCTGAAATATGATCCTCTATCTTCAGTTCCACTCATTATGCCACAGGCACCTGGGTACCCTAATGAAAAATAAATATAAATAATTTGATTAGTTTTACCCAAGACAAACTTTTGCATTTTTTATTATGAACAGTTAATTATATTATTGAATCAATATCCACTGGTACCTACAGAAGTAAAAAATGTTCCTTTAATTTCTTTTAATTTGTTACACTCTGATGGTAATGAGATCGCAGCATATTTTGCTATACTGTGGAATGGCAGACATACTGAAGATTGACCTTTGCTGCCATGGCCAGCCTTAGATACAATGTGGTTTTTTTTTTTGTTTTTTTTTTTTTTTTATGGCAGTACTTGTAGAATTCAACCTGTTGTGCCAGGGCCTGTGTTCACAGTCAGAGATAGTCCAGGCTCTGAAGATCTTGCAGGCTAACTAAGATAGTAAAAGGGTGGGAAAAATAAATATTTATACTTCAGTTTTATGAGGAAACAGAGAAAGGAGGAACTAAGTGACTCACTGGGTATATCACACGGGAAGTTTTTGACAGAGCCAGGAACTGAACTCAAAGCTTCCTTCCCTGAGCCTTAAGCACAAAACCAGCTAACTTGTAAGTGAAAATTATATTGAAAATACTAAACCACACAACACAAATATTTACGTATTATTGAAGTCATAAAATTAGAAAGAGGATCTTTCATTTGTACAACAGAACAGAGATGGATTGTGGTCTTAGAATCAACCCTACTAAAAGGTTTTGAGTTCTTATCTTACCAAAAGATCCAGCTAAATTGTCATGGTCAATGAGATATGACTGATGGAAAGCTCGAATCTTCAACAATGAAAATATGTATGAAATAATAATAAAAAAAAGAGCAGGGTTCCAGTTTATGAACTGTGACATCAGTGAAGGGTACAGTGTTGGTGTATGCTATCAGTAAAATTATACAGTTGATGTGTGCTAGGTAGCTATTAGATGAGCTCATGAAGGTTAGGTTAAATGACCTGTAACTCTGAGCGAGACATGTAGGCAAAATACGTGTCTTACTTTTGAAAGTGATTGGTATGTTTGGACTACCCTCATTTTAAAATAATTTATGCATGATTCATTATACCTGAAAATACTTAATCCAAGTAAGAAAAAGGCATTGGTCAAGGCTGTTCTATGATCAATAAGTGGCAAAAGGCAATTTATCCTGAAAGTATTTGTATTTGTTTTTATAAAAGCCTTGCAAATGTATCTTAATTCTTTTATTAAGTTCTCTAGAAAAAAGTAGTCCTTTTCTGCATCAAGGAGTTGCTTCACTTAACGAATTTTTCCAGACGCAAATGAGTTAGCAGTACAGAACTATAATATTATCAGATCAAGGCCACTGAGTGGACTGGTTTGTTCAATTCTGATGTAACACTGTAGCAATCCATTGAAGTCAGTGGGGTTCTGTCTGGGCAAAGTGGTAAAAAAAAAATTGCACCATCGTGTCCTTAGTATACAAGTAGTCCCACTGGTTTCAGTGGGACTATACATTATGAATATCAATGACAGAATGTGACACTTAGGCTATGTCTACACACACATCGTTATTTTGAAATAAGTATTTTGAAATGAGTTATTTCGAAATAAAGTCCTTATTTCAAAATAAGTTAATTCGAATTAAGAGAAAGCCTGCTATTGAAATGGCTGTTGTTTCAAAATGGTTATTTTGAAATAAGGCTGTTCAGACATGTTGTTTCAAAACAGTTGTTTCGAAACAATGGTGTTGTTTCGAAACAACATGTCCAAACGGCCTTATTTCAAAATAACCATTTTGAAATAACAGCCGTTTCAAAATGAATGGGGTTTAAGCTGTTTCGAAACGAAGGTTCTTATTTCGAAATGACGGATCCTGTCATTTCGAAACAAGAAAACGTCATGTGGACCTAATCTCTTTTATTTCAAAATAACCAGTGTTATTTCAAATTAAAAGAGATGTGTAGACATACCCTTAATGTAGACTTGCAAATTACTCTTAACTTTCATTACAGAATTATAGGGAATGCCTATCATCTACTTGCTTTCTTTTCCTCAGAGGAAAAAATGCCTTTCTGTTTCTTTCTGCTGTGTGTTGCTGTGCCTCCTGAACTCTCGCATGGTAGACTTCTTTGCCTTTCAGTGAACCAGTTCCACAAGAAGTTTCCACATCAGATTATTTGAGTTTGCTTAAATTCCAAGCAGTGTTGTTTAACGTACAACTACTAAGGATGTTTAACTTGTAGTAGAGTCAAAAAAGCAAAATGATTTTCACTTGTGTTTGGCTTTCCTGGATTTGACTTCTGGTCCAGAAGGCAAAGGGAGAGTAGAAAATAAAAACTAATGAAGTATTAGCTCACTGTTCATATTAGAAAAAGCAAATGCTTTTGCAGTTTTCCTTACAGAGGTGTTTTTATTCATCTGACAAGCGTAGAATAACTAATTCTAGTTGTCTGGTTGCCAAGATAGGTTTCCTACAGGAAGACTTAAGTGATTTTGTCCTCTGTGCATGCATGGCTTCAAATGGTTCCAGAATAGCAAACATTTAACTTCCACCTAAATGCTGAAACTTTCTGAGGTGTTGTAGAAACATACAAAAACAAGCCTATTAGAAAAAATAAAGAAAATTAATTAAGCATGCACCCTACAAGCTAGGTAGTAGAAGAACACTCCTTTGTGGTTCCAAGCTGGTTAAGATCTGCTTTCTGGTACTGGATGCAGGCTGCAGGTTCAATAGGCCCATTTTACAGAGATTTTGTTACCACCTTTAATAGGCCACTGTGAGTGTGAAGTTTAAGTATTTGCTGATTCAATTAGTCATTGGAATCCAAACCTTTCTTTCCGAAAATTGCTTTGTAACTATATTACTTGTTGTGTAAATCTATAGCTTGCATAACGCATGGAGTACATATCATTGGCGTGTAACTTGGGAGTCAATTTTTGACATACACCATTTTCCTTGTGTTTATCTGCAGCCATACTAATAAAGCAGTCAGGAGCTGGTTTTGCATGTATGGGATTCATTTTAGTTTTCATCTCGTGTCTACTGGGTGAAATAATGTATGAAATAATTTTGAAGCTGCCAGAGAGGCTCAGTTTTTGGTAGTGTCTGGATGGCTAATGCCTGATAGATCTTTATCTTAGCCTTTCTGGCATTTGGATTTCAAAATGTGGTTGTTCTCAAACACTCTTCCTCCCACTTTAATCCCTCTCCAAATTTACTCTTGATGTCATCTAGTAGGAGACATCACATCCCACTTCCTTCTGGAATCCTGTGGGGCACAGCTGGGCTCTTCCCCAGGTCAAACCATCCTGGGAGGAGTGAGACAGCCCTGACTCAGATGCTAGTGCCAGCCTTTGGAAATATGAGTCAGAGAATCTAGGGAACTGTAGTAGATGACTTAACTTCCTCACTTCATTTTCCCCTCCTTGTGATCGACTGTTAGTTTCTCAGTAGCTCCCTACAAATGTTCATATACCCATTTCAAAATTTTAATCCATTCCCTGGGATCAGGGATATATATATAGATGCACGCATGCATACTTACTGAGATATGAAAGATACTTATGTGGGATAGAAGGAGAGAGCACAATATAATCTGTTAGGTGTAGAGTGTAGTGCTTTCCGTTCGCATTAAAGGCACCTCGCAGGAGATACTCAGCTTTTTCAAGTAGAAGGCCGTAGAGTGAAATTCACTCCCGTGCCAATGGCCCAGGAAAGATCTACATTACTCAAGTCCCATTCAGATCCTATTTTGAGGGTTTGAATGGCAAATAAACCTTGTACAAGTCAGGGGCATAGCTACAGGTGGGCACATGCCCACCCACCTGGCCAGCAGGCCCACCCACCCACCAACTGCACTGCTGGCAGCAGCGTGAGCTTTAAACCAGTGCTGTTGGCAGAGGAGAAGACATGGGCAAATAGGTGGGGGTGGCTGCTGCTCCTCCTCAGGTCCAGATCCGTGGCAGGTTTCGGGTTGCCTCTTGCCTTCCCTCCCTTCTCCTCCAGACACTCCAGTTACTGGTCAACTGGTGAGTCAGCAGGAAGCTTCTGGTCATGAGACTGGAAGCAGGCCGGCTGGGCCCACCTTGAAGAGTCCAGAAAGCAGGGGCTAGCCTCTGGTGCAAGCATTCTGCAAAGGGTGCATTTCATCCTTTGTGAATGTAGTTCAAGACTGGAATTTTTCTGCTGCAAGTGATTTTACTGTAGGGAAACTTTAAAATATTGCAGTTGAAAGAACCTCTAATTCATACTGTAACTTTGCTGAAATAAAACTACAAAAGCTAACTTATTTGCTGTGAATCCATTTAATTAAATCACTACTTTAAAAGCAAAGCAATGTTTTCTAAATGTAATTAAATCTTTCAGAAAGTTTTTAATAAATAGTTTATTATTTTGCAATCCATGATTCACACCCTATGAAATTTATATCCATTTAATTATATCTCAGATGGAGTCACAATTCTGCCAAATATAGTATTGGAATATATTTGGTTGTTATGGAGCCATCAACATTACATCATTTATTCACCACATTATATGTGACACACATGTCTATATTTAACCTTTAAAGGTGGGGTATTTGAGACCATTCTTAAGCAAATGTTGAATTATGAAATAGGTGTTATATTTAAAAAACATTCTTGCCCAAAAAACAGTTGAGTTTTCCTGTTTTCCTATTTACTGTCCCAAGTTAACAGACTCATGATTAAAACAAATTGGCAGACACTACAGTTTGAACTCAGATGTCACCACAACTTCAACCCACTTGACTTTAACCTTATTTCTTATACAAATAGTGCCATAAAAGCACTTATATACATTCCAAAATTGTTTTATGAGCAAGGAGACTGTAGGGCCAAATCCTTATTGCTGTGCCTAGCCTGAGTGGAAAAGCAGGGACAGCTCTACAGGATGACCAAATGAGAAGGGGTCTTCCTTTCTCTGGCAATCTAGTAGTTGTAGAGTTCTCTGTGGAGGCTGTTATTACCAAAATGCCAAAAAAACAGTCTTCTATTCCCCATAGAAATAATTGTGACAATGGTAGACTAGATACCAAGGCCAGCTATTGCCAAGGCTGTAGGTATCAGCTGAATACTGACAAATTCATAGTTTGAAACCAGACAAGCTCATCAGTATGTGTTAGACTTTTAAGGTGTTTAGACTCTGTAGAATGCACATAGGTTGCTGCATGCATGAATCTTACTTCTAGTGTTCCATGCTATATAAGGTAATAGAAAAGTTTTGCTACATAACTGTAAAAATTTTCTGAACTTATGAATGGAGAAATTGAAGCAAGAGGAATGTTTCCCCTGCCCAGCAAGAAGGATTATCAAAATTAAGTGGGCCATTGTGACAAATCATGATACAAAGACTGGATTAATAGCTTTCTCACACCCGTAAAGGTGGTTCTGGAAGAAGAAAATAAAGACAGCTGGCATGAAAATTTTTCATCTCTTTGTTGTTTGGACTTGGGAATGGAGCTAGGAAACAAAAGCAGAAGTCCTCAGGGTCAGCGTGGATTAGCCCTGAAACACATTCTGTGCTGATAGTCTGCAGTTCCAAAAGGTGATAGAGATGCAGTAGACTGCAGCTTATTTGTAATATATGTTACCTGCTTTAACTTGTAATTAAGTCTTATTCCTTTTTCCTAGTTAGTAAGCCTTCAGTTAGTTTATTATAGGATTGGCCACAACCATTGTCTTTGGTGTGTGAGCTGGGGTACAAATTGACTAGGTGTAAGTCACTGGTTTCTTGGGACTGGGGGTAATCTGGATATTTTGTGATCTTGGAATAAATGACTTTTTATCATTATGTCCTGTTAGTTCTCAGTGGCAAGATAGACTGGGGTGCCTACAGGCACTGTCACTCTGTAATAAGACTGTTACAGTGCTTCAGGAGTACACATTTTGTCACTGAACTGGTGAAAATTACGCTTTTCAAGAATCCTTTGTCCTGACACACATATCTGTTTCAATAAGGGCCAGTACCAACATCCATAGAACTCAACTCCTGTTGACTTCATTGGTCACCAGATCAAACCTTGAAAAGGCTCTAATATTTGAGACTACACACGAGACTAAGGTTCATTAATGTCCACAGTAAATTCAATTTTTCCTTTTAAAACAAGCTACCACTGAAGTGAAGTATCAGATAAAATGTATTTTCTGAACCAAGGTGTATCTTCTTTAGATAATTAAATAAAGATTTTTAGATGAAATAGTACCTTGGGATATCATTTGTTAGTTGGTGTTTTTCTGACACTGTTGTAAATATTAATCAAGAATGGCCATTATTCACCAATCTGAGTGAGGCTCAGGAGTTTGAGAAGAATTATTGGTGGCTGGTGGTTCGGTTTATTGCTCAACTAACCAAAATGTTTCAGTATCATTAATTACTCTCAACAACTAAACCTATTAAGGGGTTAAAGTCTTTAAAATGATCTGATTTGTAGCTCTAGTCTATTTCACTTTGTAGGTAGTATAAGTGATCCTATGTCATGAGAAAATGTATAAACCACAGATAAATTCATAAGTATTTGACCTTTAATCAATCCTAATATTTTCACTCTACAGAGCCTTTGTAAATGTCTGCTGCCTTGGCCCTTCTACTCCCATTCATCACAATTACTGTTAGAGCTGTCTGATGCAATGCATAAAGCATTGCATGTTGACATCCAATATTTTATCATTAATAAAAAAATAAGAAACATTCCAAGTGTGTTTGCTGGATTTGATATTTTCCAGTGCAGTGCCCAGGAGGAAAAAAGGACAGGTTTGATTTATGCTAGTGCTGGCAGATATTGTTAATTAGTGATCACTGTTAGTGGAAAGTAGAAATGGTACATTTTCTAAGTAAAGTGCTTGATTATTGACAGTGTGACTTTTAATGATTTTTAATTTTTACAGAGTACAGAAGTACATTGTGTGGGTTGCATTAAAATAAGGATCAGAATCAGAAGAAAGCCAATACTTGAAGAATGAGAATTCTGTATTAAACTCAGACAAAATCTCCATTGACAGCAATGGGAGTTTTTCTTTACTATGGACTGCAAGACTAGCTGTGTGAACATCTACATAGATCTAACTTCTCTTTCTAAGTGCCAGTGTCTCTGCTGGTGTACCTTCATTGTAATTCTGTGTCAGCAGAGAGGAAGGCCTCAAGCATTGCTATGTAATATTAATTTAAAAATCCCCAAACACAGAGAATCTGCTTCCTCTGGGTGCCACATGGTCCAGAGTACAGGGTGTTCAGGAGAGTCAGGTGGTAAGCAGATAAAAAGTCATAGTGCAGGTTCATTCAATAACCCGATGTTCATTCAATGGCTTGTTGCAGGTGGGGGGTGAGGGAGAGGGGAGCTTCTGCTAGCCCTCTCTTTTTCCATCCAGGTCTCCTAGTGAACCCACTGCTGGGACCTTATTACCCTCACTCCTTGTAGGAGAGTAAAGGCAGAACCATCACAGAGGGTGACTATGTTGGGAGGAGGCAATCGAGCAAATTGCTGGTGCCTTCTTCTGGTAGATGTCCAGTACATCTACTCCATAGGGAAAGGATATGGTGACCAGCTTTGGTAAAGGAATTTAAAGGAAGTATTGGCTAAAGGAATGGAATGTCGGGGAAGGGAAGAGATTTGGGCAGCTACGTTTGGTATGGTAGGGAATCAACCCTCTCTTCTTATAGTCCACCTTAACCCAGGGGGTGGGTGGGCCCAAGGATGAATCCTGGACTCGTGCCACCCCCTGACCCCGTGCTGCTCTCTCAAGTCCTATACTGGCCTCATGCTGTCCCCCCTGTCCTGTACCACCTCCTTGGCCCCAAGTCTACTTGGTGCTTGCTGGCAGGTATCGCCTCTATGGTGTCAAACTGCAGGACCCACTGAACCAAGGGCCTGGGAAAGTTGCCCCAACATGTTGTCCCCTAGCAATGGCTCTGCCTTAACCCTCCTGCAAGGAGTGGTGGTAATAAGGTCCTAGCAGTGGGTTGGCTGTGGGACCTAGATAGAAAAAGAGAGGACTGGTGGAAGCTCCCTCCTTCCTCCTCTCCTGCAAGAAGCCATTGAATGAACAGAGGGTTATTGAATGAACCTGCACTGTGACTTTTATCTGCCAACACTTTTATCTTAGCCATCTAATAATAAAATTGCAGCCTGATTAAAACCATATGTAATGTCTCCTGTCCTTTTGGTATAGCCTGATAATAATAAATATGGGCAGTACTTGTTCTAGTCCTTTGCACAAGGATGAATTTCACTTTATATGCATCTGTAACTGCAGTGTATTGAAAACTGTATTAAAATAATATACTATTTCTTTAAGTCTGGAAAAGGTTTCCTGATCCTGCTCACAGGCTAGGGGGCTTTGTCATTAAGTGTGTGGTCTGGGCCTTGAGAATCAGTCTATAAAGAACCTGACTAGAGCAAAGGTGGGTGACTTGTTCTTCTTGGCTTCAGGGAGCAGCCTTATTTAACTGTCTGGTTCTGGTTCTGGATTTTAAGACATAAAGTAGTGTTTAGCTGCAACCATCAAGAAAGAGAGAGTATTTTATATTTTTATCTAATTTCTCTGTATGCCATGAACTTAACAGTAGTAATAATGCAGAGGCTGCAAGAAATCATCTAAAAGCTGAAATCTGACTGTATAATACAATTGACTTCTGTTAGGCCCTTGAGCTATGAAGTTCTTATAGAATTTCTCTCATACTCAACTGAAATGTTTTTTTCTTTTTCTGAAATGAAGCATAACAAAGAATTATGATTTTTTTAGGTCAGAGAGTGGGTAAAGATGCAAATGTTACTTTAAAGATTCATCTGTTTTTTATCCCCCTTTAAGTAAGTTGTAGCATCCTGGATACAAGAGCTTTCTTTGTATGTACAGTGGGGACCGGTTTATGCGCGGGTGTCACGGGACAAGCCCCCGGCAGCCGCGTGTAAACTGGCCCGTGTGTAAGTGGGACCAGAAGGCCTTTCCCGGGGCACTGGCCCAGGTCCTGCTCCCTGGCTGTGGGCCATGCCCCCGGCCAGCTTCTTTGCTGGGGTCCGAGCCGACCTCAGGCACCTGCTGTCGCCAGCCTGGCCCTGGATCCCCGGCCGGGGACATGGCAGAGACTGGCGGCAGTGGCTGCTTCCAGTCCCGTTCTAGGTCCAGCTGCCCGTGGCAGCGGCTGCCGCTCCCTGCCATGTCCCCAGCCAGGGATCTGGGGCCAGGCTGGCAGGAGCAGGCGCCTGAGGCCGGCTCGAACCCCAGCACAGAAGCGGGGCCGGGGAGCAGGGACTGGGCTGGTGCCTGGGGCCTGTCTCCAGGGCAACAATGCGCACGGTCCTGTTTACGCAAGGTGCATTGATGGGACGCATGCGTTATTGTGGAGCCTTTGGGGGACATCTGGTTACTGCATGTTAACCAGTTCCTCAGGCAAACTGGCCACACGGTAATGGGTCCCCCCTGTACTTTCTCTCTCTCTGTCTCAGACACAATTATCTTAGGATAATTTTTTTAGCTCTTAATAATTTGTTACCAAGACTTATATTTTAAAAGGAAAGCACAAAAAAAATGGCCAGAGAAACATGATCTAGGGTTCTCCCCCCCCAACCCCTAGTGACATTTTTCACTGGTATTTAGGTACCCATTTTGCCAAACAAAACAAAGTGATTACAACTGAGTAGTGAGAGAGGGACATATATAGGAATGAATATGATAGTTCTCTGCCCTGCTGCATAGAAGATAAATGATATTTCATTTTTATTGGTGGGTCACTGCTGCTGACGTATAATCTTTCTGTGTTTGCTGCTGGGATGGTGGTAGAAATTGCACAGGAATGCCACTAGAAGGATTTGCAGGCTTTCTGACTGGGTTGACTCATTAACGTTTTTTGGCCATCTTGCCTCCACTGGCAGCAGATCCCAGTTTCTGAGATAAGTAGAAAAATCACAGCACTCGGGCACTGGGAATATGGATAATTATTGTAGCCTTATAACAAAAGGATTGTCTAGATGCTAGAGGTGTAAATTAATGTAGTTCCAGTGACTTCAGTGCAGCTACCTCAGTGCACACCAGCTGGGGCTCTTGACCTAAATGGTTTACACTGTAGCAATGGTCCAGTTCTGCAAGTCTTTGAGTATCCTTAGGTCCCATGAACATCTCTGTGCATGTAAATTCCATTGTACATATTTTAATGCAGAGAGAAATTTTAAAATAACAATTCTGAACCTTTGTTTTAGTCCTGGTGTAAGCTGGCACAATAACCATGAAAGTCTGGATTTTCCCTATCACTAGCTAGTTCTGCAGTCCCTGTTCAAAGGGGCTCTGTGTGGAATTGAATATAGCTTTATTAACAGCGAGGGGATCTTAATAAGTTCTGGAGTCAGTCTATGCAATCCTCTCCATGTATGGATCTTGGACACATGGTCCAGCCCCAAGTCCTTTGTGTAGTAAGTTGTATTCCAGGATTTCATACCTTACATAGTTCCATGACTCTATTCAACTTTCCATAAGCCAAATCTTGTTTCCTTCTTGGAGGGTGGAAAGAGATCTTCTGTATGGGACCCTTTTTGTGTTGTCCAGAGGCATTAGATCACATAGGTAGCGCTGACTTACATTTACTTTTGAGCTAAACAAACAAGGATATTACTAAGCTCATATAATTGCCTTCACTTCTCTCACATACCCCATGGAGATGTACATCCCAAGATGAATATCTGGAATTCCTAATTGTTATTCCTCAGCACTTTAGTTCTGTGCTTCAGGGCACAAACATCACCAGCATGCAGGGATTAGAGTGGAACTCCCCATATAGACATGCTATTATAGGAATGTCCATTTCACCTGTCACTAAAACACTGGTTGCTGGCCCAGTGTTCTGGATGGGATACTCAGACCTGGTGGACCGTTTCTCGGACATCTGCTCCTAGTGCAGTTCAGTGCTGGTGTCCAATTTTTCATTGCATACCAGGCCTGCACTTTTTATAACCACCAATGAGGCTCTTAGTTACCTGTGTACGTGTTGTGCTACTTCTCTGTAAACATGTAAGTAAATATTACTGCAGCAAGTGCTTGCTCAGATGGGAAGTAAGTTAGGCCCATTGGGTTGGATAGTCAGGAGAGGAGTGGAGGGGAAAGAAGCAGTCTCCATTCCCATTACATTCTCGGGTCTCGTGGTGGAGTACCAGAGGATTTGTTTGGTTGCAGTGCCCTTGGCTATGCCCCTTCCATCACACTGGACTGTCCCTTTCCCATGCTTGCTGCCACAGGAGTCATTTCCCTAGATTCACCCCCATCCTTTTTGCAAAGGAATTGCACAGGTTCTGCAGACAGGCCCTTCCGTGATCACAGGGTCGGGACAGGATTTGCCCCCTTACATGTCTGTCTTTGGGAGTTGAGTGAGTGAGTTGTCTGAGTAAGGTGGCAGCATTTGGCCCTAAAATCCCAACTTCTTATTCCCCATCTGTGACTCCTGAGCACTGCAGACAGTATCATTCTCTCTGTCTCTGCCTCCCACTTCCCCCTACTCCATTCATGTCTGAGTGAAGCAGCTGTACTTGCACAAATTTGGAAACTGTTTATCTTTGGAGAGTGAATGTTATCTTTGCTGTTTGGAGCTTTTTATCTTGAACCCCCTGTGTCTCCTTTTTCTTAACATCTTGACTTGTTTCTTCAAATCTTGCTGCTTAATGGATATTTTAATATAGCCACTAAGTTTGTGTGGAGGCTTCCCCTACTTCACTCTGTTTCACTTCCAGTGTGAATTCCTTTTGGAGGTGGAACTGTTGCCACCTCTCTGTTGTAATGTGAGAGATAAGAATGCTGAAGGGTGGTTCTTAGATATTTGTAAGATTGTGCCTAGTTATTCAGAAGGGGCATGCAAGGGCCAGATCCCGTGACTGTAAATTAGGGAAGAGACAGACCATTGTGGATGATATGATGGGGGTAGTCTATGGAGATACCAGGGACCATATGGTCCTACACAGACTCCCTTGAGAGTCCATGAATTCTGCTGGTATTCCTGGTTGAACCCTTTCCCCACCATGCTGGATCAAATACACTGAAGGGGAAGGCAATATGAATTCACAGAATTTATGGAGCATATTTAATATTCTAAAAGTTTTACAAGCATTGTACCATCAAAAGAGCCTTTAAATCTGTGAGTTTTAACCTGTGCAGTCTGGGGTGCTTTTCATTATCATGCAGCTTTCTCCATGGGAGGGCAACATGTGGCTCATGCTTTGTGACCTAACAGGAAGAAAATGTTATTTTCAAGATAGTAGGGATGGCTAGTGCAGCATGCACAGATTATACAAAAACTCTATAAAAAGGTTTAACAGGGTCCCTGGAAAAATGTAGCAACCTTGATGTGAAAAATCTGTCAAGCAGGTTTATTCTGTGAATGTTGCACGTTCCTGTTGACCCGCCACCAGAGAGCAGGCAAAGCAGAAGTATTTTGGCTCATGCTACATTAGAAATACAGTTCCATAAAATAAATAAATTTTTCAAAAAATCAGATTTTTCCAAATGGAATAGGAAAGAATTGATAATGAATCAAAAAGAACTTTTAAGTTTCGAAGACAGGGTTAAATGAGAGAAAATAAAAAGAAAAGACAGGATTCAATTCAAAGAGACAGTTCTGAGGAGTCCCACTGGTTATTCATGTGTCTGTGCAGGGGCGGTTTACCACTTAGACATCTGGGGCAATGGTACACTCAGAAAAATGAAACCAAAGTAAAATAAAATCTCCTTCATTCCAATTTCATAAACTATTCACAGCTGTTGCTTTACTGCATTCCCATGTGGGAAGAACCTGCACAGGGAGAGGAAACTTCTTGAGTTAAAATTCAGCTTCCTACCCATTCTGTCAACAGTGGGCTGGAGGGGGTGACTTGCACACAGGTGGAGGATTCCAAGGTTCTCCATGCTTACCCTGTGGATTTGCAGGAAGCAAGGGGCACACACACTGACACAGCCTGTATCTGCTCTACTGCTTGGCCCTGCTAGCCTACGAGAATAAAGCTTTGTTAAGTTCGCTGACCCTTTGACTACAAGCCTACTGCAGGGAGTGCCCTTTCAGGGGCTTACTTTACAGCTGATGTCACAAGGGTTCCTCAGTGCGGGGAGACTTGTGTTCCTCAGTGAGTTTGAGATGCATATGGGGTGAATCTAGAGGAGCCTGTTTAGTCTACTCTCTCATTTCTTTCCAACTCTGTGGAGATAAAGCCTTTTAGATCTTCCTATGAAAGGATTTCTGCAGGGCTGGCGGGGAGGACAAGCATATCACAGAAGCAGAACCCCTTACACACATGCACACTTTTTCCCCACAGGTACAGGTCCACTTACAAATCAATGAGACTAAGGATCACAGGGTGCTCCAGCTTCAGAGATATGGAAGGCTAGCAGTTCCAGTATTGTTAAAAATCAAGTGTTAATCCTCTCCATAACATGAAAATAAAAAAGGTTAGGGTTTTTTTTTTGTTTGTTTGTTTTCCTTATGGTTTCTGAGAATTCAGGGTTCACTTAAGTCTTGCTTTTTACTTGCAACTATCAATGCTAGAAACTTCCTTTCTAGTAAAGTGGAAATCTGAGAGTCTTACCTAATCACATGCCTCCAGGAGCTCAGGATTTATGCAAGCTATCAAATATTGTGAGGGTCTCAGTAAGTAAGAGTTGGCCATATTATCTTAGGCTCTGTAGTGCGCATACCAGTGGAGGTCTCCAGTGTAGCAGTGCTAAGATTCCAGGTAGGAAACCTCATGCTTCATTGACCAACTAGGAGTCACAGCAACTGTGTATTGTAGAAGATATCTTCTAATGCCTGAACATTCAGCAGAATAGTCTTGTAATGCCCCACCTGACATTTGTGACTTGTGAGATTCTCCTGACTTGCCAGCAAATACCACTAAGCCTGCCTAATGGGTGAAATGCAGATGAGAAAGCATTACTTTGCTAATAAACTGGACCTTGAAGTGTTATGTTTAGGAATGCCTGTTGGTGAAGGATGATAATATTTGGATCAGTTAAATTCTTTGTCAAGTCTCTATTGTGAGGTAATTTCATCTAAAGGTGAATAAGGGCATAATTCTTGTTCCCCTTCTTTTTCTTTACTTATCATAATGTTTCTGTTCAAGAGTGTTGCTGAGTAATGGCTTCAAGCATGCTGTAAGTGCCTTTAGCTGTCAGCTGTGAAGCTGCTGTGGTGTTCTTGTTAAAAAGGCCCCTTGGGGTTTATTTCTCTGTACCTTGACACTATAAAATGTTAGTTTCTTTTCTTTTTTTTTTACAAGCAAAGACCTATAATAATAAAATTTCATTGTCATTTCAACTTGTGTTTTAAAACATTATGGTGTGTAGAAAATTGATTAACTGGAATTTAGCATATATGAGGAAAGGAAACATTGCTGAAATCCAGAGGGCCGTTTCTGTTCATTTGATAAATGTATTAGTTTCTTCAGTTTCCTGAATTACCAGGTAAAGGGCAACATTTTCCAGATCTAACTAATTTTACTGAAACATCTGAAAGACAAATGCCAGAAGTCAAATCTAACATATTTGTCCCAGGGGGTCCCAAAAAAGAAAATCCAAACCCTTTACTTTGAAAAGCTAAAATAAAAATTTTTAATTATGTGAATGATTCATGCGAGATATGTGAACAGAGTAAAGCGTCACATTGTACTGGTTGAAATGTCCTGGGTTTGCTCAGAATCATTAAATGGGGGACTGGAGTGTGGAGGGAAGGAGAGACTACAAACTTTAGGAAAACATTCTTCTTTTATTCTATTTATGCAAAGGTCGAAATACTTCAGTAGTCCAGCTTTTGTTAGCAAGAGGCAGAAAAAAATAGGCACTGTACAAAGAGTTCTACAAAGATTGGGACAAAATGATTTATTTATATGGACACACACAGAGTTAATTCTGCTCTCTCTTTTTCTGATCAGAACAGAGGTGCAGGCTGGATAGAATTGCTATCTATGAGGGGAATCTACTGTTTTATTTTAGAATGGAATATAGGGGCTAACAGTGTTAACATAACTTAGTTTCTGTAGCACATGAAACCAGTGGTTCTGAAACTGTGGGTCAGGAACACCCCCCGGCTGGGTGTCATGAGCAACTTAGAGGGTGGGGTCACACAAATTCATTTATCATTTTAGAGGGTTACAGTACAGTATTGCAAATTGAGAACTACTGCATTAAACCAATGGTCACCAAACTGTAAGAAGGTTCCCATACGGATCCTGGAGGAATCTTCAAAAGAGGGCATGATAGGACCTGGGCTAGCCCCACTGGGGGACAAGGAGCAAGTGTCACCAAACCCCACTCTGCCTCCACTCCACTCTACCCTCACCCCATTCTCACCTCAGCCATAGCCACAACTCTGGCCTTAGCCTCTGTCCCTGGCTCCCAAATGTGGCATCTATTCTGGCCCCAGCCCCAGCTCTGGACCTGCTCCTGTCTGCAGTTCCAGCTGTAGCTCTGGTCCCAGCTCCCAGCCCTGACTCCAGCTTCAGTTACAACTTCACCACTTCCAGCTCCCTGGCCATGACTTCACTTCCTGCACCACCCATGGCTGCTGACTGTGGCTGTGGCCCCCTCCTAATCACAGCTTTGGCCCTGGGGGAGGAGGGTGCAGACTGGATAAGGAATGGGTGGGTGTGACTGAAAATGTTTCGGGACTGCTTCAGTAACAGGTGTAAAAGATAGTTGGAGGTTTGGCATAGAGATATTTTATCCTGCTTAGTATGATGGCAAACTCTATTTTTTAAAAACCTTTATATTAAAGATACGAAAAAGAAGGAAAAACAGGTGAAGCATCAGCATGTCTTTTATTTTAATGTTTATAGTCCCTTTCCCTTTAACTGGAGAAAGATTTTAGAGGGGAAAAACTCCTTGTTTGACAGTTTTTAACTTGCATTAAAGATGTTGGTAACTGGTTACTTCTGGCAGTTTTTATTTATTTATTTATTTATTTATTTATTTATTTGATAAAATAAATTAATTGAGATGAGGTGGAGCTGGTTTGGCAAATTCAATTTTGTTTTATTACAAGCAGTGTTTTGGATTTAGTTTGAGCTGATTGTGGTTGTGATGTCATTTGGATTCCTTTCTCTGCCCTGATCTAGTCAGGACCTACCTCAGAATTAGGTCAAAGAAGGTGTGGGATCCCAGGAGATAGTGGGGGTGGTGAAACTTGCTTCAAAAGCTTCTGTATGTTCTTCCAGTCTTTCCTCCTAACAATTTATTCTTTAAAGACCCCAAGAGGGAGTGATGTTTGAGATAGCCCATCTCTTCATCATTTTATCTCCCACTTCGGCATAATATCCAATGAACCAAAATTGGTGTATTAACATTTGGTTTTACATTTTTTATTTTTACTAAGCATGATTTTAACATAGTCCTTGAGTTATATTCATGTGTCCTCTTTTTTTTTGGATGAATTTTAATTTTTCTGTGTGGTTCTCTTGCACCTGTTTATGACATTCATTACTAGAAGGAATGTGACCTACTTTTCATTAATATTTGGCATTAAAAGTTATTTTATGAACTTCCATATACTTTTTACAAGTCACTCACAGTTAGGGTGAATTAGTCAGCCCAATTATTGCAAGAGATCTTGCAGCATTTTGACCGGCTAATGGACCTCTTACTTACTCTGATGACCTTCTCCCATGAATAAGGGCTCCGCAATTTGCTACTGGCTACTCTGTAGCTCCAAACAGGTAAATTGCTTGGACACACCTTATACCTTCTCAACCTTGGCTTATCCCTACACTGAGTTACTATGGGGCAGGGAAGATGAGAGGGGAACCGTCTGTGCTAGGGGAATATCTTCATGGGTAAACATCTAACAGCTTTCCAGCCTCTTTATGCCAATGGCAAAAAGGGGTCTGTAGGTAGCACAGAATTAAATCTGATAGGAATTTTAGGGGTTCAAGGAAAAAGTCACAGTAACTGGTATAAGTCTTTGCTATTAGTTCCTTAATACGGCCAGGTTAAATAAAGCATCCCATTACAGTGATGGAATATGCAATCGTCTTTTGATGATGGCCACTGAACAAAATCAAAAATAGTTTTTGGAGCCAAACTAGAACACAACAGAAAACATTAATTAATTAATTAATTAGCATGTTTTTGTATTAAGAAAAAATAAATATAAATGTTCAAAACCCAGCAAATGAGAATCCTTAATATAATCTTCTGTAGGAGATACTTTCTGAACCACCTATGCTATCAACCTCTAATAGTTCTGATGCAAGGAATCTTTTAGTCTTATTAGTATTGTTCAAATATATTTAATTCCAGATGAAGAAGGTCTTAGGCTCTGAGGGAAGGAATCATGGCGTCTGAATGACTACATGAGAAAATTTAGATCCTTAACATTTTTAGTTTTGTTCTGAATTTAAGTTTGATGTGATAGACCTGGAAAAATATATAACTGACAGACTAAATACATAACCAGGTTTTAAGTCCATATTAGTAATGAGACCCAAGCGCCCTGCCACCTTTTTTATGCTTCCATCAATTTAAAGTGCATTTTTAAATGAACAGTGGGGTTATTTTGGTCTGTTAATTATGATAATTGCTTCCTGTGTGGAAACCACATGTATGAGCTGTGAAAGACATGTGTGTACATTTGTGTGTGTGTGTGTGTGTGTGTGTGTGTGTGTGTGTGTGTGTGTGTGCGCGTGTGTGCGCGTGTGTGCGCGCGCGTGGCTGGTAAAGTTTCCCTTTGAAGATTTTTTTTTTGTCCTTAGAAAGGGACCTTGTAATAAGCAACCACATTTATGTTGAAGAACTCAGTGCTCCTTACTGCCCCATCATTGGTTTTCTGTTTGCATGGAGATTAAAACCAGTGGCTGAAGCTGCTCCTCCTTTTCCCCTGTGGCTGATATAAATTCTACATCAAAAAGAAAGGAGGAAGGGCAGGTTTTGCTGTTGGCATAAAATGAAGAAGAAGCCTGACAGCAGCAGAAAGAACAGGTCTGAAATCTCATTAATCTTGGGGGTCCTTTTGGTGGTGGGGGAGGGGGGTAAAAACAAAACCAAACAAAAGCCCTCAGAAGGTGCCAGGTATGCCTGGAAATAAGTAACTAGTGATTGGCAAAATAAGGGACAATATTGAGAAATACGCAGGAAATGTTTTACAGCAGAGAACCCACTGATACATATGATGGGAAACTCATGCAGATTTTGAGACTCTTTGTATAAACCTCAAATGCCATGATTATATATTAAGGAAGCAAAAAAAAAAAAAATTCCAAAGTTAAATTTCTAACCAGTTTTCTATTAGAACACTGACTTAGAGCCTCCCTTAACTGTTTCAAAAGCCCTTCTTTCTGCATGATTTTTTCAAGAGTAGAATCTAACCAAAGGAAAGTAGTTTGGGGCAAAGTCTGAGGTTAATTGGATAAAGTGTTTTGGAGATACGGAATTTTGAAGAAAGTAATTTTCCTTACGACAAAATCTTCCTTTGTTGTATTGCCATATCTCAAATAGGGCCTGGCCCACATGCTTCCCCATCATTTGTGTTGTGGACCAGCCCACTTTCTAGAGCAGGGAGTGGTGGTGGGAATATGTTCAGTGACCCAGATTGATTAGTCATTTTGGCACTTTGGCTTCACTGAATTATGAGGGGGTTGCAATGGGAAGAGAGACATTATGGATATGCACAGAGCTCCCACAGTCTCTCCTTGCCCTCCAAGAGTCATTTTGGTTTCAGTAACTCCAGTAGTTTGAGGGGAGGGGCAAACCCTTCTACTCTTTCCTCAAGGGAATGATATCAGGAAGAGTCCATGATAGGAGCTAGGCAGAGCTACCAAACTGCTACTTGGGTTATTCTCCAGTATGCAGGAGTCTGACTCTTAGGCTATATCTACATTTGCCAAATTTATTTCAGACTTGCTAGTCTGAACTAAGAAATTCAAGGTTAGTTTAAACTAACTATGTGTTCTAGTTTGAACGAATGCTTAGTTCGAACTAGAATGCACAATTAGTTCGAACTAACCGGCTTAGTTCAAATTTAGTAAATTTAAACTAACCCTTAGCTCGGGTCTTGGCCAGACTTAGTTCAAACTAACATTTGAACTAAGGCAGTTAGTATGGACTAGGTGCTGGTATTAACTAGTTGGAACTAAGCTTTCCCTAGTTTGAACTAAGAAATTTCTTAGTTTGAACTAAGAAATTTCTTAGTTTGAACTAGGGAAAGCTTGTGTAGCCATGGCCTAAATTAGTCTGGACTAAGCTTCTTTAGTCCAGACTAATTTGCCCCTGTAGACATAGCCTTAGTGTTTATATAGAGCTTTACATGTTTAAAGCACAGTATAGTCACTAACTTCCTTTCAAAAGCAAAAGGAGTTACCATTTACATTTTCACCAGTTCAGTCTGGTAACTAACTGATATTCTCTATTTTATTTTTCTCTCTTGTCCTATACCCTGTTCCTCCATTCCTGCAACTGTAAAGTAAGTAGAAGAGATTCTGGTCCAGTGTCTCCAAAAGTATCTGAGAGAGACCGGCACAGAGTCAATGTGACATTGTCCTCCTCTGTCCAAGCTTATGATTGTCCCCCTGCATGATCACTGCTCAGCTTATTGGTTGTGTCCCCACTGTTCATTTAAAAATGCACTTTAAATTGATGGAAGCATGAAAAAGGTGGCTGGGTGCTTGGTTCTTACTTCCAATATGGACTTAAAACCTGGTTGTGTATTTACATGGCCAGCTATGTATTTTTCCAGGTAACCAGCCAGGAAGAGGTGCATCTCAGCCATTCTGTTTGGCTGTTTGCCAGCAAAACCACAAGATTTCCACTAAGAAATTCCCATGTAAGTTACTGTTGCTCCTTTAACTGCCTCTTCTAATCCCATGCAGAGGAATATGTAAAAGCTTAAAGATTCAGGGAAGCAACTGAGAAAGAAATATCCCTTGGTTAATTGAGCTGGGGATTTGGGCCAGCAGAAGTTTTGTTACAAAGGGTTTAGTCTGGAGTAAACTTGGGCCCTATTAAGGTATAGCCTCTTAGATAATAGAAGAGCTTTGGATCCTGTATACAGGTGACCCACCCTTTTCTCAGAGTGCATAGGAAGAAGACAGGAGAATGTTTATAACAGCAGTGAAATGAGGCTAGAGGGAATTCTGGACAGTCTCTCCCTTAAGATCAACAGAGCTATGGCTTCTTTGTTTTGTTCATTATCTTACCAGTTAGAACATTTCAGATTTTACTGGGTATAGCACAATATGCTACTGATCTTGTGATACTTGAATCTCCAGTGTGATTAGCTTAGGTCAGTGGTTTTCAAAACTTTTTTCTTCAGACGCAATTGAAAAAAATAATTTATGCCTGTGACCCAACAATTACATCTTTGAGCAAGGCATTCCAGTCTTTCAGTGGGAGCAGCAGAGTGTACCACGAGGGTCTGCAACCCAATACTGGGTCCTGACCCTAAGTTTGAAAACCAGGGTCTTAGGTAAATATTCAGGAACTTAAGCGCCACTCCTTTTGGTACCAGGCTAACCCATTGTGTGTGCACAGAAAAGTTAATGTTTCCAAATATGCCATATGAAAAAGATGGTCACACTTAACAAAAGGCAGAGTGTAAAGAGGCTGCAAAATGGCTGCCCCCGCAGAACTGCCACTCAAACAGGAAGGGAAGAGGCGGGCCAGGAAGTATAAAAGCCAGGCTGGGGAGCTCATTCCAGCCCTGGCTGCTGGAGGAGAAGGATGCCTCCGCTCAGGCTCCGCAGCCTCAGCCCTTCCTTTGGCAGAGGAGACCTGGGCATACCCGCCAGCCTCCAGCCCTATGCGGGGATGGCTGGCTTGGGCCTCCCATGGCAGGTGCCTAGTGGAAAGACACCCCACCATGGGAGATGGACAGGCCGTGGCCGCACGAACCGTGGTGCCCCCCAGGTTACCATGAGGGCCCGGAATGGCGGGAATGGACCCCCCCACACCTGCAGGAGAGGACCTGGAGGAACTACTCCTGGCTCCACCCAGCAAAGACCCTTCCCCAGGAGAGGACCTGGAGGAACTACACCTCACCCCTGGCCATGATGAGCGGCTGGAACTGCTGCTGGAGGAGATGACGGGTGCCCCTGAACTTCTGCACCTACTGCCACCAGATGCCTGGGAAGGCCTTTACTCTGTACCCCTTAGCAAGTACCCCAATTCCGCAGAAGAGGGTGTAGACCAGGTACTGATGGGAGAGGGGGAGGGCAGTAGCCCAGGGGAAGTCTACCCCATACCGGGGTCAGCGTGTTGCTCTCAGATCCCTGCTGACGCCCTGACTCAATGTCTGGCTGCTGTTAGGGCCCTGGGCTGGGACACAGTGGAGTAGGGCGGGCCTGTGTCCTCCATCCTCCTCTCCCCTTTCCTCGGGATGTCAACCCCGAATATTCCCCGACCTCATTGGACCCCTGTTTTCAACGAGTCTTGTTGACTGCACGCCCTGATAAGGGCCCGGGGCTACGGGCGAGCTGTCTTACCCGGCCCCTAGACTACTAGTTGCCCCTCGTGGGGCTAAAACAAACTACCTACCCCATCCTCTGGGTGAAGGGTGGAACTACCGAACCACTTGACCAAATAATTCCCCCAATTTGCCAGCCAGGGGGCAGCCTCCTTGTGGGATGGACCAAACGCCCGCTTACACAGAGATATCAGCTCACCTTAGATATTTAAACAGCTAAACAAAGTACTGTGCATAGGAAGATACTGGGGGTTCTACTTAAGGTCCACAGAAGTCAATGAGAGTCTTTGATTTCTGTTCTTCTATAGTTAGTGCAGCTATTGAGGGACAATACGTGGCCAGTGGCAGAGGCAGCTGTATTTCAAGCAGCTTCCTAATTAGGAAAGGTAAGGGAGTATGTGAACATGTTGTTCTGATACATGTGTTCCAAATAACCATGAAGGTACATATTCTGCTCCCACACCAATGCGAATAAGGAGTAGCTCTGCTGAAGTCAGTGGAATTACAACAGAGTAAAAATGGTGTGACATCAGAATTTGGCCCTGATCTTATTTCTAGGAACAGGAAAAGGCTAAGCAGATGAGGGTAAGCTGGCAGATTCAGAAGGTCTTTTGGAATCTGATCTGTCATTCTGGATTTTGCAGACAGAGAAAAAAGAACCACTATTTCAGCTTTTAGCTAATCTTTAATGCTGCATTTTGAAGAATTCTTTTCTGATGACCCAGTGGGTTATCTGTTTTACATGCTAAGACAAAAGAGTTAATTAAAATGAAAGTGCTGAGCTCAATTTTTAATTTTTCTTAATCAGGCAATATATTATAAATGAAATAATCTTTATCAGTGAATGCACTGGTGCTAGTGGTTTACTACTATGTTTTTAATTTGCCTTTTTACAGTGGAAAAATGATTACATTTCACCATGAATTATTTTATATTTAACCATGATTAAGAAGTCCTCTTGAGGTCCCCTCAGGATATAAATGGATAATTATATGTAGAGCTTAAACTGGAAGACACAAATACATAGACAACACTGTGTACGAATAACATGTCAGTTATATCATACTACTCTCCAGAGTTTGGAGATAAATTTCCATCCAGCAAGCAGACTATCAGAAGAGAACTGTTGTCAAGAGGACTCTCGCAGAGATCAAGTTCATAGGAATAAAACTCAGTTTGAAGCTTTGTTTCTAGTTTTCATAGTTGACAAACTTGAGTTGCTTTTAGCTACTTCTTGACCACCAGTTTTTGGCATGGGAACATCAGTTTTCATCTCTGCTTTTGCTTGAAGCTTTCTGGAATACTGAGATGATTATTCAATGAATAAGCCTAAAAAGAAAATAAAAGATATATCAAACACAATCCCTAAACAAATAAAAAAAATGAAATGTTCTTTAAATAATAATTCTTTATTGAAATCAAAGCATGTTTTACAGACATCTGTCAATTTAGCCTCATAACTTCCCTATCTAAGTAAGTAAGGAACTAGTATAGCCCCCATTTTACAGAGGATGAAATGGAGGAAAAGAGAGATTAAAGGCATGATCCCCAAAACCCATGAAAATCAGTCTCTCATTGAATTCAATGAGCTTTAGATTGAATCCACTATGATTTGCCCAAGGTCATACAAGACACCTGTCACAGAGTGTGAACTAGAACCTTGGTTTCCTCACAGTTCTGTTCATTAGCTACAAGGCCATCACAACTCTAAAACTTTATGCTGAGTGATATAATTAAGTTGTAAATAGAACTGGCAGAGATTTGGCTGTTCCGTTTAACATGCTGAGGTTTATTATTCTTCCAATATACATACTTAGCTTCCATAGTTAATAATACCTTCTATGAAACATAAGAAGAGCCATACTGGGTTAGGTGAATGGTCCATCTAACCTTGTGTTGGGTCTTTTAAAAATGGCTAGTGTCAGATGCTTCAGAGGAAACGAAAAGAAAAAGGTAATTATTGACTGATCCATTCCCTATTGTCCAGTCCCAGCTTCTGGCAGTTAAAGGCTTAGAGACACCCCCAGCATGGGGTTGTGCCCCTAACCATCTTGACTAATAGCCAATGATAAACCTATCCTCCATGCACTTATCTAATTCATTTTTAAACCCAGTTACACTTTTGGCTTTTACAGCATCCTGATAATGAGTTCCACAGATTGACAAAGTCCCACACAACTCACAGTCAAAGACTTCGTATCAACTAGATTGCCCTTGACTATATCCTTGCTGACAGACTCAAAGAATTCTAATACATTGATGCATTGCCCTTTACAAAAGCTGTGTGGTCTCTTCCCCCCAAAATTGTGTTCATCTAAGTGTCTAATAATTCTGTTCCTTACTATAGTGTCAGTCCATTTTCCCACTGACTAAAGATAGGCATACCTGCCTGTCATTGCCAAGATCGCTTCTGAAGACTTTTAAAAAATTAATTAGCTATCCTCCAGTGATCTGTACATAGAATGATTTAAGTACTAGGTTACCTACCACTGTTAGAAGTTCTGCAATATCAGATTTGATTTCATCAGTACTCTTGGGTGACTAATTACTTTTCAAAAACCTCCTTTATTGACAATGCAATCTGTGGGAATTCCTCAGCTTTTTCATCTAAAAAGAATGGCTCAGGTATGGAAGTCTCCCTCACACTCTCTACAATAAAGACAGATGCAAAGAATTCATTTAACTTCTCTACAGTGGCCTTATATTCTTTTAGTGCTATCTTAGCACATTGATTGTCAAGTGGTCCCACTGATTGTTTGCTTTGGATGAATTTAAAAAATAATTGCTGTTAGTCTTCTAATTGAACTTCACATTCCTTTTTGGCCTGTGTAGTGGGGTAGTTTCCTCATTCCAGCTAGGAACAGGTTAAAAGCCCAAAGAAAAGGAGTGACCAATTGGAGCAGGGGGCTGCAGGGCCAATAAGGGTTTGCTTCGACCTTGGAGGAGGAAGGCCAGGTTGTCTGGGACTGTGGCTGACAGGACCTTGGACAGCTCACAGGGGCACTGCCAGGCTGCAGTGAGCCACAGCCATGAGGACTACAGGTGCTTGGGGAAGGTGTATATATGGCCGAGGGGGCATGGTGGCTGTGTTCACACACAGAGGGCTTGTTTCAAAACGAGCTGTTTTGAAATAAATGGTTATTTCAAAACACCTTATTTCCAAAGACAAAAAAGGTGTCTTGGAAATAAGGGAGCGAAATAGCATGTCCACAGTGTGGACATGCTATTTTGCTTGGGGAGGGGACTGCAGACACCCGCGGGGTGAAACGGAGGGGCACCTCACCCCGCGGGTGTCTGCAGGGGGTGCCTTCATTTTTTTGTCTCCACTCAAAAAAGTTTTTTTTTTTTTTTTTTTTTTGAAATAAGTAGGCTTATTTTGAAAAAAAACTTTTCCCCTGTCCATGCAGGCGTTTTGTTATTTCAAAATAAGCTCTTTGTTATTAAAAAAAGAAAAAAAGAAGCACTATTTTGAAATAAGTAAACCTGCTTTTCTTTCAAAAGAGCAATCCTTTCAAAATAGCTATTTTGAAAAAAGCTATTCTAAGCCATTGAATTGGCTTGTTTTGAAATAATGTCCCTATACTTTTCCCTGCCTTCCCCTATTTTGAAATAGAGAGTCTAGTGAAGACTCTCTATTTTGAAATAATAATTCCTATATTATTTTGAAATAGTCTTCACCAGACTATTTCAAAATAATAAAATTGAAATAATGCTATTTCAAAATAATTATTTTCATATAAATTTGAAATAGTTATTTCAAAATAACTATTTTGTAATATCTTTGGCAGTGTAGACATAGCCCATATGATGTAATTGAATGGAACTGTCTTTCAGGTAATTGTTTCTCTTTACTTCCTATTTGTATTTTATCAGCTACATATAGTATTTTTTGTCCTGAAATATTCCAAAATCTTTTGGAAATTATATATCAGCATTACTTTATTTACAACTGAAATGCAGCTGTCTCTGAGGGAGAAGATGGTACTCATTCAAAAGTATCCACAATATATTAGGAAGGAAAAAATATCCAATTGATAAAGGCTACATTTTGATAAACAAACTGTCATTTCTCTAAGCTGATGTTTGGCCATGTAACTGAAGCTAAAATTTTTGCTATTGTAAATAGTGACATGTGAATTATAACCATAATAAGTAGCTATGAGTAGGCTTGGCTGAATATGAAATTTCCATCCCATGGAAGTTTCTGAGATTTTTGATCTTTTGTTTTGTTCCAAATCAGGATGAAAAAAAACAATCTCAGAAATTTCTATGAAATGTAAATATTGAAAAGCATTTCATTTCAACTTTAAACCATTTTTATTGTGTTTTAATATCATCAAAGCAAACTAGTTAGATAATTTCCTGTTGAAAATTTTGACAAAAGCAAATAAATTCACACAAAATGATTCAATTTTCTTGAATCAACCTTTTACTATAGTAAAGAGTTCTGTGCAAAACTTTTGATAACCTTTAGACATAACATTGATTTTATGGACTTTTGCTGATGTTATGATTCTAAAGATGTACTGAACCAATATAAATGCTTACCCAGAAGGAAATGTGTAACTGACTGACAGACTAACAAACAAGGACTATGTCTTCAGTGGGGGGCTTTTAAGTCGACTTAACAAGGTTGACTTAAAGTCAACCTTGTTATGTCAACTTAGGGGTATGTCTATACTAGTAGATATACCTTGGGCCTGGGCACGAGCCAGTTCCAGGGCCTCAATCTGGTCCTGGGGGCCCAATCCGGCTCCTGCAACCTCCGGCAAGTGGCTGAGAGCTGAATCTGGCCCTGAGCTGCTTGCTGCAAGCAGCAAGGGGCTCGGAGCTGGCCCCAGCTGCCTGTGGCAAGTGGCATGGAGCCCGATCTGGCCCCGAGCTGCCTACCACAAGTGGCAGGGGGCTCAGAGCCAGATTCAAACCCCGAGCTGCTTACTGCAGGTGACCAGTTCCCAGCCCCTTGCCACAGGTGGTGAGGGCTGGAAGCCAGTTCCTGCTACTGGTGGCAAGCAGTGCAGAGACGAATCCAGCCCCAGCCGCTTGCCACTGCCATTAAGCAGCAGGAGCAAACCTCACCTTGGTGGGGTCTTACTACTCCCCACACCAGGCAATGCCATTGACTCATCCTGGTCAAAATTGAACAGGCTGAGTCAATGGCATTGCCTGTTGTTTGTGGGGGAAGCAGGACTCCACCAAAGTGAGGTTTGTACCCAGCCTCCTGCCCATGGCAGCAAGCAGCTCTGGGCTGGATTGGGCTCCAAGCCAATTGTGGCAAGCGACTCAGGGCTGGATTCAGCTCCAGGTCACTTGCCGCTTGTGCAGGAGCTGTCTCCCAGCCCCTGCCTTCTGCGACAAGGGGCTGGGAGTCGTATCAGGATTCCAGCCCCCAGAGGCGGCCTTAGGTTATCTGGGGTCCTAGGCGAAAGCCCACTGTGGCTCCCCTGGCCCTGCCCCAGCTGTTCGATGAACCCTCCAACCAGTGTCTTCCTCATCTACCCACACCCCTGCCGGTTGTGCAACCCACCAGCATCTTCCCTGGTCCCCCACCCCTGCCCACTCTGCCAGCCTCCCCCAACCAGTATTTCTCCCCACTCTGCCTGTTCTGTGACCCCCTGGCAGGCATCTTCTCCCCTGCCCATTCTGCGACACCCCCTCCCACCCCCATGTCTTCCCTGCCTGACTGCCCACCCCGCCCCTTCCGCAACCCCCAGCATCTTTGAAGGATGATTTTATTAGACTCTTGTATGGTGGCACAATGGAACGCATGCATCCTGGAGTTCACGAGTTTCATTGCCAGCACTTTCCCCTGTTTTGTGCTCCTCTGGTGCTGTTCCCTGGGCTGTGAGCAAAGGCCACTCCAGAGCTTAGAGCACCTGGGCTTCAAACTCTTCTGCCTGGTCTTCCCTGTGCAATGGTGACCAGGAAAGGGCTGGGAGAAGGACCCACTGAGGAGGGGACACTGAGCAGGCCTTAGGCGTTCAGTAGTGCTGCCCCACAGCCCATCCCTGGGCAGTGGGAGGTCAGTAATATAGCTTCTTCTCTTCTCTTCTGGGGCAGTGAAAGAGGCTGGACCAGGCCAGGCCCCTGAGGAGCTTGCTTCCTTCCCCTCATGAGCCCTTTGGGAAATCAGGCCCCAAAGCTTTCCTGCAGAAAGAGGCTCATTTGGCCACCATGAACACCAGCAAACTGGGCCAGGCTGCATGTAGCACACCCCATTCCTATGCCAGTTAGCATGAGGAGCCATGCGCATGCCTGTGTCAGCCTGGCCTTTGTGGAGCGGCTCCCGGATGCCTGGGTTCTATTCACTGACTCACCATATCCTCAGGCACATGGCCTAACCTCTTTCAGCCTTGGATTTCTTGCTTATACACAGACTTGGCCCCCTGTTGGTCACCCGACACCCCCCTGACTCTCAGTCCGTGACCCCCCACCTGGCCGCCAGACCTGCTACTGGTCATGTCTCGCTGTCCCCTCTCTGCTGCCTTCAGCGCAGAGCTGAAGGCAGGGGGGAAGGGGGCATCAACAGTGTGGAGCCGGCCTCTGCTCCAGACTGGCTTGCCCCCCCCCCACCCAGGGCAAGGAACAGCCAGCCCAGGGAAGGGCTCGAAGAGTGGCCACCTGTTCCCCACCTTGGGGGTGGGGAGCGTCAGATCAGAGGCAGGGGTCTGCTCTCCCAGCCCTCCCCACTCAAACCCACCCCTGCATCCCCTGGAAGTGTGAAAGCCGGCTTAGGCCCGCAAGCCCTTGAGCTGACCACCTCAGTTTTTGATGTCGGCAAAGCAGATGACACTGTGGGGCCTCTTACTGCAAAAGCCACCTCTGCCAGCCCCTTGCCATCAGCAGCAGGAGCCAGACTGGGATCCAGGGGGGATGGGCGGGGGGAGAGTCCAGGGCTTTCTGCCCTGTGAAGTCAACTTAAAAGCTTAAGTTGACTTGCAGGGCAGGTTTTATTAATTCAACGTAAGCACATGCTTAAGTTGACTGAATACATTCTAAATTTGGCTCTGGAGTTGTTTAAGTCAATTTTAAGCCAGGTTAAGTCAACTTAAGCTTCTAGCGTAGACATAGCCAAGGGGTCTGGTACTACTTTTAAAGACTAAAAAAATTTATTTATTGCATGAGCTTTTGTGGGAGAAAATCCCACTTCGTCAGGCGCTTTGAAGGTGGGGAACTTACAGAATGAATCTGCATTCTTTTATTTTGTAAGTTCTGGGTCTTCAAAAGTGGGATTTTCTTGTATGAAAGCTCATGGAATAAATAAAATTGCTAGTCTTTAGAAGTGCCACCAGACTCCTTGTTTGTTCTGTTGGACTACAGTAACACAGCTACCCCTTTTGGAACTTGACCTACCGTAGGCCATCTGTGCAAATGATGATCAAGTTTGACCCAGTTTTGCTTCGGAGATCTCGTGAGATCACAGAGCTTAATAAAATATGGGTTGTAGGCATTACCACTAGTGCGAGTTACACATGTATCAAGGGAAGATTGTATCTTACAGTCTTCTTTCATATTTACATTTAATATCAGATCTCTTGTGGCTGATGCAGATTTACTCTCTATTATAAAATGCAGATTTATATGCAAATAGATTCAGTCTGGTTTATTGATGTAAAGGCTTGTTTTAAAAAGAGAACAGTACTGTAACACAAACTGGACAGAATAGAAGTCTTCTGTTCATAGTTTGATATATTGCTTTAACAGTTGTTTCATGGTTTAAAGTACTATGGTGGAATATTACCAGTATTAGGATTTCAGATAGAAAACATCATCATCTTTTAGGAGAAACAGGTCTTTTAGATATGCAGAATGGTTGGAAGATGAAGACACCTGTTAGTTATTTCCTCAGTGAGAGGCAAATGGATCTGAGTTCTTGAGAAATTCCTGCTTTTGGTTACAAAGATTCATCAGGAAATGGGATTATCTTAAATACAAAAATGGTGACTGTGTAAAGCCAGTGGGGATGCCAGAACCACCATATCTAAGCACTTGAATGCCAGCGGCCCCTTGCCATTCCAGCCTGCCCCAGTACTGACTCACCCCTAAGTGATCTGAGCACTGGGCCAGCCAAGCAGCCCCACCCCTAGAGAGCCGGACAGGACTGGCCTGCCTCAGCATGACCCAGTGCTGTGATCCCCCAGCACAGGAGCACTGGCTCAAATCACCCCAGATGCCTCTGGCTAGATGGCTCCTGCACAATCCAGCCCCCACACATTTCAGAGGAGTGGCAGCTGGCTGAGACAATCAGTTAGCAGTATGCGGTAGGATGCCAGGATGGTGTGTAGGGCCTTTGAAAGGAGAATTGGTGGAGCTCTGTCTGGCTGTCAGAGCAGGCTAAGCTCCCCCTGGCCTTATATACCCAGTGCCCATGCTGGCCATCAAGAAGTTTAGGATTGATGAAGGTTTCTAACCATCAGATTCCTGAAGTTCTGGTATGCCCTCCAAGAAGAGCAGTAGGGGTAAAAAATAACTGGCTGCCAGCCTGAGCTTGATAAGTTTATGGAGAACTTGGTATAATGAGACTGCCTATAGCTGATTTATGATTGTGACAAGCAAATATCTCCAACAGCCAGTGATGGGATGCAAAATGGGGAGGTCTCTGAGTTACAACAGAGAATTCATTCCCAGGCATCTGACTGAATCATCTTGTCTGCATACTACCTGATTAATGTCCTGTGGGCCTGGGTAATTAGATTTTGTGATGGGGGGGGGGAGCAGTGGGCCCACAGTCTATGCTTTGGTTCCTCCTGTTGGTGGCATCGCTGCATGGGAATGGGGGGGGTGTCTGCAGGCTCATGGCCCATTTCCCCCTATTACAGCCTCATAAATGGCAGCAGTAGCAGCAGTGTTGGTGGCATCCTGTGGGGTGGGGTGTGTTGGCCCATTTCCCACTCTTTCCCTGCTGTGGGTGCAGTGGAGGCTCTGGTCCCTGTGGTTCCCTCATTGCATCCAGTGCATGGTGTAGGTGCTGGAGGAGGCCCTGGCTGGCTGTGACAGGGTGCAGCTCATCTGAGGAAGGCCTGGTTTGTGGCCCTCCCCAAGATGTGTGCCCCCCCGGTACATAATTGTGACTGGAGCAGGCTGGCGCTTAAGCATGGGCTGACACAGCGGTACTTTGGGAGCTGGGAGTAATTGGGCCATCCTGGAGCAGATGAGACACAGCCTAGGGGAGTGGATAGTCCTGTGGTACAGTGCAGGCCTCCAGCACTCCAGGGGCTGGGTGTGCTTGGGCTGGAGGTGCTCTGGGGCTGGATTTATTTTTGCTGGGCTTCTTTATCCTGGCAGAGGTATAGCCAGGCATACTTTATTGGCTAGGCTTGTGAGTCCCTTGAGTGGGTTGGGCCTGCCCACTTCCTGCTTCTGGTCATGTGACAGAAAGTGGAATGTGAAGCTGAAGATGCTCAAGTTGCTAGGTAGCAAATGGAGCCAGACTGGCTGCAGCAGCCATGCTTTCACTTGTTTTTTGGCTGGTCGAACTTCTGCCAGCCAAACCCGAGCAAGAGCTGAGATGCCAGGAGAGCATCTGCTCTCACTTTTTTTCGGCTGTGGGAGGTTTGACTGGCCAAAAAACAAGTGAAAGCAAAGCACTACTGTTGCCAGTGCTCCAGATCCACTTGCTACCTAGCAACTGGAGTGTTGTCAGGAAGCCTTTTTCAGCTGGTTGCTTCCTGAACATCTGGCTTCTTGTCATGTGGCCAGAAGCACTACATTCAGGCAAGCAACCAGCCAAAAGCTACCAGAGATGCTCTGGTTGCTACATAGCAAGCAGAATGGCTGCAAGCAACTGATTGGGTAGCCCTGCTTCCAAAGTGTCCGAGGCCTGGCCCACCCAGGCCCACTCATAGCTATGCCACTGGGCCCTGACTGCAGGCTCTAAAATCCCTGCATTAGTGTGACCCAGTGCTCAGGGTCTAACAGATTACCATTTTTGGGGTCAGGAAGGACTTTTCTCCTGGGACACAGGAGCAGAAACCCTGGAATGTTTTTGCCTTCCTCTGCAGCATGGGGCATGGGTCTCTTGCAGGATTAGACTAATGGAAATGGTGGAGTTTCTGTAACTTGGTCTTTCAATCATGATTTGAGGACTTCAGTAACTCAGCTGGTGGTTCTGGGTCTCTTTCAGAAGTGGATGGGTGAGGTTGTGTGGCCTGCAGTGTGCAGGTTAGACTCAGTGATCACAGTGGTTCCTTCTGGCCTTAAAGTCTATGAGTCTCAATGCAAAACTCAAGGTGATGTCCAAATCTGTAGTCTAAGGGATAAACTATCTATCTATCTATCTATCTATCTATCTATCTATCTATCTATCTAATCAAGATTGCGTGGGGATCGCTTGTGCCATGTAGTAAATTGATAAAAATACATGAATTTTTTTTAAAACCGTAGATTTTTATTTGAGCATTACAATCAATATGTGGCAATAGAAATGCAGTATTATGTGGATGAACTAAGTCATTGTACAACAGAAGCAGCTTAATAAGAATGATTAAGTGATCTTCCCAGTGATCAGGTTTTATATATTGCTGTTTGTATTATTTTAAATGTTCAGATAATGTGCTTCTCTTTTACAAAAGTGAAAGTGGGAATTATTCATTCATCAAACAGTGATCTGCTGCCACTGAAGTCAATGGCCTACTTCCCATTTACTAAACTGGTGAAGAATCAGCTTCTGGTGTATCAGTCCTATACGTCTTTTTTGTATAGCACTCTACCTTTAAAAAAAACTTGCTAGATTTATTTCTGAAGTTGCTTCCACTTCTTAGGGGTTAAATTTCATGGCATTTAAAGTCACTATTGTTTATGTATTTTGATACACCAAATTAGTAACTGACTATAGCAATAGTCCTTCTAATTTATTGGGCATCATTTGGCTTCCAGAGAATATCCTAATTAAGCTCATTAACTGATTTTCCTTGAGTGTAGAACATTACATATGTTTATTTCACTGGATTTAATTTTGTAAATAAGTATTTCTGGCTATGTATCGTGTGTTAGCTTTAATAAAACAAAATCAGTAAACAAATAAATGATAGAATTAAGATCACTATGGCTTGTGAGAGGCTGAAAGACCTCCTTTAAGTCCATGGTACTGAGGGTGTGTAGCCCTGTGCAAAATTGGCCCCTAGCTGTGCCAGAGGGGGAAAGTCAGATAAGGAAAGGATTTAATTACATTGGAATGAACTCTCAATCATTTAACTGGACTGACACAAAGTTTATTATGGAATGTACATTTTGATGTATCAGAGCCAGAAAAAGCATAATGCTGCCAAACAATATTTAACAACTTTATTCAAAAATTAAAACAAAAACCTGTGGGATTCTACTAATTATTGAAATCAATTGCTTATTTGATGAAGAATGTGGTTTTTTTCAGATTGAATTACAAGATTCTCATGAGATTCTGAAAACCTAAACTATGTTATTTTAGTGGGTGCAAAATAAAAAGAATTAACTGGTGATCATGGACCATCCAGCCCTTTTAGGGAGGGAAGGAGGAGGAGCTAATGAGCAGCCATTAAAGAGTTTTCCTCCTTTCTCTTTCCCAATTTAAGCATCAAGTTTTCTGTAGCACTGTGAGAAACTATTTTTCTTGTACTATTTTCACATTTCCTTGTCCAGTTCATATCTTCCAAGCAATGACATGTGCTAGAAAATCCAGCAACAGAAACAGAGTGACATTTCCTGATAGAACTTGGAAAAATGGAAGAAAACTTTCTTCAAAGAGACTAGGAGTGTACTTACCTTCCCCTGACTCCATCTGGACAAGACTTTAGGTCTTCCAAAGTCAGGTCTGAGGGAGTTGGGTAAATTCATTGACTCAGTCAAGACCAGGTTCTGTCTATTACTTTATTTATGTGAAAATCAAAGGGACTGCTCAAAAAGCAAGCTATTACTCCACATCATTAAGGATGATGGAATCTGACCTCGATTTCAGTTTCCTAATGTAGAAATCCTAAGTACTGGTGATCGACATTGTACAGAAGTGCATCTGGCCCTGAAATAGAATATTAATCTTTTCTGAGGCATTATGCGTGAATGTGCACAGTTAAATTAATTCAGACCATAGCTTAATGTCTGTATTGATTCCACTAATATGTCTTTGCTGATGTAAGGAGATTTATAGAGAGAGCAAATATAGTTACAAATAGGTAAATTTTATTTTAGTTACATAGTACCTTCTCTGTGTTGTTTCATGTTTTCTACAGCTCAAGTTTTTTCTTCAACAGTGCTTCTATCAAGAGGTGGACTTAATACTTGGTTCACCCTAAGTCTGAGTCTTTTGGCTGTTTTTGCTCCCTTCTTTCATGATACGAAACTCCCACTGGGAAATAACTGAAATGCTTGCTGAGAGATCTTCAATAGCAAAACTGTTTTCTTTGCAAGTCCTGTTTTGCTTCATTTACAATTGAAGGAGATGTGGCTGGATCTGTCAATCAAGTGTTAAAAGAGCTCTTTAGTGACAAAACTCTAGACTGAAGCAGAATAACTGGTTTGCAATGAGGCCTGGTAAAGTGTGTTTCAAGCACCACTACATATAAATATACAGTTATAGTTAATCTTTTTCTTTAGTGGGTTTTGCCACTATGCTAATGGGAGGTTTAAACCACTTTGATTTCATTCTTTGACAGGGAAACTGGTTTGGTGGATAGGAGGAATGCAGTGGGCATAATATTCCTAGACTTTAGCATGGCCTTTGAAACAATCCCACATGACATTCTGATAAGTAAGCTGGAGAAATGCGGGGCTGGCAGAATTAGCTTTAAATGGGGAAATAATTGGTCAAACAACCACAAATGGAATGATGTCAGATTGGAGGGAGATCTCAAGTGGGGTTCCACGGGGATTTATTCTGAGTCTGGTGTTATTTAACATCTTTATTAATTATTTGGATATATGAATAGAGAGCCATACTAATCAAATTTGCTGATGACACAAAACTATAGGGAGTTATCAATACTAGGGTAGAGCTAAAATTTAGAGGGCTCTTGATAAATTGGTGAACTGGGTTACATATAACAAAAATGAAATTCAGCAAAGAAAAATGTAAGGTACTATTCTTAGGTAAGAAAAAACAAATGTACAAATAAAGAATGGGGAGATAACTATCTTGACAGCAGTACTGCTGAGAGGGCTCTGGGAATTGTGATGAATCATAAACTAAGCACGGGTCAGCCATGCAAAACTGTCGTAAAAAAAAAAAGTGAAGACAATTTAGGTTGCATTAGTAGAGGCATAGCATGCAAATCATGGAAGGTAATAATACTAATTTACTAGACTATGGTTAGGCCTCAGTTGGAGTTAGTTAATTAGTTAGTCCCCCATCATGCCTCTGGTGTTTAGCTCAGCAACAAAATTCCTCCACTCCTCTCCGTTTCTGGCAAGTCTTTCAGTGATCACACTGCTGTGGTCCAGTTTTTCAGCTCAGCTTCCACTGCTCCCCACCACGTTATTTTCCGATAGCCTTGTTTTTACTGTCCATCTTATTGCTGTTCTGATGATGAAATCAACTTCCAACCAAAACACATGGCTAATCCATTTCCAATGCCTTCTGGTAATAATGGTGTTCATATTTTCTTGACTATGCTGTATGAAGAGATCCTGTTTTGATATTGTTCTGGACCAAAAGCTATGAATTTTTCTGAGGTAGGTTGTATGAAATGCAGATCGCTCGGACATGTCGTACTGTGCCATACCCTGGCATTCTACAGTGTAAAGTGGTGTTGAAAGCCATGTTCCTTCTAAGTTGTGCATGTGTGTGCACACACAGGTTGTGAAACCGCCCTCACACAACAAAATAAAGTGTGCACAAAAAAATTCAACAGTGCACTTGAAAGTGCATAAATTTGGACACTGGTTCTGAAAATGTGTGCAAAAGAAATTTTTTGTGCACACAGCCTATGAAAAATCAGAGGAAACATTGGTTGAAAATACACAACTCTGATAAGTCTTTAGTTTAGTTTTGAAGTTATAGATTTATGATTTCCAGACAGTATGTAAGTCCTAAAACTGTTTCTGGTTGGAGATCTGTGTTCAGTTTTGGTCACCAAGGTATAGAAAGTTTATGAAGAAACTGGAAAGTCTCCAGAGGTGAGTGACAAAGATGATCAAAAGGATGGAATGCAAACTGTGTGAGCAAATGCTGGAAGAATGGGGTATGTTTACTTTGGAAAAGAGTTGGAGGGGGGCATTATAGCTACCTTTTTCAAATACTGCAAGATTTCCTTAAAAAAGATACAGAAAAGTTGTTCTTGCCACAGAAGGCAGGACAAGAGGCAATGAATTCAAACTACTACACAGCAGATTAAGATTAAATCTTAGGTAAAATTTCCTAAATGTAAGAACTGTAGACAATGGAACTGACTGCCTAAGGAGTTTGCAAAAGTTCCTTTACTGGAGGCTGGATAGCGATCTATCTTGCATGTCTGAGAGACAACAAATTCTACATCTTGTCAGAGTATTAGACTAGATGACCCTTGCAGTCCCTTCCAACCCTATGATTCTTTTACAGTATAAGTTGTAAACCATGGAAGTTAATAGAATTGCTCAGAGAATGGGGAGATTTATGATGCATTTGAAGATTGGACATTGGGAATATTCTTTGAGCAGATGTATTTCTGATGAGGTTTCACAGGAATAGGTTCTTGGCTCTTTACTTTTTTATATTTTATCTATGAGCTGGAAGAAAACAGAATTATCTTGATAAAGTTTGCAATGACACAAAAAATGGAGGCATAGTCATTGATAGAGAGAGATCTGGATAGCTTGGTAAGATGGGGGCAAGCAAACATACCTTTTAATACAGCTAAATATAGAGTTATACATCTAAGAACAAAGACCTTAGGTTCTACTTATAGTGTGGGAGACTCTGTCCTGGGTAGCAGTGACTCTGAAAAAGACTCTGGGTTCATGATAGATAATCAGCTGAATGTGGACTCCAAGTGCATGGCTGGGGCCAATGGGGCTAATGTTATCCTTGGATGAATATACATGGATCTCGAGTAGGAGCAGAGAGATTATATTACTTCAGTATTTATTTGGTGCTGGTGCAACCACTTTTGGAATACTGAGTCCAGTTCTTGTGTCCACAAGTGAAGAAGGATATTGATAAAACAGATGGTTCAGAGAAAACCAACAAGAATAAAGATTAAAGTATTGAAAACATTTGTTATAGGGGTCAGACTCCAAAAGCTTGATCTATTTATCTTACCAAATGGAAGGTTAAAGCATGACTTGATCACAGGCTACAAACACAAGTTTGATAATGAGTTTTTCAGTTTAGCAGGCAAGATATAAGGACTGAAAGTTGAAGCTAGATAAATTCAGATCGCAAATAAGGTGCAAATTTTTCACAGTGAAAATAATTAATTTTGGAATAAGCTGCAAAAGGTTGTGGTGGATTCTCCATCACTGGTAACTTTGAAATAAAGATTGGATTTTTTTTAAGACATGCTCAAGTTCAAACCAAAAGTAAATTAAAGAAGTTCTATGGCCATTGTTATGTAGGTCAGATTACATTGGCACAGGCATCAGATTAGATGATCATGGTGATCCCTTTTAGTATTATCATCTGGGTTTCTCAGTATCATTCTAACGCTTGTTGCAATAGTTCTACGGCTCTTGCAGAAAGCATGAAGTGCCTATGCAAAATTTTTGTTTAAAGTAATGTAAACCAGTGGTGCCTATTTTGGCTTTGTGTTTCAGTACTAATGCTAAATCTTATGATTGAAGTCACCCAAAGATTAGGCACTCACTAAGTAGCCTCTTGCTTCACAAATGGTTCCACTGAAAGCAATGGGACTACTTGGGGTAAGGTTCTACTCTCCATGGAGAAGGGTGACAGAATTTAGCCCAGACACTGTGAACCAACCAATTTGTCTGAGCTCTCTTTCACAAAGTCAACTATCATCACCACTACTTCCACTTTAGGCACAATAATTCAGTAATGTAAAAATAAAGCTAGGGAGTGAAAAATAAAAAAGAAGGATATTAAAACACCTGAGGGAAGGCTGACTAGTTGATTTTATTTTCTATGGGAGAAGTCCTGACTTCAGGTTGCGAATCAAGGTCTGGTTTGGGTTTCAAGAACAGAAAAGAAAATGAAGAGATTAACATAAATACTTTAATTATGAAAGGATATATCTGCCATGTGGTCAGTGCCCAAATGCTTGTTGTCTTCAGTTGTGGCAAGACCAAGCTGAAAATGTGTCCAACTAGAACTTCCTTTGGAAGAAGTAGATAATGAATTGCAGCATCATAAGAGATGCAACTGGCATTTTTTTCATATCGCAACTGTTCTTCTATCAGGGCTTTCCCTATAATTAGTAAATGTCAATCAGTACAAGTAAATTTAGTGTTTTGACTATTTTAACGGCAATTAAATAGCTATAAAATAAAGTTACACCACAGCACTGGAGTTTTGCCTTTGAACACACTGTGGAAGATATAATTAAAAACACCAAGTTCTTATTTCAAAGCCAAAGCCCATAAGTGATGGGTCTGGCATCATGCCTATTGCAGGAAGGCTAATTATGCCATAAATTAAACTGATTTCTTTTACCAAACATTATGACCTTTAATAAAATTGTTTTTACAACTAGCTGTCAATAAATCACCCAGGAAAGCTAGTGAGAAGTGTTCTGTGAGTAATTCACTTCTGTGAATTTCATTAACTGCAGTTTATTTGGTTTTGTGAGCTGTGATATTTTTAAAATCTCAATTAAAATCTCCAAACCATAAAAACAAATTAAAAAATGTTAGCATGTCAATTTCTGAAAACGAGCCCCTCTAATTGCAGAAATTAGTCAAGACTGTATACCAATCAAGAAGTCATTAAAAAAAATAGTGCATAGCAAATGACTGACTTTACCAGAGAAGTTCCAGCAGAATTCATTCAGCTACACAGCTTGAAAAAAGCAAAATGTCCTGTGTTTATTAATTTGGCAGTAATGTGATTGTCTTTTAACTAAATTGTCTGATATCTCATGACTTCCATTTTCTGATCAATCTTATTATCTACTACATCTTCTTCAATATACCAACCCATCTGAAATTGGGTGGATTTGGACACGTACAAAGAGCCATTTTCATACCACAATGGAAATATGATTGAACTAAAGATGAATAAGTTAATGGCAATATACTTAGTTTGGGAGCTATTTAATTTAAGCTACTGTACTACCTCAGCATAATTACAAATATTTTGGGAGAAAATAAAACAATGGTTGATTTGCAACCTTGAAATGGACATTTTAAAAATTACTCATTCACTATTTATATTCACAAATCATTAAAAACGTAGCTATCAAAGCTCTTAAAATTACCATTTAAGATATTTTTGTTTTATATTTCAATGTCATGGGTCAGCATATTTTGTGGCATGTTACCTTTAATTTTCTAGAACAGGATAGAGATGCTGTGGAAAACATGATCATTTTTTAATGTCAACATTTCTTATCTTTTTTAGTTTTTCATTTATTATGCAGTTTTGTTTGTGAATCATTAGAAAAGGATTTGTTTCCCTGTGAATAAAATTATGAGGTCAGGATGGTTAGTTGCTTTTGATGGTACCCGAACAAGATGATCTTTACTCTCAGCCCCTGTATGCTGTTGGTGGTATGTTATGGGGAGTACAAACCCTTCATCGGAGAGCAAAGGGTTAAAGAGCAGTTCTGGGCTCAAGAGGCCCCACCCCTTTGTCCTTGCTGAACATATTTTAATTGAAGGTGAGGTTTAAAAGGGAGTTGGCTGGCTCTGTTGGGGGATGAACAAGGCAGGGACAGTAACTTAGCCTGGGCTGGTAGTTCCAGAGCAGAAACTAACCAGATTCAGACTAGAGGAAGGAATGGCAGTCCCTGGGGGCTGGAGTTGGATAGGCAAATTGTAGGATAGCATTCACAGGGATAAACTGGAGCATACTGTCGGAAAGAGGGAATTAGGAGGTGATTGACTTGAGCTCTCCATAGTGAAAGATGCTTGACATGCCTTATTTGACCCTGGGTTGGAACCCAGTGGGGTGGAATTGCATCCCACAGTAACCACTAGGTGGGGTGACCATCTGTAACTATAACCATTAGGGTAACTGTTAGCAATTAGGCAGGGTGGACTGTGGATCTGTTCATAGGACATCTTTATATTTCATTTTTTCCTTCTTCTGTTTCATGGCATTACAAGTTCAAGCTTGCTCTCCTCCTCTTTACAAATCTGACCCTCTGGATTTGTTTGCTTTTGTCTTTCATTGCACTACCCCCAAGTCAGCCTCATATTGTGTTTGTTGCCATTTCACACAAATATCTGCGTCTTCTTTCATACTGTTCATTACATTTGAAACCCACTCCCTGACCTGATCTGTAAAGTCATTTTGCTCTTTCAAATCTCTTTTCAAGACCCACATCTGCCATGAATTCAAGGCTAGGGGTTGATAAGCGGGTGAATGAAATGAAGGGGATAGTTAGCGCTTATTTTATCTGCTACAATAACTTATTAAAAGATTGCAAATATATATAAATAATACATGTTTGACTGTATCCCCTCTCCTCGCAGACTTGCTATATAGTTTGTCTGAATGTCTTTGGGGTAAGGATCACGTCTTCATGGGTGTTTGTGCAGTGACTAGAACAACTGCATTCCAATACTGATAATGGCTTTTGGAAGCTACTGTACTCTGCAAACACAAATAAATAATAACTCTCTGGTAAACTGCACCAGCCTTTGATGTTCCTCCATATTTTTTGAGATGCCTGCTGCTCTGCACTTGCGCATTATAAGACACGTGACCTCATACATGCTCCCTACACTATGAGCCTTCTTATACACGTAGCCCTCAGGGTCATCCACCCTTATCCATGATTCTCTGTAACTGATGGATTGACCCTCTCGCTCCTTTCTGTCCTCCCCAAACTCAGCAGCAGACACACTCTGAAGAAAAGACATGGAATTAACTTCCTGAGATCTAGCCCCCCAACTTCTAACTTCCCCCTGTGCACATGTGTATGTATACCAGGGGTTGGTAACCTTTAGTGAGGCATGTGCCTTATTTCCCCACTCCTGCCCCTCTCCCAGTGTCAGGAACCCAGTGTAAGCAGTGGGGGGAGGGAGGAGGAGGAGAAGGAGGTCTAAGGAGCCCATAGCAGCAGTGGGGTTTCTGTCACCACAGCTATTTTGAGCAGGCTGGGACCATATGAGAGAGGGGATGGCCAGAGTCACATGGATGATGGGGGGCTTGGAGCCAGGAGTGGCATGATTCTGGCCAGAGTTCTCATATATTGTTCAAACTGGATGCATGTTGCATGTGTGATGTGTATGCCACAGATTGCCAACCCTGGTGTGCACACACATGTTCTTCAGTATAATGCAGGGCTTCTTAATCTATGGGTTATGACCTAAAAAATGGGTTGCCATGATCCTCTTTAATAAATTGAAAAAGGAAATGCTTTATTAATTCAAAACTGAACCATGGGTTGAGAAGCTGACTCCCAAACTTAAGCTGGGTCCTAGCCAAAAAAGGTTAAGAACCCCTGGTATAACAGAAAGTGCATGTTTCCAATATTTTAAATTTTTTCACAAAGGAGGTACTATACAGCAGAAAACATAGTCATTGTCTCAGTATATATGGAACTCTATAACAACCACTACATTTGAACTCTTCATATATGTCTTTTCGAGAAAGTACTATTGTAGACATCCTGATTATCTTCAAGTGCTTTTAAGACTACTTTTCTATTATTGGTGTATTATTTCTCTACACTGATCCTTATATCAAACAGACTCTTGTATGACATATACTTGTATGTCATAATGGCAAAACAGTCAGTAGAAAACAAATATTGAAACATAGCCTCTAATGGCTTATATGGTGGGCAAAATAAATCAACTTTAAATTATTTTGAAATGCTAAAAAAAGAGGACATAGTTTTGAATGTGGCTATTGATAAGGATGGAAAAAAAGAAAGTTAGAACAAATACATTGCAGTTACCTGAACTCCATGAAGAAATATGAATAACTCTTAACTTGATCTGGAGTTTTTCTTCCTGACTTCATTAATCAACTGGTCATTAATCTGAAATACTTCACTGCTGCCTCACAGATCTGGTTTATGTATATACATTTTTTAGCTTTTATTTCATTTGCTTTTTTTTTTAAGCGTTACTTGGGCAGCCCTTCCATTATGTTTGAACGTTTGTAAATTACGGACTCCCATGGGTTGATATAACGTGAGAAGGCAGCAGATGTTTTTTCCCTCACTCAGTGTACATGGTGTAGGTTTTAAAATAAATGTACTAATAAGTCCAATAAAGCTCTTTAAACCAAATATCTATTTCATAAAATGATATCCAGGGTTTTTTTTGCTACTCTTATCATGCAGTCATAGAGAGCCTTAGGAACTTCTGATGACTGGCTCCCAGTTACCTTTCGTTTGGATTTCTATTGCACATCCATGAAGGCTATGGAATCATAAAAACATAGGATTGGTCATCGAGAGGTCATCCAATCTAGCCTCCTGCACTGATGCAAAACCAAGTATATCCCTGGGAGGTGTTTGTCGAACCCGTTGTTAAAAATTTCTGGTGACTGGGATCACACAATCACCCTTGGAAACTTAGTCTTGTGTTTAACTATCCTTATAGTGAGACAGTTTTTCTTACTATCTAAACTAAATCTCCCTTGCTGTGGATTAATGACCATTACTTCTTGTTGTACCTTTGCTGGGCTGGAGAACAACTGCTCATTGTCCTCTTTATAACAACTCTTACTGTATTTGATGACCATTGTCAGGTCTTCTCTCCATCTTGTTTTGTTAAAACTAAACATGCCCGGGGGTGTGGGACTTTTTTTAAACCTTTCTTCATAGGTTAGGTTTTCTAAACCCTTTATCACTCTCCTCCGGACTCTCCCCAAGTAGTTCACATCTTTTTTTAAAATCTGGTGCCCAGACCTATACATAGTTCTCCAGCTGAGACCTCTCCAGTGCTGAGTAGAGCAGGGCAATTATTTCCCTTGTCTTTCATATAACACTCTTGAATATTAGCCTTCTTTGCAACTGGATAACTGAGTTGATTCATATTCAATTTGTGATCCACTAAAACCCATAGATCCTTTTCCACAGCACTGCCATCCAGCCAGTTATCTTTCATTCTGTACTCATGCATCTTATACTTGTTTTTCTTCCTAAATGTAATACTTTGTACTCATCTTAATTCAATTTCATCTTGTTGAATTCAGACAAGTTCTCTAATTTGTCATGGTCATTTTGAATTCTAGTCTTGTTGTTCACAGTGCTAGCAGCCTCTGCTAGTTTGGTGTCATCTGCAGATTTTATCAATGTATTCTCCACTCCATTATCCAAATAATTAATAAAAATATTGAATAGTCCTAGACCCAGAATAGACCATAGGGAGACCCCACTAGCTATGCATACACAGACGCATGCGTGCGCGTACACACACGTACGTTTGAAAGCAAACCATTGATGGTTTTGTACCCAATTTTTTAGCTAGACCACATTTCTCTAGTTTGTTTATGAGACTATCATGCGGGACTGTGTCAACAGCTTTACTCAAATCATGATATAGCACATTTACAGCTTCCCTCATATTCACTGGATCATAGAATCATAGAATCATAGGGTTGGAAGGGACCCCACAAGGT
>ML682004.1:28982430-29146488 GCA_007922195.1 Podocnemis expansa | reverse complement strand
CCCCATGGACTTGTGCACATCTAGTTTCTTTAAGCAGTCCCTAACCTTACCTACTGTCACCAAGGGCCTCTCTTCTTCTCCCCATGTCTCATAGGTATCAAATGTCCTAGGTCTCATAGGTATCATGTCATGTCTCATAGGTATCAAATGTCCTAGGATTAATAGGACACCATTTTGAATCCTTGTAGACAGGGGCATTGCTGGATAAGAAAAAGATCCGGGGCACAGGCCCAAGCCCGGGCCCCCAGCCCAAGCCCCACCCCCAAATCCTACATGTCTGAAAAATGCTGTGCTGGATGCATTTATATACCCAAAACAATGTAATAGTAATGGAGTTAATTTAAATAGCATAACCAATCTGCTGCACATGACTACCTGCTGGGCACGTCCTGGTGGTGGTACTGGGGAATTAGTCTCAACTGGTCCCTGCCAGGTGCTCAGTGCTCTGACTGTTCCATGCTGAACTCTGGTCTTGAGTCCACTTTTAGGAGATTAGCCCTCCGACTAAGTCCTCTAAATCCACCACTTCTGGAGTGAGGTTCCATCTGAGGGTTGCATACACAAATTAAAGTCAACTAAAATTAAAGACAAGTCAATTAGTCACTAATTAAAGTCAATTTGAAGGTTGCAGGCATTAATTGAAGTCAATGACTAGTGAGCTTCCCCACATTTGGCTGTCTGGGGGAGGGGCGGAGGCCCATCCTCTTCTCTGGGCCCCAGTTTCCCTCAATTGTGGCACTGTCTACCACCTCCCACCAGTCTATGTCTCAGTCTGCTTCCCCCACAGCCTCCAGTCACACGCAGACCCTTAATGCTGTGAAATCCAGCTGCTGTTCCTGATACCCTCACCTCTAGATTGCTGCTCCAGCTCCTGCTGTCTGCCTCTGGTCTGTTGTCCTGGAGTCCCAGCCACAAACCTGGAGGCCTAGGTATCACAATTCTTACAGTGGGCAGCATTATAGTCAAGTTAACCATAGCATAACCCTCTCAAAGGATGTCTCATCCCTCCTCTGCTACACAGTGATGCACTATGAATGTATACACTGATGAGCAGATGGCAGCTCTATCTATCTTCTGCATGAGGAAGGCCACAGACAAGACTTGGGCTCTAGTGAAATGTAATGTTCCCAGTCCAGGGAGTTGCATCTTGGCTTGTTGGTAGTTGGTCCTAATGCAGGTGATGATCCATGATGATATCCACTGGGATGACACCGGCTGGCTCCTCTTCTGGTCAACGATGGCCACAAAGAGCTGGGTCGATTGGTCCACTTGATGTAGAAGACCAGGGGTTGTCTGACAGTCAGCATGTACAATCTGCATTCCTCCTCTCTCTCACCCATGTTTTGGAAAAAAAACCACAGAGAAAGTCATGTTTGTTATAATGCATGGGTGACCAAATTTAGGGAAAAGAGGCACACAAGTTGATTATTAAACCTTTTTGAGCTGCACTGAGGCATACATCCATTTACTTTTCCTATTCCAAAATTACTAAGTTTAAAATTCATTGCACACTACAATTTTATCATAAAAAGAGAGTAAATATTGATTCTACCAATGTCAGATTCTAATAATTACTGAAGGTTATTGTGAAAACTAGGCCTACAGTAAAAATGCTGCTGCTTCCCTGCCATCCCGTGCTTCTCCCCATTGTCCCTGACCATGCCCTCACTTCCCTTCCATCTCTGACCGTGCTGCCACTTCTTTCCACCGTCTCCAACCATGCTGCTGCTTCTTCCCACCATGCTCTTCTGCGAGCCACATTTTTTTCTTTCAAGAGCCACATGTGGCTCATGAGCTGCCATTTAGCCATGCCTGTATTATGAAATGGAGTGCCAGTGCCCCGGATCTCCGGCCCTATCCCTGGCCAGGGGGCGGGGCCTGCCAGCTGGAGGCAGGGCCTGGGTCCATGCCCCGGGTCCCTCCCCACCATAGCGACACCCCTGCCTGGAACCCTCCAAATAGGAGGGTTCCTTCCTGTATTGTCCAGGACTTCATCCACGAAGCCATTTGCAACCACTTCTCAGCCCCCCCAAAGCCCCCTGCCCCACACATAACCCCCACCCCATGCAAGCCTAAGCAGCATTCCCCCCTGCCCACATCACCCAAGTCTAAGCTAGGTCCTTCCTTTTAAAAAAAAATTCAGATATTTTTCTAGTTGTATCTTAAATTTATTGGCTAAACTGCAGTTGTACCTATGACCTACTTACCCGCTGAAAGTTATAGGGTATCACCTGGTGCCACCAGAGGCTGAATTTCAATAACACAAGACTACTCAAGTTAGATGATCGTGTAATTCAAGGCTGATTTTGGCTGGTTGGTGCTGTATGAAAAAGAAAGGATAGCTATTGTCATATCTGGGGAGAAGTTGCTAAATGAATGTTATCTGAGCAAATTTGATACAAAGCATTGTCACTGTTTTGAAGAACAACAAGTGTGCTGGGATGCTTCTCCAGGCAAAAGAGCCAGTGGCAGGGGGAACAGGCCCCCAGGGCAGGGATCCCAGTGTGCTCAGTGTGCGCAGGGATCTCCGTGGGCCTGTCATCCACCACCATGGTCTGGGTACGCGGGGAAAGGGAGCCCCTGTGCCCGGCTCTACCTGTGTAGCCATGTGGTGGGGGCCAGGGTCCCCACAAGTGCGGCATCCACTGCCGATGGCCAGGTGGCAGGGTCAGGGATTCAAGGATGCCTGGCGTCCCCCGCCACTGGCCAGGTGGCTGGAGCAGGAATCCCCACAAGAGCGGCATTGCCCACTGCTGGCTGGGGGGCAGGAGCAGAGATCCCCATGCGCCCCTACCACCCGGCGCGCAGCAGGGGATGCCACACTTGCAGGGATTCCTGCCCCTGCTGCCTGGCCAGTGATGGGGATGCCGTGCTTCTAGGGATCCCTGCCCCTGCCACTGGGCACTTGCAGGGGGAGCCTGGTGCACGGGGCTCCCTTTCCCTGCCATCCAGCTACATGGGGGGAGCCTGGCTCTGTGGGCTTCCTTTCCCCACATGCCCGGACAGCGGTGGGGGTGCCAGGCATCCTGGGATTCCTGCCTCTGCCCACCCCCTCCTGCCAGCAGTGGGGGATGCTGGGCATGTGGTGATTCCTGTGCCTGCCGCCCGGCCAGCAGTGTGGTATGCCATGCACCCTGGGATCTCTGCTCCTGGCCCCCAGCTCCTGTGGGCAGAGCCGGGTGGTCGGGGCCCCCTTTCCCTGCACAGGGGGGTGGGCCCCCTGTGCCACCCTGCACCTCCCTCCCTCCCTTGCCAGGGTGCTGGGGGGGTGTTTCCTTCCAGGGTGCCATGCACCCTGGGAGGAAGGTCAAACTGTTATATAGATATGTGGGTCATATCGCTATAACACAGCCACACTGGGTTATTTTGAAATAACCCTCATTTCAATGTAACACTAGGTTTTATTATATTGAAATGATTTTCCTTATTTTGAAGTAAGGGTGCTCCTTATTTTGAAATAAGGAAACGTTGTGTGGACCTGCCATCATTTAAATCGAAATGACCAGTGTTATTTCAGTCTAAAACCTGTGTGTGGACATACCCATAAAGGCTTTGTGTTTTTTAACAGATACACCCAACCCTTTGTGTTCCGATCTAGATCCAAATTCCCCAAATTTTGAGGGGGTTGAGATGCAGCATATCCAAGCTGTCAGATTCTGTTTAGATCTAAATTTCATCAGATCCTGGGGGTATTTACATCTGGGGCTTTACTTTAGTAATAGTACTAGTTTTTAATGGAATATGGGACATACAGCATCTTTTCGGGTGACTGATTCCTGAGAGCTCATGATAGTGTATCATTTACAGTAAGTTGCCCAGTTTTTAGGAAGCTTCCATAAGAGTCATGTATAGTTTCTGAAACCATTTTTTTCCTGTTGTGTTCTTGCATTTTTACATGTGCAGGACATAAAATAAGAGGTTATGCTTTACCTATTATGGATAAAGTCTTTGGTTATTGTATACTTACCAATTACTTTGTACCTGTTTTGTATGTTGTATATTTAGGAGTCACCTTATAGATACACTATTTGCTTCCCAGTTTTGGTGAGAAAGCAAGACCATTTTAATAACCAAGGAATCTTTCTGTTTATGAGAGTTTTCAGTGAAGGCCCAGATATCAAACACCTGTTTTTCACTAAATTTGAGGATGTTAGTGGGTCAGGAGGGGAACTATGGGTTAGCTCATTCCACTGTAAAGCAATGAAAGCCATAAAATATTATGAGCAAAAAGCCACCTGTTTCTGAATTAATGCTTGCCATCTACCTTTGTGGTTTACATGGAAGGGTCAGTATCTAGGTGGTCTGGTTTCATTTTACTCTAACACAAAGAATTTAACCACGGTGTGCTAGTTCGTATAGCACCATCACAACTATCTAATTCCCAAAGCGCTCTCTCAAAAAAACCCCAACAGATCAATGGACACAAACAATAATGGAAATATTTGATTACTGCAAACAAAGTGTACAAAATCACATTAAGTCTTAGGAACTACATCTTTTAACTTTTGCAGGAAACACAACAAGAAAGTGAATGTTTGCTCATCAGAGATTAAAAGAAACCTGCCAGTTTTGATTCAGTTATTGTTTCCTTATAAACTTGTTTATTCCAAAGGAGCACAGGCTACAGCATATTCTAAGGATAAAATCTGGAATAATTTTACTAATCAAAAAAAGATTAAAATTGAGGAAAGCTTTGAATCAGTCTGTGTATATTTTCTTATTTGTAAAGTTTTAAAGAGTGTTCTCCAAAATAGAAAATGTCATATGGGAAAGCCATGAATAGCAAATATTACCTAGTCATCTGCATTGCCATGCACTGCAGTCTGTCTGTATCTAATCATCCATATAATAACAATATGGTGAAATTAGCATTCTATTGCCAGCTAAAAATAAATCATCTACATGAGAACCAAAGATAGATGTGAGGGTAATGATTGGTCAGAGGCAAAAATCTTTATGTATACAAATTATGATGAAACTTCCATATTTTGAAGGTAGTTCCTAGCATGTCCCATTCCATTTGCTTTCTGCTTTCTTTGGTGTCCTTTTTGTTCTCTTTCCAATTTCCAAAGGGGTAGCTGTGTTAGTCTAGATCAGAAAAAAAAAAAAAAAAAAAGAAGAAGAAGAAGAAGAAGAAACCCCAAGGAGTTGTGTGGCACTTAAAGACTAACAAGATTTATACTTCCCTGGGTTTGGACCTAAACAACTGCTCTGATTTGCTGTTTCTGTATGACTTGATCCTATATTTTACACTCCCTTGCATTGTTTTCATTCCATTCTGTAAGTTCCCCTATCTTTGAAGCATCTGACGAAGTGGGATTTCCTCCCATGAAAGCTCATGCGAAAAATAAATCTGTTAGTCTTTAAGCGCCACATGACTCCTTGTTTTTCTTTCTTTCTTTTTGTTCTCCTCTTCTGTGATATAATATAGCATCATTGAAATTTAGGAATGAAAGAGGCCTTGAAAGATCATCAGGTCCAGCCCTCTGTGGTGAGCGAGCTCCAAGTACACCTAGATCAGGGATGTCCAACCTTTTTTAGTGAGGGGCCCCCCCGCACCCCCCCCGCCCCCGCGCGGGGGGGGGGGGGCAGTGAGAAAATTTTTGATAGATAAGACATACAAATTGATCTCATTATTAAACTTAAATAAAATAATGATTAGTATGATATTTGGCATTGCTTTTGCTTGCACTGGATACAGAGGACGAGGAGGCATGGGAGCCTCTGTGAAGGGGGCAAAGCAGAGCATGAGGAGCAAGGCAGGACAGGGAAGCATGGCAGAGGAGGGGAGGGGAAAAAGGGTGAGGTGGGGGGAGCAGAGCAGCTTGGGTGGCAGGACTCAGCTACTTCCTGACAGGGACCCTATCAGCTCTGCTCTCCTCACTCCCTGCCAAGCAGTGCTCAGGCAAATCCTGCCCTGAACAACTCTCTGGCCAACCACGCCTCCCTGCAGCTGTGCACAGGGTGGAAATTGACAAGGGGCCCGGCCAGCCCCAGCTCCCAGGCTCTTTTGGCAGCACTCCGTGGGTTGGATGAAAGCTCTTGGAGGGCCGCAGTTTGGCTCCCGGGCCGCAGGTTGGAGAAGCCTGACCTAGATCGGGGTGTGTGTGGGTGGGTGGGTGTGTGTTGCTCTCCCAACTGGCCCAGCTGCCCACACCAACCTCTGCAGGGGCCCCAGGTCAGCATCTACATGGCAGAATCATGATGCCTTCCTGCTTCTCTGTGCCCCTCAAGGGACGAGGGGGTGGGTGAAATGATGGGACATGCGGTGCACTCAGATGAGTGTGACAAAAAATTTAAAAGTGGTAGGACTTGTTGCGGGTCTTGGAAATTGGACTTCAAGGCTGATCATGAGTGACCAACACAACGGTCATATGATGCCTCCCTTTAGTATCCCAGTTTCTTCTTGTCTTGAGAAAAGAAGACTGAGTGGGGACATGATCATAGTCTTCAAATATGCTTAAGACTTTTATAAAGAAAACAGTGCTATTCTCCATGTCCATCAAGCAAAGGACACAAAATAATTGGCTTAATCCACAGCCAGGGAGATTTAGATTAGGTGTTAGGGAAATCTGTATGACTACAAAGATAGTTAAGTACTGGGTTATGTAACCTAAGGAGCTTGTATAATACCTTACACTGGAGGTTTTTAAGAACAGGTTAGACAACACATCTCAGGGATGGGGGGGCTGGAGTGGGGGGCTAGGGATGGAGGGGGCTGGGAAGGTGTGGAGGGGGTTGGGAGCTGAAGGGGGTGGAGTAAAGACGGGGGAGCAGGGGAGGTGGGGGTTTAGGAGAGTTGGAGTGGGGACATGGGGGCAGGGAGCTTAGGGAAGGGGGATTGAGGAAGACATGGGGAAACAGGGATCTGATTGGTGGCAGGCATTTTGGGGGCAGTAGTTGGGGTGGGGGAGCAGTAGCTGGGATGGGGAGGCAGGTTTGGGGGCAGTAGCTAGGGTGCGTGAGGAGGGCCCAGACCTGTGTGAAAGGGGGCCTGGAACTGCATGAGCGTGGGCCAGAAATTTAGGAAGGTTCTGGGGCCAGTCAAATTATACTTTAACCCCTGGCTTTATATCATTAGTTTGTTGTTTGCACATTTCTTTGATTATTGTGCTTGATTCTTTGACATCAGTGTAAAAAAAATTGGGTTGAGCTAAGAGTCTCAAGCCTGTTTTGACTCCCCTTATCATTCTGGCTTATTTAAACTCTAGGATCAAAGTAGAACTTTATTTAGTTTAGTGTCATGATCATAAAAAAGCAATAAAAATATTTAGTAGGACTAGAAAGAGTTTCATAAGTTTTTTTTTTTTAAAAAACGAACACAAATATCGGGCAGTGATTCATAATACCCAAGTTTTAAGGGTGGTTTACATCACTTTTATTTACAACCATCCCATAAACCTTTTAATATTAGAAAAATCTCTAAAAGATTAATGAAGTGGCTATTTGTTTTAGCATTTGTAGGGACTGTGATTTAACAAAAATGAAAACCTCAAATTCTTCTTTGTAGATGATGAATCCACTTCCTTAGTTTCAGGGTGTCTGTGCTGCCAAAGGTTTCCAAAGTTCTGTGATAATACCATTAATAATTCTTTAGGTATTCTTTTCTAATAAGCATAAATAATCATGAATGCATTTGCTGTTAGTATGGATGTTGTAAGGTGCTGGTTTTTTTTGGCATTCTATTGCTTAATAAAAACACTGAATGGTAAAGCTAAATAAACCTACAACAACAAAAGTTCTGTTGACAGAGGCTGAGAAGAAACTCCTTCTAATGCTCTGAATAGCAATTTTTTTGGGTGGACATCTGGGATGAAATACATGCAAATGTGGGGGGATTCACACAAGGCACACCACTTCATTAAAGCAATATGGGGAATGAAAGGGTAGTGTGGACATAACATCCCCTGTGAGTTACAGAGAGGGCTCTACATACCATCCCTGAATGGAGTCTCATCTGTGCTGGGAATATGCCTGGGTGTTAACTATTGGTGTTTAGCACTGGGGCTGATGAGCAAAGATGTTATACATTTTTTGCATCATTGTAGTTGGCCACAGTTTTCAGAAACAGTAAACTGCATCAGGGCAAATTGTCTCTTGTGGTGAGTGACGCTACTAAACCTAGGAGTTTGCTGTCATATAGTTATACAGCTGACCAGTCACCAGTGGCTGAACTTCCCAGTGTGGACTGCAGTGGTCAGGGGACATTAGAAGAGTCATATTGATTCTATTCTACAAAGAATTCTGCAATACTAGATGGTGTTTCTTAAGACCCAGCTCCTGGAGGGAAGAGATTGTATGATGAGAACTGCAAATTTTATGGACCAAGAGCTGGAAGAGGAATTTTCTACTTTCATGCCAGCAGAGAAAAGCTTTAACAAATTACCCAAGTGTACTCTAAAGAGTCAGAAACCAAGATGGCAAATAAACAGAAGCAAAAATTATTATTTAAAAAAACCTTAGTGATTAGAAAAATCATAGGACTTGATTAAAGAATTTTGAATGGTTACATTTGACAGTGCTATGGGATGGATGTAGGGGGTCAAATACTCTCCTATAAAGGGTGCTGAATGGTTTTATCACTATTCCGGTCTGTAGGCTAGAATACTAGCAGTGGAAGGGCTGTGTTGGAAGACATTACCTGCTGCCTTGGTCACAAAGTAAATATGCTCTCTTGCCCTCATTTAGTTCATTGTTCAAGCCTCTTTATTTGTAGTTCTGAAGACGAGATGTGAATTTCATTCATCTAAACCAGGGGTTTTCAAACTCATGGGTAGCATTTGGCCTCTAAAGTTATTTCTTGTGGCTTGCAAAGACACTTAGAATTTCTTAAATAATTAATAATGCAAAATTTGAAGTGTATTTACTTACTTGCTCTTTGTCTTCCTGATGATACCTCCATCTTAAATGGAAGTAATTCTTACTTACTTACTCTTGGCATATATATGTTACTCTTCAGTTTGATTATACTTTCTTTTGTTGTATGAAAAGGTTTCAGTGATGTGGCCCTCAGGCAAATGTATTAGTCCTTGTGTGGCCCTCGTGGTGATTTGAGTTTGAGACCCCTAATCTAAAGTAAATTACGTGGAGAGGAAAGGCCTCTTTTATTCCATGCAACATGTGTTAAATGGTTTTTCTTCTGTTGTTGTCTTATATTTTCCTTTTCACATGACCAGGCCAGGCCCAATTTTTGCAAAATATGTAAATAGTGAGTGGGAGTTACCCTTTTCTGTAATATTCCTTATAAAGAAAAGGGAAAATATGCCATGGTAATTTCTGTTTGTGTGCATAGTTCTGTTCTGAGTTTGGTTCAGAATTCTGTAGGCCAGGGGTTACCAGTAAAAAAACAAGGAGTTGTGTAGCACTTTAAGACTGACAGATTTATTTTTTGCATGAGCTTTCATGGGAGAAGACCCCACTTCCTCAGATGCTTCGAAGATGGGTGAACTCTTCGAAGCATCTGAGGAAGTGGGATCTTCTCCCACGAAAGCTCATGCAAAAAATAAATCTGTTAGTCTTAAAGTGCTACACAACTCCTTGTTTTTTTTACTGGACTAGACTAACATGGCTATCCTTTTGAAATTGACAGGGGTTACCAACCTTTTTAAGGCTGAGGACCCCCTTTGCAGGGGGAAGGAAGTCCGCAGTCCTCCTAGGTGAATGAGACGCTGCTGCGTGGTAAATGTAGCCTGCGTAGGGGCAGAATGTGGCCCATTGTGGGCATGGCCCCTGCTCCTGGGCTGGGAGCCACTGTGGCCATGGCCCCTTCCCCTGAGCTGCTGCAGCCACAGCCCCTGCCCTTGCCCGGGGAGCTGCCGTGGCCATGGCCCCTTCCCCCAAGCCACTGCAGCCGTTTCCCCCCTCCCCATTGATTCCCCTCTCCAACCCCCCCCCATGGTCCCTCCCTCCCCTTACCTGGCTACAGGAGCTAGAGGCACCTGGCCACCCCCCCAGGCTACTCTGAGCATGCTTTGCATGCTCAGGGCAGGAGTTTTAAAAACTCCCAGCCTGGGGGAATCTCCTTGCTGGCCAGCCAGAAACCTGGGTCTCCAAGGCAACCGGAGACCCAGGCAGCATTCATCCCCATCTCCCTGCCTGTCCGCGGGCCCCCTGGAGCCACACTGTGGCCCACCAAGGGTCTGTGGGCCACAGATTGGGACCCACTGCTGTAGGCTTTCCATTGTACCTTATAATAGCATGAATGAACTCAGAGTTAATTTGAAATGTTATTTATGCATTTTTGGTGTTTCAGATGGCTCAGTTATGGTGTCTATGAATTCACTGTGAAGCATAACAGGTACTATGCAATGTGCTTTCTGCCTGGGTCATCATCCAAAAAGCTGGGTGCTTTAAACATACATTGGTGTAACTCTAATTACATGTATAAATATTAGTAGACAGGGCCTTAAATTTTGTTACCAAATAACCAATGGACTTCATTCACAAGGCAGGGAAGCAAAGGAAGAGATTGTTCTATCTGATCTAAGTGCTGCACAAAATTACTGAAGACAATTATCTTAGGAGTGTGTTTTCCTTTCTCTTTATTCTTTTGGGTCTAAGCATCCTGATTATTTTTGTAAGACATATTTTCTATTTTTTCATAAAGGGAGTCAAATATAGAAGAAAGTGCCATTGATAAAATATATTTTTCCTCTAGTTTGAAATTGTCCTTATTTAGCGAAAATGTACTAGTCCCTGAAAAATTACCAGTGGCCTGCAAAGGCTGCTTTTGTCATCAACAGAAAACAATATGGTAAAAAGAGCAATAAGGCTGCATGGAACAGATCCTCAACTGGTGTAAATTGTCATAGCTCCTTTGAAACCAACTGAGGATCTGCCCTGAAGAGTGTTTAAGCAGAACAGCTCATTGATCTCAATAGGCAGTTCTGTTTAAATTGGATGATATAGTGTAGCCCAAGGAATCTGATGCTTGAAACAAAGAGAAAGGAGATGATCAAGGCACTCGGTGTGGTGTTTCATTCTGTTAATGGTAGTCTGCTTAATTAAAACTCCATTTATAGTTGCTTGGCTAGAAATTTTAGGAGAAATCTTGGCCCCCACTTAAGCCGATTGGAATTTTGCTGTTGACTTCAGTGGAGCCAGGATTTCAACTCTTCTGCTTTGCCTTCACCCTAAGTAGATTAATTGTAGAAGGTTAGCATTGGAAGGAACTTCTAGAGGTCATGTAGTCCAACCTCCTGTTCAAAGCAGGACCCACCCCAATGAAATCATCCCAGCCAGTGCTTTGTCGAGTTGCACCTTAAAAACCTCTCGATATGGAGATTCCACCATCTCCCAAAGTAACCCATTCCTTGTCTTCTAGTTACAGCCTGCAGACCACAACAGGTCCGTATAATCTTTCCTGGTAGTCTGAAAAATGAAATGTTGAGAACCAAGCAGGTCAGTGTTATGTCTAGGGAAGAAAGCAAGATTATGAAATTTTCTCTTTTGTGAAATGATGTGTGGAGCAAAAAGACTGTAGAATGAAATGATTTAATAAAGTCTGCAGTGATGATACCATGTTGGTCCCAGGATATAAGGTAGACAAGGTGGTGCAATAATATCTTTTATTAGACCAATTTCCACCATCTGCTGGTGCAAGGGACAAGCTTTCAAGCTTACCTAGATGTGAAGAGTTTGTTTCTTCCATTGGCAGAAGCTGGTCCAGTAAAGGGTATTACTTCACCCACCATGTCAATTTAATGAAGTGCAATGAAAAGAAATTCAGCTAGGAAGCGTTCATCCTAAAGAATACCCACTATATCTATATTGCAAAGTTCAGAATAAAACCTGTTATTTTGTTATGATGGATTTGGAAAGGTTTCTTCATCAAAGGATAATTCTGTTGCATTTACACAGAACTTGCAGGAAGCTTTCTTTCTTTCTTTCTTTCTTTCTATTTTAGTGTTCACTTTTGTGTCTTAGAAGGTCTAGTATTAAAAGAGTTAGACTATGGAAGGAGGACATAGAATCAGTTTCTAAACTGCCAGAAAAAAGAAGAAAAGAGATATGTAATGTGAAAAGGGGTATTCTTGTTGACAGTAATTGTACATGATCATTACACTGCAGTGATATATACTATCAAACTCTAGATATCTAAACAAATTAAATGAATGTGTCAGTTTTTAATAAGTCCTAAAATTGGTTCTTGCCATTATTTTATTTCTGTGATTTAGGACAATTATATCCTATTAGGAGACAAACAACAGTAAGTATATTTTTTGATTTCTTTTTAACTCTGGTTGAACTGGTTTTTCTAAACATCTTTTTCTAATATCTCTAATTTGCAATGTTTTTGTTGATGCCAGTGGTTCTGCTGGAGTTTTGCAATATATATATAGTTTGTAGCTGTGCTGCATGATTTTATGTGAAATTGATTCTGTATAAACTGTAACTAATAGGATTTCCCTGGAAATAATCAGCGCATCTTGTACAAATGTTTACAATCAATATATAAGAAGAAACTGATATCTCAAACAATTTCCAGGGAGATGTGAATTGATCCAGATCTGGTCTCTGAACATTTTTCAACTGAAGACTTTAAAAGAAAAAGGGGGGGGAGGGGGGCAAGGAGTTTGAATCGGCTAAGAATCTCCCATACTTTAAAGCCCCCTTTTCACTGACCTATGCATAAAATACCCAGTTTTACATACTGTCTGTTGAACATTGTTGAGTTAAAATATAAACTCTGTAAAATGCAGCTGTTAATAAAGTCGATTTGGCTTTAATTTAGATATGACAACATTCCATTTCAAGAGGTTCACTGAGAAAAGGTTTAGACTTAATATGTGTTTCCCTCATATTAAGATCAATGGCATGTGCTGTAAAGAATAAAACCCACAACACACAGACATCAGTTCTCCTGGGCTAATGGAAATCTAAACCTGATTAAAAATCCATCTCAGGACTTTTTTATTGCAGGGGTGGGTTTGATAGCTGTCAGTGTGCAGGAAAATAGCACATCTGGAATCTTACTGTGTACTCGTGTTGGCTGGTATAACTCAAGATGTGTGTCAGTTTTGTTTTTTTTTAAGTAGCCAAGATTTATTTGGTTTCTATTAATTTTTAAAAAGTCTTTGGTAAGTATGCTTATTAAACACTAAATTTCTACCTTCCACAAATTAAAGGCTGTATTTTAGTAGTGGGTAGTTTACTTTTAAGAAACATGAGAAAAGCAGAAATATACATCAGTGATGGGGAGAGTTACATGGATTATAAAAATGCCCCAGTGGACTTTCAGAGATGAATATTTTGAGATTTGTTTAATGAAAGTTGCATTTTTCTTCTGACTTTTATATCCAGCAATGGGAAGACCAAAAGAGATATTAAACAAGTAGCACGCATTTGATTCACTATAGTTTCCACAATGTACTTTCCCATTAGGATAGTGGATACTTCTAGGAAATTGTAAATATAATTTAAAAACCCTGGGATTTGCTTGTAAAATATGAAACTTCAATAAAAATGGATTCTTAAGGATATGGTTTTGGAAAAAAATGAATAGTCAGCTACAGATGAATCCAGTGTCCTGTTCAAATGGTGTTCTTGGTATCATCTTTGACCAAATGCTATATATTTTAATGAATATACATATTTTGTAATCACCTGTAAGTTAAAAGCAAGAACATTGCAATAAAAGTCCTCTAACAATCCCCCACATCCTTAGATGTATTGTCTAGTTAAAATTTTAATTGTGTAGGTTCAAAACTTTTCTATTTGAATTGCTCTAGAGAGTTGTACAGCTGAGATTTGAAATGTATTTTCATATATTCAGATCATAATCTAAACTCAGTAGTGACCTGGAAGTTGACTTTCTATCTTGGATGTTCCTACAATTCTTTATAAATCCCAGTAGACCAAACTATGTATATTGGCTAAACATGTACTGAATGATTTATTCCACAGGGTCATTTTAACCTTGTCCAGTTTGGCACTGAACAGAACATTTTAAAGTTCTTATAGGTTAGAATTACTAGCTGAGCTTTAAGTCTTGAATGGGATAATAGCCAGAAGTGGATATATTCCTAGCACATTCTATTCATCTTCAAGATAACAACGTTTTTCAAGTAAATTATACACTATTTATTCTCTCTCTCTCTCTCTCTCGTGTACGTAGGTCCACATCGAAGTATAACTCCACTGTTAGAAATGTCTTTTTACACAAAGGACTTTCGAATATTATCACAATGCACTGAAAAATGTTCATTCTATTCAATTAGCTAGCTGGGAGAAAAAAAAGCTGCATCTTTTTGAGAAAAGTCATTGATTAGAATTTGCAGTAATCTAGTCCACTGCCAAGTAGTTTTAGTCTTGCTCTTTAACTACAGTACTTGCAAAAAGTCTATCCTTTTCAGTCAAAGCAAAAATAAGTCAAATGTGCTCATGCTGGGTGTTTGAGTGGTTTTGCATTCAATATCTTACAATTTGCACCAAAATATGTCAGTTTTTCTCCATTTCTTAGTAAAGATTTAACAGAAGAGTGGCACAGTAATCTCCCAGATAAGTAAGCCATCATTTTTAACACAGTGAACTGTGTCCACTTCTTAGTACATTAGGAAGTACTATGAATAATTATAAGTAAATTGTTATGGTCAAAATAAAAGAACAAATTATATGTTGTGCTGTAACCTCCTTGCTTTATAATTTTGCATTTACTAATTAAGCTGCAAATTTCAAAAGCTGCTACTTATTTAGAACTTCTGAAAATTAGGCCTCTGTCTAAAGTAGGGTTCATAAGACTCTAGATATTGACTATCAGAGATTACAGTTGAAAATTTTGACCTTACTTAATAGTTTACAAGATCCCATATACATCATGTCAGTTTTGCCTTTGTCTTGAATTCAATGGGACTGTCCATACGCATAAAGTTATTCATGTACATAAGTGCTGCAGGATTAAGACCCTACCATGTAAGCTTTTTGGGGTTACCCTAAGTTTTGTTTAAATGGCATTGAGCATATAGGGTATGTCTACACTGGAGGCTCTGTTAAGTCAACTTAACAAGGTTGACTTTAAGTCAACTTACAGTTAAACTTGTTAAGTCTACTCAGAGTGTCCACACTGAAAACTCCTGTTGACTGCCTGCGTCCACACTGGAAGGTGCTACGTTTACCCTTCCTGGTGGCCAGGAACTCTGGGAGGAGGCCTGGAGGCCAATTACATTGACTTTAGGGCTATTCCCCATCTACACTGGCTTAAGTCGACTTAATAAAGTCAGCTTAAGCGTTAAGTCGACCTTACGAGATGGTGTTATTAAGCTGACTTAAGGAAGTACTTAGGTTGACTTAATAAAAGCCCAGTGTGGCCACGGGGGATCCATAGGTTGATTTAAGCTTCCTTAAGTCAACCTAAGGCTCCAGTGTAGACATATCCATTGTTAGTACTTATCAAGTAGTACAATCCTTCATTGATTCACAATGGATGAAATTCACTTCTGTTCAGCCATCCAGAACGAAGGCTACATACCTCTTCTGATCTGTATCAGAAGAGGCACAGACATTATAGTGGACCTTTGGTAAAGTTCACCCAGAAGGTCTTCAGTCATTAGCAAATTAGAGGGTCTGCTGTAATGAACTTTTAACAATACAAAAAAAAAAATCTGTGAATAATTGCTGAACATTTGACATTGTTTTCCTTGGTCTTTATGGTAAAAACCCATGGTATTTTATTTCTTTATTTATTTCCATGACATTTGAAATATGACAAAGTTTGAACAGACAAATTCATACTGTTTAAATGTGCTGTTATATAAATATTAGTGAGATCCTTCAAGGATGGAAAGTTGAATCCTAAAATACATTTATTCATAGATATTTAAAATCAGAAGAGGAACCATTATGGTAATCTAGTCTGGTTTCCTGCATTAGACAGGCCATGGAATTTCCTCCAGCCATTTTTGGTCCAGACCATTTCCTCCAGACCATATCTTTTAGACAAATATTCAGTCTTGATTTTATGACTTCAAGTGACAAAGAATCCACCACATCCCTAGGTAAGATGTCCCAATGGTTAATTATGCTCCACTTAAAAAAATCACACTTTATTTGTAATCTGAATTTTTTCTGACCTCAGCTTCAAGCTATTGGATCTTGTTATGGCTTTGTCTGCCAGATTACAGAGCCCTCTATCAGAAATCTCTTCCCCATGTAAGTACTTATAGACTGTGATCAAGTTACCTCATAACTTTCTCTTGGATAAACTAAATACTATATATTGAACTTCTTTAGTCTCTTGCTGGAAGGCTGGTTTTAGACACACTGAATAATTCTTGTTGCTCTTTGCTGAACCCTTTCCAATTTGTCAACATCCTTTTTACATGAAAAACCATTAGAGAGCAGAAGCTTCGCAGCAATGCAAAGGACCCTCTCCAGTGCTCTTTCAGCAAGTACTTTAATATTTCCCCCTGGTCATAAAGATATGAGATGATTTTCTCTAAAACATTTGGAGCCTTGTAGGATTTACGCAGCTCTGCTTCATGATGATAACTGAGCACATCCACTGTTGTTGCTGTTTCTTACACAGCAAGGGTTATTTCAGCTACCAAACAATTCCCATGATTTCTGATGTGTTTACCATTTGTATGAGTTTTCCTCTGACCCACAAACAGGGAAGAGTAGATTGAGGAAGAGGTGGCCTCCACCAGCCTGATAACCAGTGATTGAGGATTCTTGTGTGGGAGAGATGATAAACACCACAGATAACACCAATGTAAGCTGAGAATTTTGTTGACAAATACTTCTTTCTGCCATTCCTTTAGAAGCCCTGTGTGTGAGGGCCCTTGCTGCCTCCCCACAGCGGGAGTCTTTCGGTGTTCAGGCAAATGCTGGCACGAATTCTCTGTTGTGTTCTTAGCGTACTGTTGTAAAGAAATCATACACACGCTCTGCCCCATTGGGCTCCTTGCCCTCAGAAATGGCCTTGGTAGCCCCTTTCTCCTAGCAGCAGTGTTCAGGGTCCTTATTGTTATGATCACATCAAATGCACAGAGACATTAGAGAAAAGTATCAGATATTCTTGCTGGACTGCTGCAAAGTAATACTATGTTTATTTTTAGACTCCAGATCCATACCGTGCAGTAACCAAAATCAGAGACAAAACAGGCTTCTCTTAAAGGCAGAGGGACATAACCTCCACTATACGGTTCTTTCCAGAATGACTGTTTGGCCTATACTGCATGCTTTCTTACAGAGACCAGTTCCTGCAAATAGGACCAGGAAAATCCTATACTATTTAAAGTGATAGGTCACATTTTTAACACAGTTTTCAGTTTACCACAGTCATCCCAACCAGCCTAACAGAAGTAGCATGCAAGTGCCCTGTTAGAACACCCATTAGCTCTGGTTGCCCTAAACTGCAGACCTAAGACATTGATTTATCTGTTTAGCCTCAATACATGTGTGAAAAGTTTCCTCAGCAGCCGTAATGTAATTTTTAAAGTTTAAATGAAAGCATACATTCTTCCAAAGCCGGTGATATTTCTATCTCTGTGGAGAAAAGTTTCCTATTTGCTCTGGGCTAGCGAATTTTTCAAGTCCTGGTTCTTAGAGAAAACTTCCATTGAAACTGAAATTGCCTGAATAGGGATTGCAGGTTTCGACCCATAAGGAATAAATAATGTGCTACCAACTGTAATGCCCTGAAGCAGCCATGATAACATCATAAACTTGTAAGTCTGTAATGCCCTAAAGCAGTCCTGATAACATCATAAACCATGAGAATGAAGGCTGAGTCTTTTTTTTTTTCTGTCATCAGAACTTGGAGATGTAATTATAAGTATAATGTATGTGTTTCCTCCTTGGCCATGACTTGTACTGCTTTCTTCTTTCTGTAGCTCAAGTTCCCCTTCCTTTTCTTTTGTCTACATTTCTTCATCAAATTCCATATAAGTCTGGCCTTCTCAGTCCAACTACACTGTTTTCATATCTATAATTATGGACAAGTCCACCATTCTGGATGGCTAATGAAGTTACATGTCACTGTGTTTTTCCAAAAAGCTTCCTTCCAAATAAACACTGTTGTTCAGGCAAGTCTTCTTTGAACTAATTGAAAAGAATTGTTTCCATCTGGAATAGACCCAGTTTGACCAACCTGGTGACAGAAAAATATAGTACGTCAAAGCAAATTTACAGCCTTCCTTCCAAAGCAGGCAAGTTTTGCAACTTAAACAGTGTGTATGTGATGGAGATATTACGAAGTGGTTGTGACTTCAACATGGTGCAGGTTATGTTACTTCAGTTGAGTAGAATCTTGAAGAATCCAATGTTATCTATTCAAGGAGGTAAAACAAAGAAAGATTGTGGCCCATGAATTATTGTTAAGAATGAACTTTTAATTGTGGGATAGTGTTGGATTATTTTTTTTTTTTGGCAATTTGTTCCACATCATCATGAAATCTTTCTATATCACAAAGTTACATGGAACAATCAACACAATAGCCTGTAAAATTGGGAAATATTTTCATTTCCATTTTATAGAGAGGAAGCTGAGGGAAATATTAGGTGATTTGTTCAAGGTAACATGGGAAGTCTGTGGCAGTGTAAGGAGTTGAACATAGATTTAATAAAAAACTTATGTGAGGTATAAACTGTTGGGATAATTCAAGAGCATATGTCTGTGTGATGCACATAAACTCATGGTAGGCCAAGTTCTTCATTTCCTTGCATGGTTATTGATATTTGAGCAAAGTCGGTGTGCAACACTATCAGACGAGAGGGGTACCATTTTATACTGACTTCTCATAGGTTTAAATGGGTACTAAAAGTGCAACACAGGATCACATCAGTTGTGTGAACATATTTAAATATCTACAGACACACCCAAATATTTGCTTTATTTTCTCTCCTCCGAGTAGATATACATAGGGTGGGAAAAATATTTTCCTTAAGGGGAATTCTTACTACATTTTGAATCCCTTTCAAAGTAAAACGAGAGAACCTGCTGTATTTTAATATATCATTTTGTGTTTTTAATAGAAATAAAATGCTTTAGGTCTTGCATTACTATAAGAAAAAACATATCCCTGGCTATTAAATTAAATTAAAGTACAAAGCAAACACAATCAAAAACATTTGATGAACATGTCTTCTTGCATCTTATCATTAACTCATGTTACTATACTAATGAGAGGCAGGAGAGTTGAGAAGTGTTCATATGAAGTATTACAGTTTGTGTTCCTGTTACCACATTTGCTAATAATTACTGAGTATAGTAGAGGCTAGAATATGAGTGTAAGAGCCTTAAAACTTCATGCTATAAAGTGAAGTCATATTGTCTATCTTTAAGAAAAAAGGAATTAACCAAGTAAGATGATTTGTGATATAACAACAGGACAGGATAAACTTATTTGGCCATACACTGGTGCTTTATATTGTCAAGAATGATAATGCTGTAGTTTATCTGAAAGTAATCTTTAAGCAGCTGTTCAGAAAGGTGGCAGCATTTTCACTGGTAGAAGTGAAGAGATTTGTGTAGTTATTGGTCCTTCTTTTGCTTACTTATACACAATGAGGAAAAGAACCAGATTCCATTGCAGCTGTTCCTGATGTTTTTTCCACAACTATAGCTTCCACCACATTTACTCCCTCTTTCCCAGGCACTAGACACTGTTGTTATAGCTCTTTTCACAGCCCCAGTTAGTGCTGCCACTTCCATTACAACTAACACATGCACAGACTCACTACTATAAAACCCACTGAAAACCTAGAGTCAGGCAGGCACACCCCATCAGTTACCTGTAGCTGCTGACCCATTCTTTATTTGCTACTGTGCTACTGCCCTCACTACATTGTCTTGTAGCTGGGGCTCCAACACTACCATACTCACTTTCCCTGCTCCCCCGAACATGGGCCTGACAAATCTGTCTGCCTTCGTGGTTCAGTCCAGCTTCTTCTTTTTCTTTTTTGAGACTCAGTCCTTGCCATAAACTTAACTTCTGTGCCCATCAAGCACAAGCAAAGTACCTAACAAGAACAAGACCTCAAACTGCTGCCATCTTGCCTCCTGACTTTTCCCTTCCTATCACCCACATGGAAGACTCCCACTGAAAGCTGGAAGTTCCTATACTTTAGCTATTTCCAAATCTGCTGGACAAAAGACCGTAGGAAAATAATCCGGAATCAGCAAAACCTAGATGGCCTCAAAGATCTTCATTTCTAATTTTCACACTCATGTGATTCATGTCACTTGTGATTCATTCAATCTTGTTACTAATCACAAACCACAGCTGTAAAATTCCTCACCCACACCCAGCCTACTCACAGCTTTACTGTGTCTCTTCAATATCTCCATGTCCATTTCATATGGGTCTGATTTGGCATATATGTAAATTCAGTACTAACTTGACATTATCTCTACTGGCATTTTTTCAAATACTTCCATTTGCATGGCTCTTGAAGCTGATCTCACTTAATTTGTAAATACACTCACTGGCCTAAGTGATGTATGATGCTCTGTACTAAAGTTATTTAATAAGCTTAGAGCAGCTGGATGACTTTGTAGTGGAACTAATTACGCTTCCTGACATACAATAAAGGACTGACTCATAATTTGCATAGAATTGCCATATATCATAAAACCCAAATTGTTAACTGAATTGCCTCTGTGCAGTCACCTCTTATGGTACACTGGCCATTACTATGTCAATACTTTGCTTTTGCCTCAACTATAGTTTCTTTGTATAACAACCGCTGCTTAGTTCTTTTATTCCATATCAGATACACACTGAAATGTATAAAATGAAAGCTAAATATTTTGTGGGGTGAAAATTACCTAAGTCTGATTTTTATTAGCTAAACTGGCAGTTTAGAATTTTTTACTGCAGTGATTTAAAAACTGCAACGTTCTGAAGAAGGAAAAAAAAAAAGAAAAGTAGAAAGAATTGGAGGTTAGAGAAAAGGAAGGGAAGAAAAGAGGGAGGAAGGAGAATAGAGGGAAGAGCTATACCTAGTGCGATGCCATAAGTGGAAATCAAGTTGTGCAAAGCTCTTGTGTTTGGCTTTCTGCATGTTGTGATATTTCATCCTTACTGCTTCACCTCTCTGATGGCCTTCCCTTGTTGCACAGTCAGTTGTTCTATAGCCCTACTCTGTGAATGACCAAAACTAGGTTCTGTTTCAGGGTATGATATCAGATAGAAGCAGGCCCTGCAAAGCTAAGTGTAATCAGACCCCCTGTTTGCTGGAGTAGCTGGAAGTGTTGACAAGTGAATGCTGTTCTATCAGCTAATAAGGATAGGTTTGCATGTGATTATACCAGAAGAGTAATGTGCCAGTAATTCATTGTACTGAATGCTATGATTAGGCACAAATTATGATGTGGCACATGGCTACCATACTGCTAAAAAGGCCTAGTCCATCATTATTAAACCTATGTATTAAAAATGAGTCCGTTTGTCTTTTTAAATGAAATTATTGAATCTGTGCCTGCCCATCCACCCTTTTTGGCTAATTCTATCAGAGTTCAGATTTCTCCCTAAATTAGCCCAATAGCAAAACAAACAAAAACAACAACTGAAAACATCAGTTTTTCATCCTATGAACCAACTTTTCCAGCCCAGGCTCCAGAGCAAATCGGTGAGCATCAGGTCATTCCTTCATTCTCTTTAAAACTTGCAAACAATAAACTGAAACTTGAAATGAGACATTTTTACTGGCACAATAGTTTTCTTCTAACATTTCCACTATCCCACTGCCTCTCTCTTCAAGACGTGTTTATCACAAGTCTGGCACACACATCACAGAAACATGTCCTGTACATTGTGTGAGGAGAATAGTTATAGCACAAGAGTGGGAGTATAGAAAACTGATCTTAATACCTTCTCTGCCAAAATGTTCCACAGTCCATCATTGCAATATTCCACACTGTTTTGGGCAAGTTCTGAACTCCTCTGTGCCTCTGCTTCCCCATTTATGATGTGGTGATATTAATTACTCACATCATAAGAGTTTTGTGAGGATGAATGCAAATCAAGGCACTCTTGAGAGCCCCCAAAGGAAACTGATAAAGAAATGCAGTGTTATTATAATGTATGCTTCTACTGTCTTCTCTCTTAAAGAATAAACAAACTGCATGAGTAAAGGGTGTGTTTTTCTTTTCACAAAGCTGTCAAAAATTCAGTTTGACTTTGTGACTGTGTATTCACGGAGGGTGCATGTCACTGACATATGACTGTCTGAGTTCATTGGCTTGTACCTGTCAGAAAAGCGCAGACATCTAATTTCTTTAGGATCACATTATTTATTTGTGGTTATAAGGACAATGCATTTACAAGTTTGGCAACAGCCCCATGTGTTTCCCTTGAAGTAGGCAGCCATAAGCCATTACTTTAAAGTGGAAAGAAAGTTAGTGATCTGCTACAGGAATCTTTTAAGCATAATACACTATTATATAGAATGCAATAAAATGCTTCATAGCTGGAGTTGAAAAGTCTAAAGGTGTCAAGAGCAGATCAGGCAGAGCTGCATGTACTCCTTCTGTAAATGCAACAAAAAGAATTAGGAATTTTTAGCCACCCAAATGACTGTGAACTGGTCTTCACTGCCTGTCCCTTTTGGTGACAACAAATGGAGCTACGCAAGTTACTTAAAATAACTTGCGTATCTGCTTTTTGACTTCCCTGCTCCTGACATGGGGTTCTCCCTTTGACTCAGCACTAATCCAGTGTCCTGGCTGGTGTTCAGGGATTCACTTCCTGATTGGCTGAGTGGCTCTTCACAGACCCATGCAGTCAATCAGGAAGTTCGAACTGATGGCGGTGAATTTGCCATCATCAGTGAAGACTAGCCCCCCTGTGTAGGGCTCATACAAACTAGCAGAGCATACAGTGCAAATGTGATAACACACAGGAAAGGAAGTGAAATCATCCTCTTTGCATTTAAACTGTTCTCTGTGTGCTCCAGTCTTAAGCCCCAATTCGCAAATGCTTGTGCCTGTGCTTAACTTGAGGCACTTAGATAGTCCCATTGATTCAGGTATGACTGCAGTGGAAGTATCCAAGTGCCTAAAATTAAGCATGTGCATTGAATCCCTTTGCTAAGTTGGGGCCAGAATGCAGGATGTTGCAGGACTGAGCCCTTGTCATTCTGAATCATTTTTGAAACATTTGGAAAAATAAATGTTCCCAGAACAAACTTGTAGTAGACAGATATTGCACAAAAATGGAGATAAAGTTAAGTGCTTATTCCCAGAATTCTTGCTTACTGACAGTTGTAGCTCCCACTTTGCACAACTCCTAATTATTAGCTCTTCTTCTTTTTCATGACTCTAAAAAAAAACAAACCACAAAATACATTTGGATGGATCCTTTAAATTGGCACAGACTATTTCAGTAGAATTACTATTGTTAACTAGTTAACACTAGCTGAAGATCAGCATCTTGATTTCTAGACTGAGTGGAAAAATGACCACAATATTTTTAAATGAATCATTATCTAGTAACATTGTTTGTGCTGATGAATTCTAATCCACCACACCTGCCGTTGCCTGCTTTTGTGGTAGACTAACATGAAAATTGATTTCTTGGAGGTGCAGGTATGTTTAAACAAATTCAAAAGACTTAAAATTGAATGGTAGGGTGTGGCTTGTTTTCCATAGCCACCAAAATATTGTTTAACTTCCATGGAAAAACACCAGACAACAATCTCATAGGCCTCAATCCTGAAAGTAGGAGAGTATCCTGTTGCAAGACTGGGCCATTTATAGTATCTACACATAACATGAGACAGCTTGGAAAAGTCTCACCAGGATTTCTTTGTCTTCTCATTCCTAATACTGGAGATTGTAAGTTAAATGAACAATGCAATGTACATATGTGGCTTAAGTGTCTTGATTATAAATGAAAGATCACAGAAATCAGGGTGGAGAAAACACATTGGTATTTTTCACGTTTTTACATTGTGTGGCGATTTTGAGGCTGTATTGATCATTTATGAGGCCTTACTTCTCGAGTACACAATTCTTAATAACTGATTAAAAAGTATGGTTGCACCACTTCATCTGTCTATGAAAAGAGAAGTGTTTTCCTCTGGGACAGGAACAAGCCAGCATTTAGTTAATCAAGTTTTAAAAGCTGTGAATTTAAGCTCTTTGGGATATATACATTACCAATTGCAGGAAGTTGGAAAATAAAAGGAACTTTTCAAATAAAAAGATGTCAATTTAATGGCAAAGGGTCTGAAAACAGATGTTTCATGCAAAATATAAGAGTTGTGTCATTCCTTTAGGTTTTCAAAGTCACTTCTTGTCAGATGCATTGGTTAAGAGAGAAAATTAATGAGCTGTGTTAAGTTTTATTACACAGTCTTCTGATGTGGGAAAGCTTCCCTCCAGGAACAGCCCTGTGCATGGCTTAACTGATTTAAGCATGCCTGCTGCAGTATTCTTCAAAATGTGTTGGAGATCAAAGTATAGTGAGTTACACAAGTTAAATGGCAAGGTAATTAAAGAATTGTGAGGTTTATTAAATATAAATAGTACTTACATATATTTGCTGACAAAAAAAATCAAGTAAACATATTAAAAATGAACTCATGAAAACAATGAACCAAATTTTCTGCCCCTGTCAGCACAAGACACTAGTGAAGTCAACTTGCACCAAGACAGAATTTGGTCCATTGAGTTTAATGTGACTTTCCTTTTTTTAAACTTGGTTTCTTGAATTTTGAATGCCATTCAAAATGAGGTCTTGGCACCAGATATAACAGGTAAAATTTTAGTCACAATGGCAGACACAAAATCAGATTGATGTCACACTACTGACACCAATTTAATTGACGTCACACTATTGACACCAATGGAGTTGCCCTTTAGACTGATGCCAGAGAAAGCAGAGTCATATGTACAGACTTTGACATAAATAGAGACCTTTAAATAGGTGCCCGGAGTACAAATTTCTTTAGGAAGGCGCATGCATTCCACTATGAGTGATGCAGGATTCAACAAACAAGAAAGGCAACACTGGCTTGTTCTTTGTGGATGCACCAGGGAGAAAGGGCCACAGAATACTTTCTTTCCTGGGGCTGTGCAGCTACATGTCAAACACAGCAAATCTAGCCTAAAATATTGAAGTTATGAGCTTGAAATACAGAAACCACTGCTCCTTAGGCTCGGGAAGAATTTACACTATTGTTAAACTTCAGCATAATCGGACATCTACTTCCTCATCTTTGTCACAGAACTACTCAGAAATGATGACTTACTAGCTTCAGCTGCCTTGAGTGTAATTATATGAATAATATATAGTTTAGAGATTGGACCAATGAGTGTACCTTCCACCAGGATGTCCATGTAGCTGCTTACTCAAAATGCCTCTAATGCCTTTAGCTTCTTTGTAGCAATTGCAAGGGTCTCATTGAAGAGTGAAGTCAAACTCTCAGACTGAAAACTACTTGGGAATGAAGCAAACACAACAAACAACATGCTGTCAACAGTAACCCCCATCACAGAAGTAATAGTGTGGTTGAAAAAAGGGAGTGGTGCTTGGTACAAATTAGAAATAATGTAATTAATATGTGAATATAAAAATCTAGTGCCAATATGTTGGGAAAATTTCCTACCACTTAGCTTCTATTGATTGAGTCATTGACACCTGGACTGGACTTAAAAGCATATCATATTATATAATTCATGCAATCATCCTGGACTGGCCCGTTGTTTGGTGAGTCTTTTTCATTTCTAACTTCTGTAGTTATCCAAAAGGCTTTGCCCAGCAATTTCAAATAAAAAAAAACTACATATATAAAAATGATGTGAATATGGAGATTTTTGGCCAGTGTTGGGTGCTTTTAAAAACCCTTCTCGTACCAGGTTATCTGCATGTGTTTTGTTTGCACATGCAGTCCTGGTAATTGTGCACACCATTTTGAAAATTAGGACCTTAAAAGCTCAGTGAGTTTTTGAAGCAAAACCCATCACAGGATTTAATATAAACCCCCCAGCAGAAAAGAATTCTGTGATGTATCTGGTTCTTGTTTGATGCGCTCATGCTGCCACAGTTAATATCGTATATGCTCCACATATGCAAAGTAGAGATGCCAGGACTCCTGTCTTTGAAAGAGTCCAAATTATTTTATAACCATCTGTACCATCTCCCATTTTCTCTCTCATAGTATGCTGTGTATGGTATTTGCTGAGCTTTATATGCTGTATGTGGTATTTTGCTGAACCTTTCCAGCTTTCCACTGGGGTTTGTCATTAGAGTCATAGCGCCAGTGAAGAGGCAGATCTGTTAGAAAGAGGGGATTTTGTTTTTTTAAGCTTTAACACCTGGACTATCTTCCTGGTCAATGATGAAGGTCCATGAGAAATTTAATCCCAAAACCATGTACTCAGGAAAGGATTTTTCATTTTGAAATGTCAAATATTTCAGTTTATTAATTCACCCCTCTTCAGCAGGCTAGAGAAGGTCAATGAGCTGTTTCAGGCCCTATAAAGAACCAGAATTCAGGTGTTCAGTAGGACTCGCGCCAGCCCACTGAACATGGTAAATTTTCAGCTTTAGTTTGTTTTTATAGCAGATAGTTTAACTCTAAGCCTCTTACAAAAACCTCACCCCCCAACACCCAGAATGATCAGTACTTCTCCCAATATATCAGAGACCTGAGTTGTATTCTTGTTCCTGCTATTGACTTGGTCTGTGAGGGCATGTCATGTAATTTGTTACGGCTTTCTACAGATGTGCTCTGGCAGAGGGGGAGGCCAACTGACTTGCAAGGGTCTGCCTCAGCCAAGCTGGTAGAACCTTTTGAGTGTTTTCCAGCAACCATCACATTAGTTCTAAGCCTGTGGTGTCCAACCTGAATGCCATGGTTCATCTGTGGCCTTTGCTGTTCTAAGTGTAGAAGAGAATGTGTATTTAGACTATGAAGACTATGAGTATTTTAGACTATGAAGTGAAAATGTCTTTCCTGAGTTATACCTTAAGATTTATGAGCTGAAGTGTTGAAATCAGCCCCACAGCCTGCAGCTGCTGCCCACCGTTTCCCCTGCAGCTGTGGGGGTGGCTCTGATGTGAGCTAGGCATGCTCTCAGCAGCTGTGATCCCTTTTCAGTAGTTACTGCTCAGCAGCTCCCCCTCCCTGCAACATTGCAAGGTAGAGAGAAACACCTTGTGGCTGCTCCACTATCTCCATTCCTGCCAGAGTTGGAGGCTCCCAGTGACTAACTCCTTGGGATAGGATGTCTCATTTGTCACCTGAACCATAGAATGTCAGCTATTATCTTAACTCTCCCTTTCTTAGAGGAAAAGGAATTATCCCTCCACTATCTCAGCTTCCCCTATCTCACAGCTGCTGCGGCTGAAGATCCTCTGCCCAAACCCTCCTTGTGATAGATAAAAACTTAAGTGCGTGTGGGAGGAGAAATGGTCCTCAAATAGGCTTTGAAGCCACCATTTTAAAAACTCAAAGACAGCAACTCTCAGGACATGCATCAAAGGTTTTGCTGACCTGGCTGTATCTCCACAGATCTTACATGGAGAAGTAAAATGTGGTGCCTCACAAGGGGTGGGAAAGGGGGGAAAGAAAACAAGAAGAGCCTAATAATAATTGTTGTGTCAGTTTCACAGACAGGGTTTCTTTGATGAGTGCATATATCTAGCAGTAAGGCTGTTAACATAAAATTAGAAAATAGTTACTTACCAATAATAATATTTGGGGTCAGAAGGGAGTTTTTCCCCAGGGCACATTGGCTCAAGCTCTGGGGGTGGTTCACCTTCTTCTGTAGTGTGGGGCCACATAGCTCTCTTGCGGGTGGATTCTCTGTATCTTACAGTCTTTAAATCATGATTTGAAGACTTTAATAATCAGTCATAGATTAGAGGTTTATTACTGGAGTTGGGTGGGTAAGTTTTGGTCACCTGTATTGTGCTGGAGGTCAGACTAGATGATCATACTTGGTTCCTTTTGACCTTAGAGTCTATGAATAACCCAGGACACTGAAAGACATGATCAACTAGTGAAAGCTGCTTGTGCTCATACTGAGAAAATCCTGTGGCTTCATATCTTGGCTAAAATGGTTAATTACAAATAATTACTTGGGGTTCACTCAGAATTCTTGAGATGACAAGTGAAAATAACTAATGCTGGATATTGATTATAATGGTGAGAATTAGATCAATGCTGCAGTTGCTGTTCAAGTTTGATATTTGTTTGGATTTTCTTTTGAAAGTTGAATGCAGTTTCTTTTTCACTTGTTTGTGCTGCTGAGATTTTGATGGCCACAGATTTGAATGGCATATCAAATATCAGAATAGATGTGTTGGTTGAGGGTAAAGGGCTTACACACTCAGCACTGGGCCCTGGAAAGATAAGAGGATAGGAAAGCTCTGTAAATGCCACTTATCCTATATCAAGATTTGGAAAGGGTTCAGATCTTAATGGTTATGGCTGTTGTGCTGGAATAAGATGGAGTCTAGAGTCAGATGAGCAAGTCCTATTGACTCATCAGATCTCTCCCTAGGCACATTGTACCTGAGAGTTTTGTTAATGGGCAATTAAGCAGGCTGTAGCTGTAGCCATCCAGTCTGGGGTGTTGTCCAGAAGTTGAAATACATGCATTAAATACATCTATAACTTCCAATACAAATATGACACATCCACATAAACAATATTGTCATTCTTAGCAAATTAGAATCTATTGGTACCAGATGTGACATATCTGTTATGAATTATGGTAATTTTGAAATACTGATATTAAATAATATCATACATGGTTCCCCTGATCCAGCCAGCATCACAATATATACAAGGTCTTATTGAAAACTGGCTGCCCATGAAAAGTGCTCTCTTTATTTAACAAGCTTCATAAGGGAAAGAAGGTAACTGTCAAGTATGAGAAAGAAACCTCGTCTGAGTTTAGTATTGATACTGCCTCACAGCAAGTCTGTGTTTTAGCACCTACTGTTTTTGGTTGGCAACTTCTCTATTCCTCTTAAGCATGCTTTTGGGAATGATCGGTCTGGCATACTAATTGAATTGAGGACAGATATCAGCTTCTTTAACACTAGTATTTCAGAGCAAAAAGCATACCATCCAAATCACTATTCAGAATCTGCTCTTTGCAGATGACACTTCATTCATCAGATGAATTGCAGAGCATGCTGAATACATTCTTTGAAACATATAACAAATTTAGCATGGTAATCAGTATTAAGTTGTCATGTCACAGGGAACAAACATCCTACTTAAAGTCTATGTCAGTAATGAAGCTTTGGACAGCGTGGATCACTTCTGCTATCTTGGCTCAACTTTAACCAGCGTACAGCCTTGCTAAAGAAGTTGATGTGAGAAGCAGCAAAGCTTCTGTCACCTTTGGAAAACTTACTTCACAGGTTTGGAACAACAACTTGCTAATCCTGAATACAAAGGTGCCCATTTATTAAGGAGTCTGTTCTCAGTACCCTACTTTATAGCTGTGAAAGCTGGATCATGTACTCCAGTCAGGAGTGGAGATTGAACAGCTGCCACCTTTACTGTTTCAGAAAAGTCATTAGAGTTACTTGGGATCAATGGATCACTAACAATGAGTTCCTTGAGAGAGCTGTCTTACAGTCTATGCCGGATGCTCACAGGTTTCACTGGCTAGAAAACATGGAGCACATGCCTCAAGGCTGTCTGCCAAAGGACGTGCTCTACAGCCAACTCAAGAACTACCCATGACACAAAGCTCAAAGATGCAAAGCCCATGACACAAAGCCAAAGTTCTGATGCAGTAACAAGATCTAGCAGGGTCTCAAGAAATTTACCATTCCCACTGAGAAAATCCTGCTAACAACTGCTCAGTTTGGAGAAGCTGGTTTAAGTTTGGTACAGTCATCATGAATAGTCATCAGAGAACATGCCCTCAGCTGAGGCCCATAGGTGTGCCAGGAGGTAGAGTATGTGCAACCTGTGTCTAGTTAGTCAACCTTGTAGCCTGATCTATGGATTTTTTAAGAATTCCCAGTTATAACTTTGAGGGTTGACAGGTTCTTGTCCCAAGTTCAGGCCCGGTATTATTCAAATTATTATATAGGTGGGAACCCCAATGTGCAGTTAAAACACTCAACACTATAAGAACTTTTCTATGATTACAAAAGTTTATTAATAGATTTAGCAGTCACAAACACCCCAACTCAGTAAGGAAGATAGAGATACTAAAGAGTATACATCTGCACATCCATATTCTCATACCATCCCTTGTAGAACAATCTGAAATGTTAGCTATCATCTTATTCATCACCATTAACTTCCCCTTTATCACTAATGGCCATCATTCTGGCACCTCATAAGGACTACCTCTCTACTACTGACCTAAGACTAGCATGTAATTTACAATGTGATATTCTGATACCACTGTGTTTTATGCATCAATGTATGGAATTTTCCCCTTTTCCTTATTTCTATTTTCTCACCTTTCTCATCTTTTCTCTCCTTATTAGTGCTGGAATGTTCTTCTTCAATAGTTTAATACAGTGGTTCTCAACCTTTTATGGATTGTAACACACTTGGTGGCATGTTGCAATCCTACAGGACACACCAGTCCATCTCTCCACCCCACCAGACTGAATCCAGCCATCTCCCCAGCTCTCTGTGACACATTTACTACTGTGTGCTGACACAATAATGTGCCACCACACAGTGGTTGAGAACGACTGGTTAATATATCAGTGACTTCAATTTATTATCATATGCATCAGTTTGTTGCCATGGCCCTCTTGCTCTTAGGTATCTATGGATTTAGCTCATGTACCTTTTACGTACATCAGTTCATTGCCATGACACTCTTGTGGCTGGATCATGTACCTATAGTTAGAATTTTTTTCTTAAACACTCTATATTCAGCTTCTCAGTATTTAGGATTTTTCTTTGATCCATTTATCTGGTCAATGTTTGTCTGTTCAAAGTTCATAGCTAATGTCTTACATATACTGGCCTGTAGTTTTCTTGCATTTCTGCTGAATATAATGGAAAGTAATGAATATAATAAAGGCAATGTAACTTTATAGGATAGAGTTATAATCTGTAGTCACTATGGGAAGTGGCTCACATGTTGGACTCTTCTCTCACACAACTGCCAAGCACTATTGATTGAAAGGGTTAAAGTATAATTTGGCAGGCCCCAGAACCCTCCTAAATTTCCAGGTCCCCTTCTTGCAGGCCTGGGCTCTCCTCATGGAGGTGGGAACCTCTCACGCAGGCCTGGATCCCCCTTCACCCATCCCTGCTACTGCCCCCCAAATGCCTGTCTCTCCACCCCTGCTACTGCCCCCCCAAACTCCTGCCCTGCAATCTCAGCTAATGCTTTCCCCATACCTACTCCCTACCCAAACCTCTGCCCCCCCATTTCCTTTTCTCAGCCCCCATCCTGACCCCTTCTTCCTACATCACCCCCCATGTGCTTTCCCCACTGGTTGCCCTAACTCCCAAGGCCTCCCCTTTCCCGCACTGCCAAGGTGGCCAAGGAGCCAGGTGGGGAAGAGGGAGGCTGCAGGCAGCACTGGCTGGCCAGTGAGAGGGGGGCCTGGGCCCAAGACTGGGTCATGGCCACATGTGCTGCTGGCCCAGTGGTAGGGGATAGGGCTGCTGCAGGCTCCAGGGGAAGGAAAGGAGGGGTGGCTGGGCTCACTCCAGCCTGCAGCCCCTTCCCTGAGTTCTGGTGCGTTCTTTCTATTTTTGGGGGGCCCCAGAATTCTCTCCTCTAAAATAGGTGCCCTGGAATGCTGTTCCGGGGTGTTCCAGCTAACTTTACCCCGTGACTGACTGACTGACTGACATTATAGCTCCTTTCATCTGTCAAGATGTTGCATGGTTGTATAGATGTAGCAGACCCAGTGCATGTGTGTCTGTTTGGGCTGGAAACCTCACTCTCAGCTGCAGTGTAGACATGCCTAATATGTTTCCAGAGCCTGAAAATGGGTTGTGAATTTTATATACCATAAAAGTTGGATCTGTAAATTAAATCTTTTATTTTACATATGTTTTTAACTGTCTTGGCTTGCCTTGTGCTGGAGTCCAGTTCTAAGGAACTGACTTCAACAGGTCCTAGGGGTGGGAATTTGTCTTTGGGCCAGATGCTCTGCAGGTTTAGCCTTGTTCCATTGATTTGTCTTACTGCAACTATTTTGATTCATGCCAGCTGAGGATCCCTCCCCCTACCTTTTACATCTTGTATGCTGCTGAGTTTATGGTTGGTTCTTAATAATTACATCAATTCAGTGCTTATTTTAACCCACTCTGTTCTGATTATTTTGCATTTAATGTGTAATTTTATGAATGAGTAACAATATGATGTCTTCAAACAGCAGCAAGTTCCAGTACAAATCATTTATAGGTAGACTTAACAGAATTACATTTTAATTTTTTTTGATCAATAGTATCTATGTTTTTTTCTATTTTTATCAGTTTGTTTTCACAGTTGAAGGAAGTTATGGGAGTGCTACATTATAATTATTTAATGACACATTCACAGAGTTAAAATCTTTATAATCATGAACACAAATTATCAACCTCATATGTCAAAATTTAGCAAGTATATGGCCTTAAATTAAACTCTAAAAAGTTTTCAAACAGCATTTTTCTTACTTTTCCGAATAGTTAATTTTGATTCTTATTGATGGAATTTTTTTTTTGTTGGTTGGTGTGTGTACAGTGAAAGCAACATTTGCTGATAAAAATCTAATCATTCAATGCCTGTTTATATACAGGCTGGATCCTCAGGGCTGTAGATTTGCGGTGTTCCATTGAAGTCAATGATTTATGGCAGCTGAGGAACTGGCCCTATGGCTTTATACTACATAGACTTGACCTATACTAGCATATAATAACACTAAACTAACATATTACAGTGTTAGTACTGTGGTATAATAATATTATGGGACAATTACCCTTATGAAATAAGCTGTTTATTGTGTGAAAATTTTCTCCTATGTAAAAATATTAAGCAAATAAAATTAAATTAAAATGTGTCAACAGAGAGGCCTAGAGGGGAGGAAACATGTCTCAAGTTAAATCATACATCTCTGCTCCTTTGGGTAACATCGTTAAGGGCCAGTTTTCCTTAAGGTATTTTCATTTTTAAATTCTAGATAACTGAAATTCTCCATATGACCATACTTTGTAATTCAGTATTGGTGCTGTCTGAATGTCCTGAAGCAATCAAAGGTTAAAATGTGAGTAGTAATTTCACTATACTAATACTACTGAATTTAGAAACACATTGCATTCAAAGAAATCGTTTTCTGGCATTTGCTTATTTTCCCATCTAAACTACAAACACTCTGGGCTTTTTTATTTCTTGCATATTATTTCCCTCTCAAATACTCCACTTGTCTGTGACTGTCAGTTTGGGCAAAGCATAGACATTTTCATTTTACATATAATAAAATGTTAAAACAATTATAATGGGGATAATAATGGTTTATAATGACGAAGTGAAACCAAATGAGAAGTGAACCAACAAATTAAAAGTTTAATGATGGATACAAATTGCTTTTATTCTTTGGGCACATGAGACAGCCTGGTTAGAGAGGGAAATTTCAACACTTTGCAGTTAATTTTATTAATCTCAAGGTAGGAAGATTTATGCCTCTGTTTGCTTTTCCATGCAATGGGCTGGGGCAAGGATGAAAATCAAAAGCAGAATGAATGTTGTTCTTCCAAGAAATTCCAATCGATCTATGAGCAGAGAAGTCTTCCAAAAAGACAATCTAGAATTTTTAGAGAGAGTAAAAGATTCAGGAAAAAAATTCCCACTAAATATCAGTATTAAAATAATATGCAGAGTAAAACTGATACATTTCAAGACAAGCTTATGTTCTCTTCTGTAATTGTAGTTTATGTTTAGATAAAAGACTGCTTTTTTCTTTGACCCAATTATCATTCCTGAAAGCAGTTTCCAAACCACAAGTATTTTACAGGCCTGCTGCTACTCCTAGAAAATTACAGCAGTTTCGCTATTGACTTCAATGGGAGTAGGATCAGAGCTGATCAGGTAGTGCTGCAAAAGAGAGAGAAAATAATTTATCATTACATCCAGAACATGGTTAAATGATTTTAATATTGTTCACAATAGATTTTATAGTGTAGCTTTTCTTTCATATTATGAATGCACAAAGTTAAATTGGCTTATTATGGGTTCCTGGTATACTATGACAAATCAAATTTCTGGATTTGATTGATTGATTTATTATAAACAACCTTTTAAAATGAGTGTGATAGGCTAGATATTCCCTCCTCCCCCCCCCCAACACTATGCTCACATGTACCCTGTCCTCACAAAACTAGGTGTTATAGTATCAAACTTAAAAACTGTGTTGCTTTAGCAAGTTTTGCTAGGTTAAAGACATCCATGCAGTGAAAGACAAAATGATCTTCACATTACTTTTTTTTTTCTATAAATCAGAAAAATGCTTTTGTTTTCAGGGGCATTTGGGAAGGAGTGATTACTATGCTATTTCTCTGAAATCTGAAGTTTTTCCCCTGGAATTCAGTTAGCAACTCCCTGAGAATTTCACTCAAATGGTATTATGTTTTCTTCTATGCAAAAGAATGGGGTGAGTGGAGATGGTCAGACTACATCTATCTAGCTTGCAAAATGTATTCAGTGCAAAATCTACAGAACACAGATTATGGTGTCAGCTGTCAGTCTGTGGAGCATCTGTCAGATGGGTACTTGCTTCATTGCAGTTGAATGTGAGTAATGTTTTCACAATATGGCAGTATGATGCTCTAGATTACCGTTGTAATGGAGCACATCCTGAACAGCTGAGTCTGCTCTCTCTCGCTCATTCAATAGCTAGAATTGCCTTACTATAAGAGCTGGAGGGATTATGTACCCCAAACAGCTGTCTATAGCACCATGGATTTATTTCAGCTAAATGAGAACTTGCTTTCTTTAGCTAAATCAAACTTTATCAGACAGCTTTACTGTTGGCAGTTAAAATAAAATGTGTTTGTTGAACAGTAAACACCTTGTTACTGTTAGGAAGGATTATATAAACAAAAGACATACACAATGAAATCCTATGCCAACTGATTTACTGTCAAAATAATATACTGCTGTTAGAAGTATTGTGTGCACTTGAAGGAAATTACAGGACTAATAACATCAAAGATGACAAAGGATCCCTTTTCCAACAAATCTTTAAAAAGTTTAATACATTTTGCCTTGAATAAGGATTGAGTCCTCTGTGTCCTAATACAAGAAGGTTATGCAATTTGCCTAATTTCTCCTAACACAGGTGGCTTCAAAGCTTTAATTTATTTACTCAGGCAAAGTGGATTTTGGACATTCCACCACCGCTGAGGTATGTACAAGCAGTTTTTGTCCAACAAAAGCTATTATTTACAGAAAAGATGCACTGTATTTCTTGCAGGTTATTTAGGCTGATGTTGTGTGATGTGCCAGCTGTGGAACATCCATGAGCAAACAAATGTTTATTGTAAATAATATCAGGGGCTGGATATGAGACAAATCCACTTCCTTTTTCTCTTCAGGAAACTGAAAGGTGGCTCAGACAATCCGTCTTGCAGTCGCAGCATTGCAAGGGGAGAAATATCTGGCCCTGATCTAAACTTCATTTGAGTCAATGAAAAGAATTACATTGACATTAGTGGATTTTAGATCAGTCCTTGAAAGTGTGTGAGAATGGGAGTGTTCCAGCTTTGCACCAAAAACAGTGTCTCCAATTCAGGAAGCACTTGAACTGAATCGGGAAGTTACAGGGCCATCGTTATTTACTTTTTCATTTTATGTATGTATTTAGGACAAGATCCACAAAGGAATTTAGGTGTCCAAGTCCAAAATGTAGATCCCTAAACTTTTTCCTGCTCAAATTTTTGCAAGTCTCCTATCTAAATTTCTGCTGGTGGGAATGCACAAAGTCATCTCAGTCATGACACCAAGTGCCTAGCTCCCTGGCAGGATTCTCACACTTGGTGTTTTACCACCTCTCTCACCTGTGGGACTTGATCCGGGAGACATGGGAACAAAGCACAAGGGTAGCAGATCCTCCATTTTGTCCTTTTAGTCAGTGGTTAGAGCAGAGTCTGGAACCCAGGCTTCTCATACCTCAGATCACTTCCTTAACCAGTGGGCTGTAAAACATGTCTCTTGCTTGCTCTCTTTGGACCAAGGAATATTTAATTATTTTATAAAAGTGGAACAGTCTCAATAGAAGAATTGAGGGAGCCATACCCTATTTCAGATCTATAGTCCTATGGTTAGGACCCTCTCCCTTGAGACATAATTCAGGGTCTCGGTCCAAATCAGGAGCTCTCACATCCTGGCTGTGTACTCTGACTGCTAGACTATACAGTAAAAGTGGACATTACATTTCTCTTCAGTTTGTTTTTGTTTTTGTTTTTCGCAAGAAAGAACTGACCTGACTTAGGTGTTGCCAAGTTCCAAAGGGGCAGCCATGTTAATCTAGTCCAGCAAAAAAAAACAAACCAAAAAACCCAAGGAGTCCTGTGGCGCTTAAAGACGAACAGATTTATTTTTTGCATGAGCTTTCTGATGAAGTGGGATTTTTCTCCCATGAAAGCTCATGCGAAAAATAAAGCTATTAGTCTTTAAGTGCCACAGGACTCCTTGGTTGTTTTTTTTTTTTTCGCTAGTTTAGGTGTGTAATTCCAGACGAGGTTTCATGGCTGTGAACTCCAAGCAGGGGGAGGCAACTCCTAATAGGTGTCTGAATACAGAAAATGGTAGGGTTTATACCACACCCCTCACCTCAGCCTCTCTCACTGGCTAGATTAGGTAGCTCCCTGCTCAGCAGACTGACTTTTGTGAGTCCCATTCTTAGGCACCTAATTTTTCCTGTGCATCATGTAGGGAATTGTGTGCCTAACTCAGGGCTGTGAATTCCAGTCAGTTGCAGGGTGCCTAGAAGTTAGGCTTGGCAGTGCTGACTCTAAGACCCCTTTGTAGGTCTATCCCTTAGAGTTGTACAAGCTCACAGTGTTCCATATGATTTTAATAAACCTTTACTACAAAATATCAACTTTACAGTACTGATCCTTTAATCAATTCTTTGTCAGGTCGCCCCATAAAATATCAAAATCCAATTGACAATCCCCAGCAGCCACTTTCCCCACCAGACCCACTGCTGTTTCAATTCTACATCCATTAAACTTCATCTGTTAGATGGGTTTTGCAACATCTAGAAGGTCACCAGATTTGACCTGAAGTCTGAAGTAAAGGACCTTTCAAGGAAAACTATAATGAAAAGGTAAAACTTGCACAGAGATGATGGCCTGAGGTTTGTTAACTATAGTGTAATGGCAAGCACATCTGCTTTACCTGCAGAAGATCCTGAGTTCAAACCCCTGGGGGTTGGACTAGATGATCTCATGAGGTCCCTTTCAACCCTATGATTTGAGTTGATTCTATTCTAAACTTTGTTTTCCAAAACATATTCATTACTGCATGTGTTTTTGTACTTTGATGCATACAAAGTTGTTATGTTTCCTGATGGACCACATGTTGGCAGCTTTAAAATATGACTTTTTAATCACATCTTATAGATCTTTTCTACTTAAGACCAGACTGACTCCTGTTAAAATCAGTGTTAATCTTTTCACTGACTGTTCAGTAGGCAGTAGATCAGGTCTTTACAGTTCTGGTTACTTTCTATGCTTTAACATAGCAACTGCTTCTGCTTTCTTGTATGGTCTCTCCAAGAGCCCTGTTTAGTATTTCTCTATGGATGTACAAAACACTATCAACATATATGCATTCTTCAAGTTGCCTGAGCACTTTGTATGTGGCACATTATTAAGCTCTTTGTACATCAAATATAAATGACCATGTAATAGCCTATGGTGGGATGTTTTGTCATTCAAGAAAGTGTATATTTTGAAGTATGTGAATATTAAGACTACACTTAGTGAAAGGCATAAATATACGTGGCATTTATCTTATGCCTTTGGACTGTTGAGCCAGTGTACCTGTGACTGTCCAGCTGAAGCACAGTTGACCTCTCAAGTGTATCTGAGCTTTAGAGGGAAGGAGATTTGATGATATAGACATGGAATGGAAGAGTTGCCTGTGACTCAGAGAGACACAATAAGTAATAAAGAGCTGGCAGGAGTTGCACAAGAAAGAGATCCAAGATTGCTGAGAACAGGAACATAACAGAGCAATGCTGTGATCTGGCTAATGCCAGGGACCCTAAAGAGTGGAAGGTGAGGGGAAGATCCATTTTGGTCAGGGAAGCTGTTCCTGGAAACAAGAGGTTTGTTGAGTCAGGGTAGATTCCCCCTGAGCAAGGGTAGGTTTTAGAAGCTGGGGAGACATAAGGACTGAAACTACTGAAGGAGGAAGAAACCCTCCAGTAAGGATCTGAACTAAGAGCACCGGGAATAGGACAAGGTCAAGGGATTTGTTCTGGAAGAAAGTTCCATGAACATGTCCAGGACTGCCAGGCAAAGAGACCTGTGGAATAGAGCCCTGTGGGAAACCCTTTTGTGGGAGACCTGACTTGGGGTGATTGTCCGATGAGTCAGGAGATTGATTGCTGTCAGGTAGGTAACCTGGAGAGTCGGACCCTGGATAAGGGGAAAAAGTAACTGGGAAACCAGTGCAGCTCTTGTCTCTTGAGTGGGTGATTTAGAAGTGATGGTACTGGAAAAGGGAATGGAGAAACCATTGTACTGTCATGTTTACTGAGGGAATGTTAAGAGTGGGTTTTGCTATAGGGCCTTAGGGAAATATTGTACTGGCATATATGAACAAATTACGTGCAAAGCAAGGCTTTATCTCAGACACTGAAGGTATGTCTACACTGGAACCTTAGGTTGACATAAGGAAGCGTAAGTCAACTTGCAGATCCCCACAGCCACACTGGGCTTTTATTAAGCTGACTTAAACACTTCCTTAAGTCGACTTAATAACACCGCCTCTTAAGGTCAACTTAATGCTTATTAAGTTGACTTAAGCCAGTGTGGACAGGAAAAGCCCTTAAGTCAACTTAAGCAGCCTCCCAGAGTTCCTGGCCATCAGTCGACCTAGCACCTGCCAGTGCTGACACAGGCAAGTCAACAGGAGTTTCCAGTGTGGATGCTCTAAGTCAACTTAACAAGGTTGACTTTAAGTCAACTTAATGTTGACCTTGCTAAGTCAACTTAACAGCCTCTAGTGTAGACAAACCCTGTAAGGACCCCGCCCTCCGTCATGTCTTGTCCCTCTGCCGGCAGGTCCAACTCCAACTGCCGCCGGCGGGGGCACATGACGGAGTGGCATTAGAGGGGTCCTTTTTGGTGCCCCATCAAGGGGCCCATTATAAAATTTTTTACTCCTCAGGGGAGGCTCAGTGCTTCCTCTGTAGGGCCACGGGGCACGTCCGGAGGGACTGTCCCCTGGCCCGGCAATGAAGAGGGAGCAACTGGGCCCCCCGAGGTCAAAACGGGCGCCGGCCATACTACCGCCAGTGACCCTAACCACCAGACCACTAAAGCTACCTCTCCTTCTCCGTCAAAGAGAACAGCTGCCACTGCTTCTCGGGACGTGGGGATAACTACCCCACTATGCCTGGAGGAGAAGCCGGGCCCCGTTGCCACCCCCACCAAACCACCTGGGATGGGGCCCAGAGAGGAGAGAGCGGCGGCCCCAGACATGGGAAAGGGCGTACCCCAGGGGGAAGGTTCCTGTCCCTATGATGCCGCTCCCCTGATCCTCTCCCCTGAAGAGCCTTTGCCCTTGCTGCCTATCCCTGCCTCTGCTGGTCGGCCCTCTGATACCATCTTGGAGGGCCAGGCTCTCCCGCAGAGGAATCACGGCAAGCGGAAGAAGGCTCAGTCCCTCCCCATCACATCAGAAGGGGAAGAGGCCCCCCAAAAGTCACTGTGGGGGGCTGATACCAACCAAAACAATGTAAATGATGAGCCACTTGCTGCGCCCTCTGTTGAGGCCCAGCGGGAAGCACCAGCTGAGGAGATGGACACAGTGGAGAAGGGAAACAGCACTGCTCCTTTGCAGGGAGCCCCTGCTAATCCCCCTGCTGGGGAGGCTGCAGATGCAGCTGCTTCTGTCCCCCCTGAACCTGCTATACCACCACCATCAATTGAGGCAGGGGGGGACTTAGGCTCCATCTTCGTGGAGATCGAGGCCCTGGGTCTGACCTTGATAGCTCCAAGGGAGGACGACCCTTTCCCAGTGGGCCTCGGTCTGGGTGGCAACAATGCTTCGCCACCACCTCCCATGCCCCAGACCCAGCCTGAGCCCGAACCTTTGTCTGCTGCTGCTACTCTGGGGACACCCCCGGGTTGCTCCACCTGTCCGGCTGCTGTTGGTATCCCAACTGCAGCTGCCAAACTTTTCGAGGCGATGGCCAGCGCCGAGCAGCCGGGTCCTGGGGTGTTGTCCCCAGCGGGACAGCTGCCCCTTCCCCCACTTGTTTTTTCCCCCATGTCCGACGCTGAGGACAGAGAAAATCCACCCACTCCCACTGCCATACCCAGCATTGGCACGGACCCCATCTCTGATTCCTATTTAGAAAATCCTGCACCCGGTCAAGGGGAACCGCACCTCGGTGGTTTGACTACCGGGGACCCTGCCTCAACCTCTACCCCTTCCCCTGTGTCTACCAATGTCATTCCTGACCCTGTTCCCACCCTTCCTTCAAATGTTACCCCAAGTCCTACCCTAGCCCCATCCCCTATTGCTGCCGCTCCCAGGATCGTGTCTTTCCTCTTTCCATCGACTGATTCCTGGGAGGTGGCACTTGTGGCTCCCTCTGCCCCTGGGGCTGCTGTCTTCCCTCCACCACCACCCTTCCTTGTGCCGGGGGCTCAGCCGGGTGACTCAGCACCCATGACATCGGTACCGAGACGGGGCTCTGTGCCGTCTTTCCACCCTGGCTGGCTGTGGGGCCATCACGGGGACCCGACCGGAGGATCTAGACCCCATGGCGCTGTGGGAGGAGCTGCGTGTGTTCCTGGCAGACACTCGTGGGGCCAGCAGCCAGGTGCAGCTCGCTCTGCAGCACTGGGGGAATTTCCATCTTGTCCTCCGGGCCATGAGGGCCATACTAAAGGAGGGCAAAGGGACTGGGAAGCGGGATGCTGTGGCCTACCAGAGGGCCAACACTTTCTGTGACTCCCTCATGACCTTCGGGGTCAGTTGCGGTGTTGTGTGGCCCGACGGAGGCTGCTGGTACTCCTGCTACTTCTGAGGATCTCCCCCCAGCCCTCCTCATGGCCCCAATCATCTTTGCAACTTTAAATGCCAGAAGCTGTAGGGTGGGTCTCCGCAGGACCCAGGTGCTCTCCTTCCTTCGGGGGGGGTACTCTGTGGTTTTCCTGCAGGAGACCCACACGGATCTGGCCGCCAAGGCCAGCTGGCAGCTGGAGTGGGGGAACGGGGTGTTCCTGAGTCGTCTGTCCACCCACTCCAGCGATGTGGCCACCCTGTTCTCCCCCAACCTACAGCCGGAGGTGCTGGGGGTTGCCGAGGTTGTGCCAGGGCGCCTGCTGCACCTCCAGGTCCTCATAGAGGGGCTGACATTGAACTTGGTCAACGTCTACGCCCCGACATCGGGCCCAGACCGAGTGCAATTTTTCTGGCAGGCAGCCACGTTCCTCGCCACTCTGGATCCTCGGGAGTGCCTGGTCCTGGGTGGGGATTTTAATACCATCCTTGAGGAGCGGGACCACACGGGGACTGAGCAGTGCCCAGCTGCCGCAAATGTCCTCAGGGAGATAGTAAACCATCACTCCCTGGTGGACGTTTGGCGCGACCACCACCCGGATGATGAGGTGACTTTCACCTATGTCCGGGTGGGGGACAACTGGTCGCGCCACTCCTGGTTGGACCGTATATATCTGTCCCGAGGTCATCTTGCACGGGCCCATTCCTCCGGCATTTGGCTGGCCCCTTTTTCAGACCACCATTTGGTGACCGTGACGGCCTCTCTCTCAGCGGAGAGGCCGGGGCTGGCCTACTGGCATTTTATTAATAGCCTGCTGGAGGACATGGGCTTCGTGGCATCCTTCTGGGAGTTCTGGCTGGCCTGGTGGGGGCAGAGGACCGCCTTTCCCTTGGCGCGGCATTGGTGGGACATGAGGAGGGTGCGTGCCTGGCTCTTCTGCCATGACTACACTTGGAGGGCCAGCCGGAGGAGGGATGGGGCAATAGAGCAGCTGGAACGGGAGGTCTTAGAGTTGGAGAGGCACTTGGCTGCCAGCCCTGAGGATCCATCCCTTTGCAGGGCGCACCAGGAGAATCGGGGAGCTCCGGGCCCTCGAGGACCTTTGGACCCGGTGAGCTTTTGTTTGATCTCGCATCTGTCTCCTTCAGGAGATGGATTGTGGCTCCTGCTTCTTCTACGCCTTGCAGAAATGGAGGGGGGCTAAAAAGCACGTCACTTGCCTTTTGGTGGAAGACAGTACCCCCCTCATGGATCTGAAGGAGATGCGTGGAAGGGCCAGGGCCTTCTATGCTGGTCTTTTCTCCCCGTATCCAACCGAAGCTGACGCCTGCAGGGTGCTCTGGAATGAACTTCCCATGATCAGTGAGGGCGACCAGAGCCGGCTGGAGCTACCTCTCACTCTGGCTGAGTTCTCGGAAGCCCTGCGTCTCATGCCCACCAACAAATCCCCAGGCATGGATGGGCTGACCGTGGAGTTCTACCGCGTGTTCTGGGACATCCTCGGCCTGGACCTCGCCATCATCTGGGCTGAGTCCAAGGAGTGTGGAGCGCTCCCCCCTTCTTGCCGGCGGGCAGTGCTGGCCCTGCTGTCTAAGAAGGGGGACTTCCGCGACCTCCGGAACTGGTATCCCGTCTCGCTCCTCAGCACAGATTACAAAATAATAGCCAAGGCCATCTTGCTGCGCCTGGGGCCTGTGCTGCAGGACATGATCCATCCAGACCAGACCTACACTGTCCCGGGCCGTTCCATTTTTAATAATCTCTATTTGGTCTGGGATCTCTTGGAGCTAGGGTGTAGGGACGGTCTGTCATTCGCCCTTCTGGCCCTGGACCAGGAGAAGGCGTTTGACAAGATGGATCATGGGTATCTTCTGGGCACCCTGCAGGCGTTCAGCTTCGGGCCCTGGTTTGTGGGGTTTCTCTGGGCGCTGTATGCCTTTGCAGAGTGTCTGGTCAAGCTCTACTGGACCCTGACTGAACCAGTCAGCTTCGGGTGAGGAGTGCGTCAAGGCTGTCCGCTGTTGGGCCAGCTGTATGCTCTGGCCATCGAGCCCTTCCTCTGTCTCCTCCGCCAGAGTTTGATGGGGTTGGTGCTCCATGAGCTGGAGCTGAGGCTGGTCTTGTCAGCGTATGCTGATGACATACTCCTCGTGGTCCAGGACCCGGGCGACCTGGTGCGGCTGGAGGCTTGCCTGGCCATCAGCCTCCCCCGCCCGGGTCAACTGGGTCAAGAGCTCTGGCTTGATGGTAGGGGCCGGGTGGCCGGTGAGCTCCCTCCCACCCGTCCTTCAGGCCATCCGGTGGAGCGCAGGTCCGCTGCTCTACTTGGGCGTTTGCCTTTCTGCCACCCATTCCTCCCTGGATGAGAACTGGCAGGAGTTAGAGGGCAGGGTCAGTGACCAGCTGCGGAGATGGACAGGACTGCTGCAGTGCCTCTCCCTTCAGGGACGGGCACTGGTCATCAATCAGCTCGTCCTGTCCATGCTCTGGCACCGGCTCAACACCCTGGCCCCGCCCCCAGGTTTCCTGGCCAAGCTCCAGAGGACAATTCTGGAGTTCTTCTATCCAGGACTGCACTGGGTCTCTGCAGGGGTTCTGAGCCTCCCCCTGGAGGAAGGAGGGCAGGGCCTGTGCTGTATCTACAGCCAGGTCCACGCCTTCCGCCTTCAGGCCCTGCAGAGACTCCTGTATAGTGTAGGTAGTCCAGCATGGAGCCACTTGGCGCGCACCTTCCTCCACTGCTACTGAGGGCTCCGATATGACCGGCAGCTCTTTTATCTCGATCTGAGAGGTTGTCCGTGAGACCTCTCTGAGCTGCCGGCCTTCTACCATGACCTCCTCTGGGCCTGGAGGCTCACTGCGGCTTCCAGGTCAGTTGTACCCACCAAGGGGTTGCACCTCCTCGCAGACCCCCTGCTACACAACCTTCATCTTGGTGTGCCGGTGGCGGAGGCCCCCTCCGTGAGGCGGAGGCTGGTCCTGGCAGGTGTCACCAGGGTCAGAGACCTCCTGGATCATGCGTGGGGGGACTGGGTGGACCCCCATGAGCTAGCTCAGCGCATGGGGCTCTCCACTCCACACACCCCCCAACGCCTACTCCAGGAGGTGAAAGCGGCCTTGCCTCCCACTGCTCGAGCCTACCTTGAGTGGGTCCTGTGAGAGGGTATTCCCCGCCCCTATCTTAGTCCTGGTCCTCTGGAGCTTTTGCTCGGGCCCCGGCCCCGTGAGCCCCCCTGGCCATCCCCACCTCATACCCCGAGCCGGCTGCTAGATCTGCAGCCGGCCTCTTTTCGAACTGCACCCCGTAAATATCTGTACACGCTCGTGCTAGATACCATACATTTCCTCGCCCTTGCGTCCCGCCCCGATACAAAGTGGTGGGATCTTATCCCACCTGTGGAGGGCAAGGACCCCGGTGGGCCAGTTTGTATGCTACCCTCATCCCGCGGCCTGCCAGGGGCATCAGTTGGTGGCTTCTGCATGGAGCCGTGAGCACAGATGTGTACCTGGTGCAGTTCACCCCTCATCCTAACACCTGCCCCTATTGTGATGTGAGGGAGACCCTGGCACACGTATACCTCGAGTGCGCCAGGCTGCAGCCCCTTTTCTGGCTCCTCCAGAACTTCTTATTGAGGTTCTGGCTGCACTTTTCCCCTCACTTATTCATTTATGCACTCCCTCTCCATGGCCCCACCAAGTCGCGGGACCTCCTCGCCAACCTCCTCCTGGCCTACGCCAAAGTAGACATCTATAAGACCAGGGAAAGGAGGTTGGCTGAAGGAGGGGCCTGCGACTGTGGGGTCTATTTCCGGTCCCTCGTTCATGCATGTTTCCGGGCAGAGTTCCTCTGGGTGGCATCTGCTGGCTCCCTTGACACCTTTTGGGAGCAGTGGATGCTGTCCAGGGTTCTCTGCTCGATGTCCCCTTCTGAATCCCTTATTATAAACCTATGACCCTCACACCCATCCCTGTTATCACATTAGTTGTCCCCCAGAATTACTTGAAAACTGGCCCAGTGCCACCTCCTCATAGGCTCGGGGAGGGGTTTTAGAAGTGGGTGGACTTACGCCCACCCACCACCCTGATTTTCAATAGGTACACTATGACTGTAGTAGTAAGTAGAAATGTTTTGAGAATAGTAGATTTAAACATTGGAATTGTAACAGTAGCAGTTGAGATTTTAGAATATGGAGATTTCAACATTTTCCTAGGTTTGATTTTCTGTTTGTGTACTGGCTGTCCCTGCTATGTCCTGAAGTCTTGATCAAGAAAGACACCTTCATTAAAAAGCCTCAAAATGGCAAAAAATACGTCTTTTTTCCCCCCAAACACTGACACTTCTTCCTTCAAAATTGGGATTCAGCAAATAGCTGGAATACATCTGTACTTAGGGGAATCGACATCAGCTCATAAATTTGTTCACGTTAAACCCAAACATCTGAAGGTACTCCCATCTCCAAAGACTATGGAAGGATTTAGACTTTGTACACTTCACTCCATTTGATATCAGTGTGATGCTTTATTCCTCTTCCTAAATGGAAAGCAGACTTGTTATATTAAAGATATGTTGTAACTACTCTCTTGCTGTGTGCATGCACATAACAGATTTAGTTTTGAGAAGGAATCTCATAATTGGCATAGCTCTTATGTTACTCTGGTTGACTTTGGCTGGAAGTATGCAGAAATATATGATTTTCTATATGATCTGTCTAGAGCAGTGGTTGTTAGACTTAGGGTTGGGACCCAGTACTGGGTCACAGACCCAGAAGCAGTGCATCGCGGCACCCCTTGCTGCCATTGCTGGAGGACTGGAGTGCATTGCTCAAAGATGTAATTGCTTGGTTGTGGGCATAAATGATTTTTTTCAACTGGGTCCTGAGGAAAAAAGTTTGAAAACCACTGATTTAGAGCTCTCATTCTTGGCATTTACTTTCCTTTGGAGAGAGAAAAATGTTTATTTAGTATAGAAAATTATTAGCACCAGATATGCAAATAAGTTTAATTGGAAAAAAAAATCACCTATCGTTGCTAGCATCAATAGCATTTATTGAGGAATGTATAGTATGGCTAAAACCTAGTCTAGCCAAACAAACAAGGAGTCCTGTGGCACTTTTGAACACTAACAGATGTATTGGTCACGTGAGCTTTTGTTGGAGAAATCCTACTTTGTCAGGTACTTGAAAATGAAAGACTTACACTATGGGAGGGATAATAAATCCAGTGAAGTTTAAGTGACAGGATCAGGTCTGACTATTTCAGTAAATTGGGAAAGCTGTTTAGATTCAAACAGTGTGGAACAACATATAAGAAGGTGGGAAGGATGAGAGGGGTGAAAATCCCTTTTTGTAATGAGCAAGCCAGCCCATATCTCTTTTCAAACCCAAGTTATTGGCATCAAATTTGCACATGAATTCTAACTTTGTAATTTCTCATTGTGGCTTTGATTTATAATTAACCTTTTTAAATACTGTAATGGAATTGTCTTTTGGAGAATGAGCAGGGATATTGGTGTTTCCCTATTGATTTTTGAATGTTGCTATTTCTGATGTCAGATTTGTGTCCATTTACCTTTTTGCACAGCAACAGTCCAGTTTGTCCAATGTTTAAGGCAGAAGGGTTTTATTGGCACATGATGACATGTATCACTGTGGTGGAAGAATAGGTGAATGAACCCTTGAGGGACTAGCTGGTTTGATTAAGTCCTATGACAGTGTCATTTGTACAGATATGAGGGCATAGTTTGCAACAGGGTTTGTTGCAGGGATATGTGCCTGACTTAGTGTTTCTGATGTATGGTCAGTAGTTGCTGGTGAGTATCTGCTTAAGTTTGGGGGGCTGTCTATTAGTGAAGAGAGATTTATCTTCCAAGGCTTGAGAGTATAAGGGATCATCTTATATGATAGGCTGTAGATCTTTGATGATGTGCTGCAGAGGTTTGACTTGGGGGCTGTAGGTGATGACCAGTAGTGTTCTGTTGTTTTCCTTCTTGAGCTTGTCCTGTCATAATTGACTGGGTATATATCTGGCTCTGTGAATCTGTTTCCTCATTTCTCCAGTTGGGTATTGTAATTTTAAGAATGCTTGATAGAGAGATCCTGAAAGTGTCTGTCTCTGCCTGAGGGATCAGAGCAAATGTGGCTGTGTCTTCAGGCTTGGCAGACAATGGATTGTGTGGTGTGTCCTGGATGAAAGCTTGAGGGATGTAGGTAACTATAGTGATCAGTAAGTTTCTGGTATAAGGTAGGGTTTATGTGTCCATTGCTTATTTGTACTCTAGCAGCCAGAAAGTGGATCTCCTGTGTGGAGTGGTCTAGGCTGAGGTTGATCATGGGTTGGAAAATGTTGAAATCTCAGTGGAATTCTTCAAGGGCCTCCTTTCCATGGGTTCAGATGATGAAGATGTCATCAATGTAGCATAACTGGAGGAATGGTCCTTGGGGATGAGTGCTGAGGAAGTGCTTACAGACAAAGGCCCCACTTTAACCTTAAAATTCTACTCAACAGAACTGTGACATTTAAAGTGTAATTTTTCTCTTTGTTAAATTTGCAATTTAACTTTTAGAATCTGAGGAGGGGGACAGGGAGAAGATTACAAGAACTCGGTAGCAGATAGTTAAATTTGCTGAGGAGCTAAATGTAGTCAGATCTCATTTTTAGGCATCAGCTTATTGCCTTAAGGGTCAGAAAGTAACTCTCATAAGTAGCATGGGACAATTCTCCAGTTAATTTGAGGAGGGATTCACTGTGTCTGATCTAGACATTTGGTCACTTCCACAGGTAGGATGGGACTGTGATGTCCCCATGGTCACTTCTGTACCCCTGTCCTATTATTACTTGTAACCATATATTAATTTCATCTTCAATGTCCTTATCTTTTTCTCACAGTTCTCTGTACAGACACACATTCTTACTGCAAAGTCACTTCATGATTTTCTTAAGTGAACTTGATTTATTTGTATACACTGATTGTGGACTCTGCTTAGATTGATAATATTTCATCAAGACACAAAATGTTAAAAGTGGAAGATTTAAGACCATGGAAAGTAATAGTTTGTAACAGATCTTGTAGACTTTTGAAATATTGAGATCATTTCTCAACACTGTTGGCCTTAAGGTGGTAACTACCTTTCCAAATTATCTCTCTGCAATGTGGGGACATGGCCTCCCTTGGAATTGGACAGGGAGGGACTCCTGGATGAGCAGAGCCAGAGCCATCCTGTCCATCCTACTGGAAGCTAGTTGGTTTAGCAGGAAGTATAAAGGAAGAGTCCAGAATCTCAGTCTGGGCTGAGCTGCTGGGGGTGGGGGTGGGGGGATGCCTCTCTCCACCCCAGGAGCATCATCCAGACCACTATCCTGCAAAGCAGGTCACCTTTCAATCAGGGACTCAAAACTGCTCACTGCTGCTAATCTGGAGGAGCTGCCTGTGGTCCTCAGGAACCACTGGAGCTGCCCACCACTGATGACCTGAAGGTGCAGTCTCCTACCAGTGATGTGGAGGAGCTGCCAGCCACCTACAACTAGAAGGAGACCCTGCCAGGAGGTGACTTGGAGGAGTTGTCATCAGCCAACTGCTGCATGGAGTTTCTAGACATGCCACTGGCAGATGCGGTAGAGGGGCAGTGCAACCTGCCCCTGACAGAATGTCCCAGAGAGGCTGAGAGTAGCCCAGTAGATCAGGTACCACAGGGAGAGGAGGCAGAAAGTTAACCATTTTGTTATAGTCTCCTGTTACTATTGGCGTTCTTGAAATTAAATCATTCTATGCACTGTCATAAATTGCTATGTTACATTCCTATAGTGGAGCACGATTTAACTTCAATACTTACAATTTGTGGTGTTTAGGTTAATTCATTTTAGTAGACCTCACGTTTTATGTCACTGAAGCAGTGAAATCCTGATAAATGAATACCATGGGGAAATGGAATACATGTGCAAAAGGCACCAAAGAGCAAAATACTTTTACATGAGTAAACCCGTTTAGTTAATAAATTGTTCCCTAGGAAGTGCTCTATGGCTAGTATTAGTCATACAGAAACCTTCTTCAACATTCAATTTAAGAGAATTCTCAACATGTACTTTACAAAAAAAAAAAAGTATTCAGCCCTAATGAAACTTCTATCGAGCATGCCAGGGTTCCAATAATTAAGTCTGTCCATATTCCTTGAACAGATCTTTTAGAAATGTAACATCAGTTTACGCTCATGCTCCTATCAAAGTCCAAATTCATTCCTCATGTAATTCCACTGGAGTTAATGAAATTATTCCAGAAAGAAATCTGACCTTGTCGATTTACCAGAGGGCTGTCTTCTGCATAACAGCTTATGCCTTCAGGTGCATGATGAATAGTTTTTGTTTTTGTTTTTTCTCAACCAAAATGTCAAAATAACAAAATTCTTGGTTTCACATTAAAGTACAGTGGAATATTGCATAGATTGTTCTCTCATATCAACTGTGCTGCTTGATTTGTTCCCTGGAAAACATTTTAATCCAAAGACAGGCCTTGGCCAATTTCATCAACTTCATTTGCACTGTATTTGAAAACATGGGCCAGCTGGCCTTATAAGGAATCCCCCTTCTGAAATCTTTGAACTTTTAAGAGTGTGGGAGACACATGCTTGATTACAAAATCTCTTTAAATTATCCTGAGCAGCTGCAGAAAACTGAATTACCTATGTATGCTCTTGCTATACACTGCTGTAAATAATCAATTTATACATGATCTATGTGCCTTTTATTATTTCTTCCTTGGAAAACACTGCAAACCAAAGACAGGCCTTGGCCAATTTGAGCAACATAGTTTGCAGGCCTTCCCTGATGGCTACAGTATTGGATGCTGTATCTTAACTAAGCCCAAAGAGAGTGCTGGTATCCCATAGCCCTCGTATTCCTTAGCTGTGTTGGGGGAAGCCATTGTTAGCAACTGCTGAGCTACAATGGGGAAGGGGGGAATAGATTAAGCCTTTTCACAACCTATAAAATACACCTAAAAATAGACCACATGGAAAGAGCATTTCCACAAATTTCAGAGGTGTGTGGTGGGTTTTTAAGAACAGGACTCATAAAGTGGTGTTGAGAGGGCATTACCCTGAGGAAGTAAGCAGTAAATTTGTAGCCCTGCTTTTAACAGCTGGATTGGGAGGGACTAGCCATTGGAAAAGAAGGAGAAATGTGGGGGTGGGGAAGTAAAAGGGAGCTTGTAATAATGGTAATAATTAAAATGCTGGATTGTAACTGGTGAAGAAACCGGTGCTGAAGCTTTCTGAGAGAAATGTGATTCCAAGAAGTGCAAGAGGCCATGGGTGAATGAGTGAAAATTCTTTTATAAGCAGGAAGTGAGAGAGGGAGAGAACTATGAGGGAAATATTCTGTTTGTTTTGGCCGTCGTTCTAAAAACCTGAAGTAAAAGCAAAGAGAAATGAAAGAGAGAAAGAATCATGATAAATGATGTGTGAAAAGTACCTAGAATCCTTGGAGTTTATAAAACCTAATTATTAATGCAAGTAATTTATTCATGTGTTGTCTAGAACTAATCAGTATTTTTCACTGTTAGGAATGGAAAACTTGAACTGTTGTTCAAATGTATGGTGGTAGGTAGTTAGTTGACTAATTGAATGATTTGTTCAGTGGTATGACTAGCTGTTATGAATTTTTTTGGTGATTTTTTGGCATTAAAAGTAAACAGATCTCTTTTATTTTTGGCTTGACCAAATAGGAAAAAGCACAGCCAGTAGAGCTGGATCTTTTTTCATATCCTGAATTATGCTTTGAATCCACTACTCATAAGAACACTGTATGTGTTGTTGTGTTTCTAAGCAACTTATTACACCATGCAGAAATGAGTAGTTATTTTGGTGTGCTTAAAATGTCTTCTGATATTTTGTTTTCCTAATTCTCCTTCCTGCTTGTAGCAAGAGTTTAAGAGACACTTATCAGAGACCCTTGCGGGTCTAGTTTGCACCAAATAATTTAGTGGGCTCTTTGAAATCTCTTTCTGGGCTAGTGTTAAGGAAGTGACTGCATGGAGCTGGACATGGTTAGGTATTATGGATTGATCCAAAGCTCCTTTCAAGTCAATGGAAAGATACTCAGTGACTTCAAGTGAGTGTTGGATCAGTTTGAAAGCTATGGGTGGTGTCAACTTACATACCACAGTTTATGGTTGAATGAACAGAACATTCTAGTACAGACATGTGAAGGGAAAAAAAACCCCAATACTCTTTAATATACTGAATTTTTAAAAAGTTTGAAAAGTGGTAGTGATCATGAATAATAGTTTCTGTGCTTGTCTGTCAAAATTTGCTCCCGCAGGAGGAATACAGTAGATGCTGCTGTTAGTTTGAATTTGGGGAATTTCAGCTGCTGGCATTAGATATTCAGTTCTTTGGTAATTTGGAGCTGAAGCTATTCTGTTCTGAGCCTAAGCGAATCATTAGTGTAGTTAGCTGTCACTGCATACATTTGGGGGCTGATCTAAGGCTTTGTCTGACATTGTGACACTCATAAGAAGTAAAATCAAAAATCACACAGATGAAATCCATATGGGTTTGTTCACAGGCTGAAATAAAGTCATGCTTATGGCCTCTGCTGCAACCAAGGGATATTTCTAGGGAGTGGTTCTTTGCTTAATAAAAACATAGCACTCAGATGTTGGAAATATGGATATTATTAAGTACCTGCTCTGTGAGAATAAGTTAAATACTGCTTTATTCCCAGCCCATTTGGTTAGTTTATATGCACAAGAGTCAAATCTAAGCTTGACATGAAGAATGATCTCTGCTGCCTGGCATGGGCCCAGCTTTCCTTGGACTCTGTTTTAGCCATTATTGGGTTTTGTCTGCATTTTGGCTCCTTCCAACACTGAGCTGAATATTTGGCATAATGTGTGGTATGGGTTATTATGATATGCAGAAGTGAGGTAATTCACATTATTTCTGCAGTGTAGGCAAGTTTGCCTGGCTGCTGGAGTGGTTGAAGCAGGAAGCTTCCTGCTGTGCTGAGATGCTGATTACTGAGGGTCAGGATTGCACTCACCATGACATCATAAAATACAACTGGGATCTGATTTATTTAAGAACTGTCAGGGCACTACTTCTGTCAAGAGAAAGAGAAATAGAAGCAAGTAGGAAAGTTATGGGGGAGCAAAGAACTTTCAAGGCTTGGGTTTTTGTTAAAAGAAAAAAATCTTTGAATGTCCTTTGTCAATGATACAAGAAATATTTTGCTAGTGTTTTCTTTTTAAGATAAAGAATAGAGTTTTTCTTTCATTCTGCAGTGACACTTTCCAAAATGAAGAAAACACTGCTATGAGAAGTGGGACTTGCTATGAAGTCTTATGTTAAGGAAGATATAGAATCAAATCTCAGGGGCCACCAAGGACTTCACAGCCATTGATAAGATGCAAACCATGGCAGTCAGACGTTCACGGTGAGGTCTGCAAAGAAATTCTCTCTGCTCTGAAAGCACAGGTAATTTGCCTCTTAAATAAAAGGGGAATATCTATGAGCTTGCCCTTTCACTGACTGACACCTTCCTTCCTCGCCACATTCCCAGAGCACCTACGTATTCAGTCCTGCGATTGTTAGGATTGTCGTTCCATATCCTTAATGATGGAGGCAGAGAAAGAGTTGGGGAGGACAAGCTTTGTAGAATACTGGCTCCTGGAGAAGCAAAGCTAAGATCAAAGAGCTCACTTCTGCTCCAGAGCTGGAGAATTCTTTGCCCCTGCTGATTTTTGGGGCTTGTGTCCCTGCTTCCCTCTCCCCACCCTCCCAGCTTTGTCCCTTGTGCATGCACCTGTTCTCACATCTTTATCAGTGATACTGCTGCAAAGAGACCAAACAGAAGAGGTTGCTGAATGGGAGTCAGAGATGTGCAGGGTGTGAATAATGGTTTAAGTGGGAGGGATGGAGACATTTAAGAAGCACAGCTGAGAAGTGGTAAATTCCTTGTATTTAACTTCTAAGGTAAACAGATACTGCCATGTTCTCAGTTAGCCTTGGTGGGTTTCTGATGGCATGCCCACTACCACATGGTGGTTGTAAAGAGAGAAAGTCTTTGGTCTCCATGATCACTTTGGGGGATATACTCCAAGCTGAACAGGCAAAAATGGAACTTGATGAATCAGTATCATTTTAATCCACTATCCTGGTTATTAATCTAGCACAAAACAACTGAAAGACCAATTGTGATGAGGCATCTGCCCCAAACTAGCAGAGAAGGGATTAAAAGCAGCCTAGGGAAGATGTCTAGCGAACAGCCAATCAGCATCCAGCAGGCACATATAAAAAGAGTTGCAGGACCACAGGTTGTCAGTTGCTGCAGGGAGCCCAAAGGAAAGGGCTGAGTTTCTAGAGATCTGCAAGAGCATAGCACCTCAGAAAGGGCAGCTGCTGGCATGGAACAGGGGAGCTGGAAGGAGAGCTCTTGGCTGAGAAGAGTGTGGAGAAGGTGCTGGGGCCACAGGGAAGTATCCCAGGAAACTGGAGGCAGTACTGGTGAGAAGTGAAGGAGAGGCAGCAACGCTGCTGGTTCCAGGATCCCTGTGTTGGGAGCCAGAGTAGTGGATGGACCTGGGTCTTTCCTCACCTCTGGGGAAGTGGCAGGATAGGTCTACTGCAGTTGCTGAGGATGTGGCCAGACTACTAAGGAATCAGCCTTCCCTAGAAGTGGGGAACATGGACAGGGGTGCAGCTGGAGAGCTCAGTCACAAAGAGGTCACAAAGAGGGCACTATGTTTTCTGACACCTGAGAGAAAGGCTTCAGGTGAATTGTGGAAAGAGAGTGACAGTGTGCAGACTGCAGACATGGGTGTCACCTTAAATTAATCTCCAGATAACCATTGGGAGGTGCTGGACCAATATGATGATTAGAGACTTGTCATACTGACATTGAAACCTAACTGAATCTGTGGATGGATCATTAAACAGTTGCGCTGTCTTGGATTTAACTCTACAATCTTTGTGTTATGTGGTACTAAACCCACTAATCTGTTAAACCTAATTCTGTGACTAAGGCCACAAACCCTGAGTATGGACTGCAGAATTGGCCCCTAACTGGCTGTTTTGCAAATTTTTGAAATGCTACGTACTATTATACTATTATTTTCTTATAAATATAATCCATTTTAATTCCTGCTAAAATTATATTCTTAGCTCCTAATTAACCAATCAGTCACATTCTATTAATACATGCTACACTTGAAAAAAAAAATAACCAAACAAACAAAACAATAGACAGACAGTTCCATTTGATTGAGTCTAGGGACTGAACAAGAGAATTTATTTATAAATGGATGATGTAAACCTCAGTGCTGATAGAGTCCGTCTCAATTTTCCCAGCTAACCAGTTGTAAAAACATGCTCTGAATATGACTAACATCTGTCTTTAGGGCTATGTTCTTGACTTGATGCATTGAATTTTAGCTGCAAAATGCCCTTTAACACACAAACCCTTTGCAGCATGTTGAAACACTGGTTCTTATACTAAAGAGTAGCCTATATTTTGATTACACTCTAATGATATTATTTTGCACTTCTGGTACGTCTTTCCTTTGACTGTCCCAAAGAACTTTTCAAAGGCTAACTAGGACTCACATATGGTGTTGTTACAATGGGCAAATTAGACTTAGAGGCTGATTTGTCCAAAGTCTCACACTGGAGGGCTGAAAATACAAACTAAAGTTCTGACTCTAGTTCTCTAACCTGTCTACTAGACTACATATCTCCTCATTTCCACATAGGTCTTCTAACCACATGTGTGGCAAATTACCTTTGGATCATAGTAGTGAGAATCCAGATATTCAGAATTATATTATTTCTTCTTACTGAGTAAGTTTGAATGGAGACCAAGGGACAGCTCCAGCTCCCATTAAAATGAATGGGAATTATCATTCACTGGGAGCAGGATCAGGCCCTGAGTTTTCAGCAGATGATTAAAAACAATAGTACTGAATAGGGTCCTCAGATCTTTCTGCCTTTCTGACTCTGTTCCCTCTTCTTCCCCCCTACGCCCCAATCCTGAGGTGGCCCACAGAGCAAATGCTAATAGCTCTGAGAGCTGGATAGGTCCTAGTTTTCTAGAGAAACACACACAAAAACATTATTGGATGGAATTGCCTGACCCTTAACTATGGGGCTACAAATTATTTGGGAGGTCTTTGACTATCTGCTGATAACCCAAAACATGTTCCATTTGTATAGTGTCCTATGACTTGACTTGTGCCTTCAGTTGTTGCTTGTTGTGTTTCTATTGTGGTAATTCCTAGAGACCCCATTCAGTATCAATGACCCAATGTGCTAGGTGCCTTGCACACAGATAGCAAGAACACATGGTCTCTTTTCTGAAGAATTTACAATAAGAATGGAACTGAATACAATTTAAGAATTGAACTCAACAGAACTAGTCTCATAAATAAGGCCTTGTCTAGACTAGTACAAAACATATTTTTAAACACAAATTATCACCTGTTGGCTTCAATAGCTTAAACACGTTTAAACAGGTTTTTCCAATGTCAAAAGTGTTAGCTGGTCAAGGTATTAAACCCCAACTACACAAAGTGCTAAGTGGCTTTTAAAATCCCATTAGACAACAGGCTTCTTAAAAAGCAGCAACTCCTTTTTTTGCCTGGTCTAGACAAGACCTAACAGTTCAGGAATTGAGCTCTTAACAGCTAGCTCAAATATTACAATAAAATATAGTGATCTTCTTTTCATCTTAAGTGGTCACTAGTTCTTAAAGAAAATGGGTTCTGGAAAGATAAGCTAGCCGAATGAATTTATGGTAAGATACAGTAATGAATTAGCTGAACTTTTAGGAAAATAAGGGCTCTGTTTTGTACTGTTGGTCATTGCCCTTCTCAAATTCTTTCCTTTTGCACTTTCTTTTGGGAGTACATAGGGAACAATTTGTTTCTGGTGTTAAATGATCCCATGGTCCTTGTGTCTGCTATCATGTTCTCTTCAAATACTTACAATTCTTTCCTTTTACCTATGTCTATTTTTCTTCCACATTTGCCTAGCTCTGTATCTTCGATTAATGTTCTCCCATTATGAATAGTCTCTTATTGGCACTGTAAAGTCAACCAATTATAATTGCTTATAAATGTGGCAGTGACTCTGACTGGTTCCATTGAAACCAATGTTTATATACAACCTGGTACAAGAGGCCTTCTAAGTGTGATCCTTAGCAGGGGTAATATATACACATATGCATTTCAGAATGTTTTCAAGAGGAATTTTTGGGAGATGATGGAGAAGAGGTTAAAGAACTCTGAAATACTCCTCAAAATAGAGTGAAGCTAGTTGTTGTATGGGCTGACTATTGTGTGTCTAGGCTGGAAGGTGCTAATGGCTGCAATCAGGCATGTCTTGATAAAACAGCCATAGATCTGGGACTTGTCTTCACTACAAGAATTGGCTGAGTTAGTACTCTGTAGTTTCTTCAGTAGTACTAGTTGTGAGAAATTGGCCACACTGTAAAATAACACTGAAACTAATTCCAATGATTAGATTTGTAGTAGTTCATGAATTGTACCACCAGCTGTGCATTTCCACTGTGTTACCAGTTCCAGAGTCATCAGTGTTTAAGCTTCAACCCATAGGCTATGTCTACACACACATCGTTATTTCAAAATAAGTATTTTGAAATGAGTTATTTCTAAATAAAGTCCTTATTTTGAAATAAGTTAATTCAAATTAAGAAAATGTTAATTTGAATTAAGGGAAAGCCTGCTATCGAAACGGCTGTTATTTCAAAATGGTTATTTCGAAACAACATGTCCAAAAGGCCTTATTTTGAAACACTTGTTTCAAAACAATGGTGTTGTTTTGAAACAACATGTCCGAATGGCCTTATTTTGAAATAACAACCATTTCAAAATTAATGGGGTTTAAGCTGTTTCGAAACAGATCCCGTCATTTCGAAATAAGAAAACATTGTGTGGACCTACTCTCTTTTATTTTGAAATAACCAGTGTTATTTCAAAATAAAAGAGATGTGTAGACATACCTATAGTTCCTGAGGGGCGAGCCACCTCAAGTTTAAAAGGACTATTTCATTTGAGCTAGGACTGTCTGGACAGGAGTTGGTTTAGGTCAAAACTTAAATTATTTACAGTTTCTTAGTTAATGTAGTGAAGCCAAACCCTTGGGTAAAGCTGATTGGTCTTCTAACTATGTAGCTTGAATGAAAAGTGGCACAAATGGTCAAATCCTCCTTAGTGTAGTTATAGCTGAAACAATAAGAAGCCATGTCCCATGGGTGAGCAACTAAATTGTGTAGATTGCATGGTGTCTCTTCCAGTGGTTGAAAATGCAGCAACCTGGGGCGTGGCTAGTTGCAGTGGTACATGTCTCTGAGGCAGAAAGCAAGAGAAGCAGTGGTGAGTGTGCTCCCAGAAGAAAGCTAATAGACAAAGTTTCTTTCGGGCACAGTATTGTCTGGAAAAGCAGACTTCGATTTCTGGGCAAGGAAAGTGCCTGCTGTTTATTTCTCCTGTGTTCAGGGACATAAGACTTTCAGAACATTTTTTGAAAATAAAATACCTTACCTATATTCTTATGCAAGTGACCTGGTTTGGCTGCAAATATTGACTAACCACTTGGGCCAAAAATGGGCAACACTACCCTCTTATTCCAGGGTATATTTCAGACCGGTGGTGGTGGTGGGGAATGGGACAAGCTGTATCAACCCTTACAAGGTCTTACTGAAGTCACTCCCATCTGGACTACTCAAAAATCCCCTTCTGGCATTTAAGCCATAACTTGAATATGTATTTGTGTGTCACTGAAGTCTGCCAGTCACCCTTGAGTTACACTCTGGCTTCCACCAGTGTCGATAGTACTTCAGGGTGACTCCAGCACACTCCGAGTATCAGATTTCTCCCAGAAATGTATGCCCTGTACTGCTTGGCTCTGTCCTGGCTAGGACAAATATTTTAAGTCCATTATTCCTTTAAGGGCTTAATATGCCAGTTTATTATCTCAGATAGTTATTAGATGCTTCAATTTAAATATACTGGATTAGATACATTATTAATTAGAGAGATTTTAAGTGAGTTCAAGTAATAGAATAGAATAGAATAGAATCATAGGGTTGGAAGGGACCTCATGAGATCATTGAGTCCAACCCCCTGGGAATTGAACCCACGACCTTCTGCATATTAAGCAAAGGTAAGGCATTAAAGTCAGAAATGACTATTAAAAAATGAAAGATTTACTAATATTTCAATGTATTATGTTAGATTCAAGTAGGCTTTCTCACCACATGTTCCAGAAGAGTATTGACCAAAATCTCAGATCAGGATCCCTTCCTAGAATCCAATGACTGCTTTGTTTGTCTCTTCAAACGCAACAAATGTGATCTACTGGGATAGACAGGGGTTCCTTGGAGGTGTTTGTCCCTCCTTTTATGGCTTCAGTCCAACACTTGGAAAACATTTCCAGCTTAGGCACAGCCTGTGGAAGAACATTCCTTGCTATTTTCACCTGTCCAAATTTCCTTTATCTTCCCTTCCTGTTTGATGACTCTGTTTATGGCTTAAAATACTAAGTAAGCACCGCACACATTCCCTTGTTTTGGACAGATCTATTTGCCAACTTTTATTTGGGCATGGGTATGGGACTGGAACTTATAGAAATAATGCCATATATGGGAATCTTATAACTTCACACACAATGTTGCCACAAATTTTACTAGGACAATGATGACCAGCAAACTGAATTTTCAGATGATACCTTACAAATCATACTTTGTGCAAATATTATAACAATAGTGTGTAAGGTTTGAATAAAGAGGTGCATTCTGTCATAACTCTGTACAAGGATGTTTGATTTTTTAATTAGATATGCTGTGTACCTGAATCTCCCATTGCTTCAGTTACAGATATAGGTGTGCCATAACTCTGTAAATTGGGTTGTTTCATTGTTTTGTATTGTTGGGAACAGCTCTAAGTTGTTTAGAAGTTGTGGTGGTTTTTATTTCCTTTTCTTTTGAGGATATGAAACATATTAGTGCTCTGCCTTTGATTTCTTAATAAAGGTAGGCCAGATTTTCAGGCAGAGCAAAGGGTCTGGGTTCTGACTGCAAATGACTGGTAGTGGAGGAGAACTTTGACATGGCACAGCGATGGCAGAACTGGCTTCCGTTTCAGCCATCTCCTCTTCCACATTTGAAGGGACATGTCAGGTCAGGGAGAGGCAGGGAGGGGCATGTCAGAGCTCTACTCATCATATGTTGGTGACAACTAGCAGACCTTAGACTCAATCCTTCAGTAGCAGACCTTAGATTAAAGATTCGATTGAACTGACATAATTTTTCGATACTGGGGCACCCTAATATTTGCTACTACAGGCATGATTATCTCTCAGGTCTTCAGTCAGTGTTTACCACTCTCTCCCCACCCCTTTTAAAGTTACAGTTAATGGTCCCACTCAGGCTCCTTCCGGACCTGAGAAGCAAAATTTAATTTTTTGTGTCACTGTCAGAACCCAGATTTCAGGATTTGGCAACACCTCTCCAAGCTGCATGAAACAAGGAGTGTCTTCTCGTCCCCTCTGGGCCTTAATGGAATGCCAGCCCACATCCATGCTGACTATGGTACTATAAGGAGAAAGAGCATGCTCAGATAAGTCATTAAGGTCTGTTGAGAAAACTTCTACTGTCTGCCCCTATAAAAGTAAAAGGATTTATTTGGGTGTGCCTTAATTCACTGTAGACTCAATATTCTAACACATTCTCTGTATAGACCTATATATATATTAATAGGAGATAAAGGATAATGAGCTTACCTTTGAGGTGTAACTCGATCCTTTGGTCAAAGATCCCAAAGGATTTTATAGTTTTTATCTATGAAGAATTTCTTTACCTGTCATCGGGCTGGTGAAGATATTAATCACCTATAGACACCCAATTTAGTACAGGATGTGAAGAATACATCCAAAGGGGAATTCTAGATAGGATATAGTAGAATTACTTGAATTGCAATTTTTATAGGTACTAACACTAATTCTCTTCTTGCAAGAAGTCCCATAAAACTTTAACGACTACAAGGAAGTCAAGAGACCTCAGTGCTGATGTCTCATCTACCATTCATCTTTCAAATAAAAAGAGCTGAAAGACATCTGTTATGGTCCATAAGTGCAAATATCCCATCACACTCTCATACTACCACCACCTCCCTGAGCAGTGTTAAGCCATGCTCAATATAGTGAGGTCAATGGAGAAATTGCTTGATCTATGTTGACCCTAACTCTCCTCCAGCAATTGTGAACTCAGCTATCCAGGGGTCATGAGACTGAAGGAACCAACCCCTTTGAAACACCATGAGTTTTTGAAACAGCTTTCTTGATTATCCATCTTGGCAAACACACCTAGCAGCTCTCCAGTTCTGTGTATGACTGCCCTACTGATCATGCTGACTACACTCTCCAGATATACTCTGGCCTGGATTAGACAGGAGATATTGGATCTTCTGGGCTCATGGGGAGAAGTATGTGCAAGCATAGCTATGGATATGCCATAAAATATGTACATCTATGAGCAGACTGTATGAGGAATGCTGGAGAAGGGGTGCAGCAGGAATCAGCAGCAGTACTGCATACAAGCAAAGAAACGGCAACAGACATATCAGAAGGCCAGGGAAGCCAACAAACCTGCTGCTCTTATACAGAGATTTTATGCCATAGTTGGTGGAGACCTCCTCCTGAGGAGACCTCTAAGTAGTCTGAGTCACAGACCCCGGCATGAATAGCGAGGATGAAGAGAAGATGAAGGAGGAGGATATATGAGCCAGGAATTGTTTTGAGACTTCACTGAAGTCCGGTCAGGGCTGGCAGTTGATCCTGGGCAAGCCCAATGCAGCAGAAGGCACCTGGAGCAAGCACTTAACTGTATTTCTCTTTACAATGATGGTGCCCCAACTTAATAGTTTCTGACAACTTTTGACGTCTCTTTATTTGACTTCTATCAGAAGAGGTAGCAGTATGTCAGAGCAATAGGATTTTCTGCTTTTCTTTCCCCTGTAGCATTCGGTGGGGTGGGGTGGGGTGAGGTGGAGGCATCTGGAACAGTGTTTATGTCCTATGAATCCTCCTGAGATCTCATAGTGCAACTTTCATGGAGGTATTCTGAAGTCCTCTCCTGAGAGTTTCTAGGGATGGCAGCCTTATTTCTTCCTTGGTGGGAGGACATTTCTCCATGCCAGTCAGCAATAACTTTGGCAGGCACCATTACAGTAAACAGATTAGCAGCATATGGGTCCAGGTGACTTTGGAATGCCAGCAGCAGCTGTGCTTTCTGGGCCTTTCTTACCCTCAGGAGTAAGATATCTGCTAAAATAACCACTGCCCATGGAAAATGATGCCAGTATTCAGTGTCATTGCTCTGCTCCTGTTCTCATAGTTTCATGCAACTGTGCAATTCCCTCCTCATTTCCCTCACCCCTGCCAGGCCAAACTCACCATGGCAGGTGCTGTGAGTGGTGCCATGAACAAGCACTATGAACCAGAAATCTCAATAAAGATGTCTTGCTTACAACTTTAGGGAAGCAAAGGAACTAAAATCTGGATTTTTAACTTTCACAGTCTGTTGTGACTATGCTGGCAGTGATGCCTCTTATTTTTGTCTGCAGCTGCTGTCACTGGAACATTGACAGGTTCTTCTTGACCCTTGTGGAATGCTTTCAAAAGAGAGAAGAAAGAAGAGGACTTGGGGTAATGTGTTCAGTGAGATCCTTTGAAATCAGTGCTGCATCAGTCTGAACATTGAGCCTGGATGGTGAATATAGCAGTCTGTAAGAAGAGTGAACAGAAGAGAGGTCCAGAAGGAAAAGGAGAGGGAGATACATCAGCATGTAATAGAGCTTCTCTGGAAGCAAACATAGATGCTTCAGACTCTTTTGGATGTGCAGATTCAACAATTCCAGGCTTGCCATCTTTTGCAGTTCATGGAGAATTCCAGTATAGCGCCTCTATACACCATCCCGCCCAGCATTACACATAGCATCAGGGCCCACATCCTCTTGCCCCAACCACTCACCCAGAGGAACATTAAGGACAACCACAGTTTCACATACATTGACTTGTGAAGACTGTGCTTGATGTATGTGTAGTTAAAATGGGCATGGATGTTCCTTCACCTTAAGTCTGTTCCACATTTTAAATAAACCATGCCAAAATATTTACAGTTGTATTATTCTGTGCAAATGTCAATTGATGTTTTACATACATACTAAGATTTTTCCAGTATTTGGTCTCTGATACAGTGTTTTAGGCTTAAATGTGTAATAACTGTAACATGAATTAGATTTCTCTACAAACAACTGTCCACTGTTCTTCAGCAGGAGTATTTATTTTTGGAATGGAAGCTAGTAAGTCTCTTAACGGAAAGAAGTCATATCATCTACCATCATAATAACCATCTTATCAGCCCCAAATTTAAAACTTAGGTTGTGTTTTAGATTGAGTGCCAACTAGCCCTTAATACTGAAGCATTAAAACTGCAAAAGAAAAGTTCTGGACATCTACAAATCAGCAAACTCACTTAATAGATGGTGACTTGGGCTTGTGACCCTTGGTTGTCTGAAACCAGAAGCTCAAATAGAAGAGAACTTTCTGAATCTTGATCAGTGGTGTGTGTAAACCCTGTTTATTTAAATAACAGTAGATAGTTTAATGTTCATCACTCAAAGTGAACTTTTTATAACTTTTTTCCTGTAGGCTCATGCTTAGTTTCAGGCCTCAGTGCTCAAATAAACTACAAGGTTTGTTGCTCTTTACATACCAGCAGTTTAAGTTCTAAAGTCACTCTTGCTGACCTGAGCTCAGATAAATACCCTTCTGGGAAGTTTTATGTTGTTTGCTGACACACAGTTGGATTAGGAAGGGTACAATTTGTGCAAAAGTAGATATCTTCCTGTCCATGAAAAATCTTTGACCCTTGGTCTTTGCCCTTGAAAAAAAAAGTTGAATAGGCATTTTTGTAAGATGTGTGAAAGTGACCTGTTAGTTTTCTTTTCAGAAGCAAACACAGCCCTTTAGGATTGTGCCTCGAGAGCCTGATCCAATGCCTGCTGAAGTCCCAAGGAAAGACTCCCATTGAATTCAGTAGGCAATGAGCCAGGCACAGAAGGTAGAGCTGTTGTATAGAGGCTCAGGTAGAAAGTTGTCTCTAGAGTTTGAAAATGTATTGTAATGTTCTTAGAAGCCAACTTGGAAGATGTTAATAATATGATGGATCTTCTGATTATAAATGTGACTATAATTCTGATTCAATTCTACATCATGGTGATCAAGCCATAAGAGTACATTGATAGTTGGCTTTTAGAACTGAGAAAATTACATCTTTATGAACTCTAGTATGAATGTGTGTGTGCAGGAGGGGGGAATATTGAAAGAAAAATTAAATAATTCCCTAATCAGGAAGGGATTTCTAAGGGTGGCAACAGAACATAGCTTTGCAATCGAATGCATTTGTTTTTGAACGTCTTCTCTTTCACCCCTGACCCCTTGCTCTCACTCTTTCATGCTAATGTTTCCCTAGAAAAATTATTCTTAATTTAAGTTGAATCAATATGAAACATTTTTATGAGGGGTTGGCTGGCTTCCATAAAACTGTATTTGGATAAATTCTAAGAAACTTAATTAGTAGGGCTTTCCCATTAGTTGTCACATATATTTATGTACCAAACTTATCATCCATAATTCTACATTTCTTTTGTTGGAAAATAAATTTTCTGCAAATTAAAGTTGTTTGAGATTGATACCCAATGAAACTTCTTATTTATTTGCATACACTAGAGCCAAAATGCTGTTCTCTGTTAAGTCTGTGTAATTTAAGAGTAGCTCTAATAACTAACAGCCATACTGGATTTACACCAGAATAACTGAAATCAGAATCTGGACTTTGATATTTAATATGCAAAGCATCTTCATGAAAGCTACCATAAAATGTGTTGTTGTGATTATTTGTTTTCTCTATTCCATTTCATGTGTATGGTTAACCATCCTGACCTAGGGTAGCTCACACCACACCTCTCCTAATTTTCCCCCATTTAATTAGAAGATAATAGGATTCCCATGCAGTGAATTCTACTGTTAAACTTGAGCATCCTTTTCGTACTGAAATGCTTATTTTCAGTAATATAGACATTTCTTAGAAATATTCTGGAACAGTTGAACAAAATCTGTTCTGCCATTTTTGAATTAGAAAAGCATGGGGAGAAAAGATGCTTCTCCTTCTCTGAAAATAATTTATCCAACCTTTCTGGTCAGCAAATAACTCAGAAAAAAAGCATAATATATGATAAAATAATATTATGTATGCTAAATCTTTACTGAAGTCACAACAGAGTGAGGTAAAGAGGCTGCTTGGTTAGTGCAATGCTAAATGTAGCAAACTAGTGCTTATAGAACACAAAGAATTCTGGAAGCTAGAAAACAACAAGGTAAGCCAGCATTTAATTTTGCTAAACCACAGAAGTGTATTGAATTTTATGTGAAGAGTTTAGAGGTTAACGTCAGCAATTCCCTTTGAGTGGATGAGTGTCTTTCAGTTCCTTTGTCAAGAGCTGTCCAATACAAAAATGTTTAAAATTGTCTAACTTCCTCACTACAACCACAAAATTACAACTTAATATGTGTATTTTTAAACAGAGGTTACAAATGTCAAGTACATAGAATTCATTTTTTAAAAAATATGACAACTATATATGCAAAGGACATTATTCCAAAGATAAACAAAATGTGTGCAGTTGAGAAAACATAGTACAATATTATGTCAGCAGTTAATAAAATATAAAAGTGAAATGAGTCAAAATGACAAGAAAACTCTACAATATAATGTAAATATATATAAAACCCAGTACCCTGAGGTGAATTGTCTAGAACCAACAATCCTGACAACATCTGTATGAAGGTATAATACAGAGTCAAAGTCTGCGGTATGTAAGAGCTCAAGCTACCTCCCACCAAAGTCAGTGAAGACTCCCTTGAACACAGGAGTTCTCCTCAGTTAGGCCCTGACTCAGGAAAGCTCTTAACCACATACCTACTTAGGGTGACCAGGTATCCTGATGCTATTGGGAAAGTCCTGATTATTAGTGGCTTTATCTTATAGAGGCAACTATACACCACCAGCCATGCCCTACCCCTCCCATGAAAACATGTCCTGATTTTTCACAATTGCTGTCTGGTAGCCCTACATGTATTTAGTTCAAGCACATTTTTAAGTCTGTTTGACAATGGATAGGGTTGCTGTGGAATAGAATTAGGCCCAGATTTAAAAATGTTAGTTATTGCATATGTTTTATAAAAGTTGGGTCTCCTGTAATCTAGTGTCTTTGCAATCAGTTTGTCTTAAACCTGCAGTTAACTGTTTCTTGCTGCTTTCAGTGACTTTGGAGACTTTGGTGTTTTCAAAAGTCAATGCCAGACAGGGTAGTTCAACTGCACCTGTAATTATACTTTATTAATGTCATCACTTAAACAGTTCCTTTCTTTGCTCCAAAGGTGAGTCAATACACTGAAAATCCATTCTCAGCATGTTTGAGACAAGAACTGAAAGTGTGAAATACACAAGTTTTTAAAATATAGCTGCTTTTACTTTGTAGTATTTGTTTGAAAACTTCCACCTGTATTCAATCCGTGTTTGCTTCATTAAAAAGGTTCCTTCTCTTATACGCTGTGAAGTGTAGTGGTAAATTCATATCTGGGAGGGGGCTGAGGGAGGTAGCAGAGAATCTCAAAGTGAAGAACTTCAGCCAGCTTCTCAGATCAGACCATTGCATTTCACTGTCCAAGGCCAGAACTGATGTGTTTGAAAATGCCTTGAAACCATATCATTTCTCAAGGTATGTGATGCATTTTGACAATGCCTTATATCTATTTTTTTTATTCCATAGAAAGACAGTAAGCAAAATAACCTGAGCTGATCACCTGTGGAACTTGTCCTCTTTCCTTCTCTGTTTTAGTTGTTTGGTGATGCTATACTATATTTTCTTTTAGTAAGTTATTTTTAAATAACTGAATTAAAATGTGTGCACATGTGCATGCACACAACCATTTAAAGATTCATTAATAATTTAAGTGGCCTGAACTCATCACTCTTAAAAATAAGATTTGCTTTATTGCAACTGAGGATTTTTTAAAAAAGAATATGCAATATGCCTGAACTTTGCATACACATGAAGAATCTGATACACACACTGGTTCTATTTTCCATTGGCAACAAACTTCTTGTTCCATAGTTTTGGAGTAGCTCAGTCCTTAAAGTCCTTCCTTCATATGATGAAACCTCCTGGAATATGACAAGCAGATAGTGCTGTGGCAGTGAGTGAACCCCCTTAAAAACATGTATTATTTTAGAAAATAACATAACTGATAAAAATAGCTTACAATTAATCATAACTTACCTAAAAGAAACAACAAATATCAAAAGAAATATATGCTGAGAACCAGAAACACTAACAGTGAACATACTCTGTTATGTATTATAAGGCCTCAGAACAAAACATACCATGTGGTAACACAGTCTGACAAGTAATATTTACATTTTATTATAACATATAGGGAATAGGACACTTCAGTAAGACACACAGAGTGGTGATGCAGTATCTTTCTATGCTGATCAACAAGTACAATTATGTATCTTTCACCTGTGTTTAGTGGTTCTTAACTGGTGGTATGAGTATCATCAGTGGGATGCAAAAGTAGTCTAGGTAAGATGCAAGGTTTTCATAACAATTACTAAGAAATTTATACTCAACAGTATTATTACAATTTTCAACTGTTCAGGGAATTATTATTTTTGTTTCTTTGTGTTTTAGAACCATAACAATAAAATTTACTCCCAACAATACTACTGTTGTTTATGTCCTTAAAACTTACCAGAAATGATAAATATAATAAAATGTCTGTAAACATATGAATGTCCTCCTCAGAACAAGTGAGCTTTTTGTTTCTATCATGGTGTGATCCAGGCTCTTTGATAGAGTGATTGGTGGGATATAAGATGCAAAAGGTTGAGAACCACTGGACTACAGGTTAAATATGCTAGCCTGTGTCCCTTTAAAAAAATTTCATTGTTAAAAAATATTGTCAGTTCAAATGCATTTCAGATTTGTATACACATCACGTGTGGTCTGATTTTATATAGAGCCATTGTGCTGAAAAACTTTTAGTGGTTTTTAAGAGGGTAGAAAAATTGATTTACAGGTACCCTCCGTTAGGGTGTATTGCAAACTCTTTTTGTGGCTACTGTACCTAGTCTATTCTGACACAAAGCTTTACTGCATTCCTTTACATTATGCATGTATCAACCAACCATTCTTTTTACATTAGCAAGTGTCCTAAAATAGCCTTTTTGCAAACCTTTTCCAGGTCTACCAATATCTTTTGGCCCTTTTTGCCTTGCAAAATGGCTGTACTATATAAGCAGGAAAAATTCCTGCTGATCTTGGCTGAAAGGGGTGGCCCTATTTTTTGCAAAAACGTAATGGCAGTTTGGGGGAAATTGGTTATCTGACACATGATGGCTTCTTCCAGGCACTATTTCCTCACCCTTCTTCTTCCTCATACATTTAAGAATAGTGGAGTATCCATATTAGTTGTCAACTCTGTCTTGTTTTCTTTGGAGATGGTTGTTGTCTCAGGGCTTAACCACAGTAGCACTGGGGGGATAAGAATCAGTTGACTGAAGTAGAGTTCAGAAAGAATGCTACTGAGGTGGGGATGTGTCTTGAATAGAAGAGATCGTTCCTGCCACCATTATTGAAGAGTTGTCTATCCAATGCCAGTGTTGATCATTTGATAGGGATCTGGGTCCTAATCTGCTTTTCAAATGCTAGATGGCATTGTTGGCCAAGATCATCCTTTCATCTTCTGTAGCTAAGTGTTCTTGCTTTTTTCTTTGGTGCAGGCCTTCTCACAATTATTAGTGTCCTTGTGACTTTTATATTAGATTACTGCAAGGCACCCTAATACAAGCTACATTTGATGGTGTCTCAAAAGTTACAAATAGTGCTGAATGCTACTTACTGGCTTTGTACCAGATGGTAGCTGATAGAAAAATTTGTGTAAGATGTTCCTATCAGCTGCCTTGGCTTGCCAAGCACTTTCCATAGTAATTGAAGGTGTTACCTTTTGCCCAATTAAGTAGAAAGTGACTTGGGTTCCGGGTCCAAGAGAGCACTAGCTCCATTTTCTGTTACAGCTGAGAGGTCAGCTGAGAGTTGATGATAGAGAGCTATCTGTGGAGGGTACTCCTTTATAGAATTTGTTAATTCAGCTGAGTCCAAGTGTGTTGGCTTTCAGGGCACTGTGCCAAACCTGATTCTTTTTTCAGGCATTAGCAATCAGGGGATTGTTTTGTTGGAGGAGGGCATTCCTGGTTTTGCGTACCAAAAAGAATCAGATTTGTATCGGGTTTGATTAGATTACATACCTGTAACCTGACCCAGGTGGAAAGAGCATTTTATTAATCATGTAAGTAGCTGCTACAGCCTTGCACAATGTATTTAAAAAACAACAGTTATAACAGAAATCATTTGTGTGGGGCCCAACAGGAAGGATGAGGGAAGTACAAGAATTGTCCAATGAAGAAGTCATAGCTTCATGAATGCCTCCCATCCCTCTTCAACTGAGACTCTCTCCTCAGTTTTATTCCCATTGATTATGCATATATCTGCCACCCTCAGCACCAGAGCTTTAGTCAGTGAGCTCATGACATGTGACTGGACCACTTCCCTGTCCTTAGGACCAGATGTGAGGAAAAATATTTTTTTTCCTGTTTGTTGTTAACAGTTTGTATGGCTGGCTTGTAGCAAAAAGGGGCTTCATCTTTGCTAGGGCTGTTGGGTACTAACACAATACAACAAAATAGTAAATATTGTGCCTCTGGCTGGCTGAGTGTTTCTTGGAAAACACCTAGCGAGCCTCCCAAAGTGTGGTGCTTCTTTCATATGGGAAAGACACCTAGCTAAGGCCCGGTCTGCACTTGCTGATGTTTTCAGCAGCAGTCAAAGGGAGATATGCAGGCTACATAAAATAACTTGCATAGCTCCATTTGATTTTCTAACGCCACTTACCTTCATGGATCCACTGCACTGAGTTGAAGGGCAATGCCATCTTTTCAACTCAGTCAGTAGCGGATTAGGGGTGGCAGGGCCGCCCTTCACTGAAGGGCCTCCTGCCGCACTAGGTGGCCAGTTTGGGATGGTGGTGGCTGGGGCCAGAGGTCAGCTGCACCTGGCCAGTCAGCCTTGGGGGGAGGCATGGTTGACTGGTGCTTATGGCGTGGCTTTGTGCCATGCCAGAGCCTGTACTCCATGCATGCCACGTGGGGCTGACCGGCCCAGGCTGCGGCTGGCCTGCCCTGCCTCTGGAGGTGGAGTGGCTGGCTCAGGGGTGAGGTGGGAGCTCAGAGCTTGGCCTCAGGCTGGCCCTCCCTATTCTTCTTCTGAGTGCCAACCTGCTGGCAGGGCAGAGGGACCCCCACATTGTGGTGGGCCCCTGGGCATGGGCCTCATTGGCCCATGTGGCAATCCTTCCCTGGACTTAGCATTACTCTTTTTACAGGGGTGGAGTAACCAAGTCGAACTCTGGATCTACCGAGTGTGTCTTCACTGATTGCTCAGTTGAACTGGAGAGATTGAACTGATGGTGGTGAATTTGCTGCCATCAATATACTTGGTCTAAGAAAGCATTATTACTGGAAATTGGGATGTAATTGTTTTCCTGTCACTTTGTAAGAGATAGTTTAAACATATTAGCAAGATCAGCAGCAGGAGGCCAGAGACCACTATAAGGAGCTATGAAAACCATATATGCAACATAATAGATCTGGGTAAATGACTTTCAAAGAGATTTTTTGTTTTATGTTTACAGGAGGGAATCACTGGCTGGGTGAAATATGTGAAATAGACAAAATGATTATCCAATAAAGAGTTTTCCAGTAATTTCTGTACTAGAGTAACAAAGATTCCCCCATGGTATCCAATATAATTTTTATTCTTGACTTCTGAGGTTCTGACACTGCTTTTGGGAACATTTCTGAGGTGAAGACTAAGAACTACCACACTGTCGTCCCCCCCCCCCCCCCAGGCAGCACACACAACCCTAAATAAATCATGAGGTATGATGATGATGGCAAACATTTTGCAGTGTATCAAACAAGTGGTTTTATTCAGCTAATACTTCTGTCCACTTAAAATTATTGATATAAAAAACTTCCTTGGAGGTATTCAGCACTCTTAGGATGGTAAAACCTTATGTTGAATTGCATATTCCTCAGACAACAAATGCATTTTGATTATGTGCTGTAAGTTTGTCTAGGGAGAATGAACCAGTCAGGATGCAGGGGACCTAAAAGGGGAAATAAAAGAAATAGCCAGGACAGGACAAAATCAAATATCAAGCAGTGAAAATAGTATGGGCCTTATTTCAACTCAGGGTCAAATCCTGCTTGCCTTGGACACAGGAATAGCCCCAGTGAAGTTGATGGGGCAATTTCTGTGAGGAAGGTAAAAGCAGAATTCAGCTCTAAATCAGAAATATTTATCAAGGATGCCTTAAAGTTGAAAATCTATCCAGCTGCAGTTAAAAAGCAGTTAGAACATCTATAATTTCTTTGCTGGCCAGCCAAATGTCTGTAGGCTTCTGGTGATTTATTGTAGAGCCAATGAGCAATGAACGCAGACGTCTGCCTTTCTGTCTTTCCATGCTTGACAGAAGAACCTTCACAAGACCTTGGCACTTGTCAGATTTAAATCCTTAGGGCAGTATTTCTCACCTCAGGTGCAAAATTCACCACTTCCCTGTGAAAATCAGTCTGGTTGAGAATTGTGTGTGCTCAGCATAGTTCTGCTGCTAGCATTTTACATTAGAGTCTTTATGTGGGCTCACTTCATTGGTGTCAAAACTAAGGGAAACAGCTAATTCTGTCACTCCACCCTGTTTTCAAATAAGCCCAATAACAATGCATTACTGTGTTACCTGGGCAAGTCTAATCTCCATGCTGCTTTTAAAAATAATCCTTTTGTTCTCTCTCTTTTTGAGTGTCTTTGAAACATAATGAATTGAAATGGCATGTTAATGCCAGCAATAATTCACAAGGAAACTGAAGCACATTGATTGGTCTCTAACTAACTTTGCAGTGTGTGGCCTCTACTCTTGATGATAAATGAAGCAATTAGACATCAGTGGCTTCAATTAGAAGGCAATAAAAATGGGTAACAAAATAAAGACAGCAGTGAGGAAATTTGCTTTGAGAAGTGCTGCCGTTCATTGGCTCTAACACTGGCCATTAATTGTAGGTAATTGGCTAATTTGTTCCGCCTATTTATGGCTGGCAGTGTAACCATTTAATTATGTGGGTGGGTTTCTAAAGTCCCAGGAACTATTTTATGGTATTAGGTTTGCTGGAGTCTTACATTATTTCCCATCTGTAACTTACCATAGCTTTCAATATTAAATTATTTTAGACAATTTCTTAAAAACAACTTATAAATGTATTAGGAATTTTCTGAGCTAACGGCACTACTTTTTTGTTAGTCTCCTCTTTCAAAATAGAAAAGTATCATTTTTACCAGTGATTTCTTAGGCTATCAAAATATATGATCTTTCATCTTCAGCTAGCAAAGCACTTCACAAACAATTAGCTAGACTTCACAAAGCCCTCTTTTAATGGGGAAACTGGGGCAGAGGGCATTGACTTAGTGGTGTAGTACATCAATGGAAGAGACAGAATCTGAGCCTGGAAATCTGGGCTCCAACTCTCCTTTCAGACCACTGTGCTGTATATTCCTCCTGTCTTGGCCTAAAATCAGCAAATGTGTGCTTAGCTGTACTACCATAACTAGTCAATGCTGTACTTGATATTTCTGTATGAAAGGGGAGGAAAAAAAATAATGATACAGTACTTTCTCAGGGAGAGGGTCTCCTACACTTGTGGGTTTTGATGAGTGCATTATTTCAAAAATATTCTATTTAAATGGGACAACTTTCCAAATAAACTACTTCTCATGTGAGCAAGTGTGACAGCATTCCCATAAAAAAACAAGGAGTCATGTGGCACTTAAAGACTAACAGATTTATTTTTCGCATAAGCTTTCGTGGGAGAAAATCCCACTTCGTCAGATACTTTGAAGATAGGCGAACTTACAGAATGGAATGAAAATAAATGCAAGGGGGGTGTAAAACATAGGATCGGGTTATACAGTAACAGCAAATCAGAGCAGTTGTTAGGTTCAAACCCTGGGAAGAGTGAAGTCAAATTACCTTTTGTAATGGGAAAAGAAACCATAGTTGCTGTTACTGTATAACCTGATCCTATGTTTTACACTTCCTTGCATTTATTTTCATCCCATTCTGTAAGTTCACCCATCTTCAAAGCGTCTGATGAAGTGGGATTTTTCTCCCAAGAAAGCTCATGCGAAAAATAAATCTGTTAGGATATGTCCACACAGGGCTTTTATTTCAAAACAATGCTGGTTGTTTCGAAATAAAAGTCCCTATGTCCACACAACCTGTCGTCTTGTTTCGAAAGGAGGGAGCTCCTCTTTTCGAAACAAGAGCCCTCCTTTCAAAACAGCTTAAAGCACTTTGCTTTCGAAAGGAGGGTTATTTCAAAACCAGTTGTTTTGCAATAAGCTGTTTGGACGTTATTTCAAAACAATCCTTATTTTGAAATAACAAGGACCTTCCCCCCAGGGTGCATAGCATCCTGGGGGGAAGGTCCCACCCCCGCAGCACCCTGACCAGGGATCAGCACCCTAGCCAGGATGCCGAGTGGGGTGCAGGGGGTCGGAGGGTGCCCCAGTCGGCTTCCCCTCTGCTTCCCCTTGCTGGGAGCGGGGGGGCAGGATCCTCAGCCCCCTTCGCCCCCCCTACTCCTGGCAAGGGGAAGGGGGGGAAGCCGGCTGGGGCTCTCCCCAAGCCTGGGGCTTCCCCTGCCCCCCTCACAGCTCCTTCTGGGCATGGGGGGGCTTTTCCTGGCCCCCCCCACGGCTCCTGCCAGGTGCTGGGGGGCTTCCCATCCCCCTTACAGCTCCTGCCGGGGGCAGAGAGGCTTCGCCGGCGCGGCACCAGGGAAGATCCCTGCCCCCGGCAGGAGCCGCAGGGGGACAGGAGAAGCCCCCCCACGCCCAGCAGGAGCTATGGCACAGGGCCTCCCTCCCTCTCCCATCTCCTATTTCGAAATAGCATGTCACAGTGGACATGCTCTTTCGATTCCCTCCTTTTTCCTTATTTCGAAATAGCTTTTTGTTACTTCGAAATAAGGTGTTTTGAAATAAGGCCTTTATTTCAAAATGGCTTGTTTCAAAACAAGGGCTTGTGTGTGGACATAGCCCTAGTCTTTAAGTGCCATATGACTCTTTGGGTTTTTTTTTTGTTGTTGTTGTTGTTTTGTTTTTTGGCTGGACTCCACTAACACGGCTGCCCCTTTGGAAACTGACAGCATTCCCATAACAATTTTTGGTAAATACTCTTTTTTTTTTATTCTCCTGTTTGCAAAACTGAATGCATTTTTTGTCTTTGTTGGTAAAGTCTTGTCAGTTTATTCTACCAAAAGAAATTAGAGTTGTCTCCTTTTCATAAATAATTTTAAAAATTCATAGATTTTCATAAATGAAAATGGAAAATGATTTTGGACTTTTGAAAAATGATTGATAAATGAGGAATACAATTAAGGTAAAAACAAAAAAATGTGTATGAAAATGTGTAAAAATACAAAAAATTAACCCATTTGAGTTTAATTTTCCATTTAATAGAATTTGTTATTGAAACAAGAAGTCAGTTTGTTATCTATGGACAAATTTGCCTTCACCTCAGTAGGCTATTGGAAAAAAATGCTGCATGTTCATTATAAAAAGTTTGGTTTGGAGCACAATGAAAAATATTATAACCAAATTCTCCAAACTGAGTGTCCCACAGAGACTGACAGCAAAGCTGCTCTTGAAGGATGAGCTGATTATTTTATTTCACTACCAAGAAATCCTGAAATCCATGTGAGGAGCAGAAGAGAAAATGGGACTCATTCAGCACTGCTTAACTGAAATTAAAAGTGTAGTGAACAGTACTTGGAGCTGTGATTCAGAATCAGACTTCAAAGAACTGTTGGCTTGTCCTGCTGAAATACTATCTATGCACTGCAGATCATTCTAGTCAGCTGAGAAGAAACAACTTACATCTAGGAAAACTATTGTCTGTTTCATATGTGTTTTACTGAATTTTAAACACCATATTTTCAGCTTGCAGTGGTGCCCTTAAAATCTTCCCTTTTTTGCCATAAGAGATAGGGTTCACTTCATGTTTGTCGTACTGCCTTGGTGTTTTCTGTACTGGCTATAGAGAATAATGCACATACAGCCTTTCCAAAGACTACTGAGGTCAGTGGAAGGACTCCCTGTGACGTCAATAAGTGTTGGATCACACCTAACGTAACCTTCATTTATTTAGTTCAAATTAGAATTGAAAAAGAATAATTGATATCTCTATCTCGTCACTCCTACTTGTGATCTGTAAAAACACTACGAAGACTATATTTTCAAAACAGAGTGGGGCACTCCTGCTAAATAAAAGCTAACTTTTTGGAGCTCAAAGAAAGGCTTACTGTCTTGTACCAAATGGTTTCCCTACAAATACAATCACATCTTTTTATAAATATGTAGGAAATATTTTAAAAATCAATACAAAAATATTTTAGTATTTGCAGCATTTCCTGTAGTAAGGATAGGGAGCGCTAGGGCTATATTGTAAAAACTAAGGGAATTGTATCTAGCTATCCAAGGGCAAAACCACAAACGGTCATGGATAGTGACTCAATGTTATTCCGTAAACTGTATGAAGAACGCGTAAAATGCTGTCTGTTACCAGTGTGCACTAAGCAGTGGTGATATGGGATCCAGAAACACTTGGAGCATTTTCTGAAATACCACAATCATTTTTCTTCCATTCAGGGAAGTGTGAACTGAGGTGGTGAGAAATTGTGCCTGACTCCTCTATGAGCTTAACTGAAAGAGCTTTTCTGCAAATCAGAGAAATAACTGAGACTATATTACATCCCCTGTTAGGTGTGGTTGCCATTGACATACACTTACAACTAGGAACATGCTGGGTCGGGCCATTAGCTACTAAACGCAACATTTTAGTATGGTGTTCCTCAGCTGAGACTGATATGTGACTGGGGGCGGGGAGATTTAAAGATCGTCTGGTTAAAACTTTAAAACTGAGACACAGATTATGCAATATTTTCTTTAAATCTATCTATCTATACATCCAAGGAAACAAAAGAGTATACACTGCATGTGCGTGCACAGTCACCCACGTGCACGCATATATAAAATGAGATTTCTCTCTCACACACATTCTTATTACTGAGTTACTACAAAAATGAATAAAGTATAAACCAGTAGATCCCAACCTTTTTGGCTCAAGGGCCACAGATATAATTTTTACAACCCTGAAGGGCCACCAGTTTCCACCAGCAGGGCCACCCCCACTCCTGAACCCTCTGCAGCTGCATGGCAAGAGTTCAGTTAGGAACCTGCCTTCTTGCTGAACTCCCATCAACCTGGCTGCAGGAGGAAATGTGCACGTGCCCTGTGCACTCTGCCTAGGTCCCTGAGTAGTAGCTACTTTGTGCAACCAGGGGGATGGAAGCAGAGCTGTAACTATGGCTTCCAGTGCCCAGGGAAGGAAGACAGAAAGGTGCTCCCCCTTGGCCCTGATCTGGCCTGGGGCCTGATCCATCCTGATGGGAGAGGCGTGCTTCCCCCAGGTGCTTCCCCAGCCACCAGGCAAGAGCAGCTGGAGACCTGGCAGCAAGTGCTTCCCCAGCCATTGAGCGAGAGCAGCCAGGAACATTTAGGGCAGAGCCAGAGAAACTCTCCCAGCCCTTGCCTGGCTCCAGGAGAAATGTGCCTCAGGCGCATTCCTCTTCCGGACCAGGCAGGGTCTGGCGGCCGCCCTTTAAAATTCTCAGCTGGAGCTTTGCCCCCTTTGCCCTCCCCTAGTTACGGTTCTGGATGGAAGATCAATGCTCCCCTCCCTCTGGCTCCAGTGGTGACCTCAGTACCAAGGGACCCAGGCAGAGTGCTCTGTTTTCTGCTGGAGCTGAGGGAGGGAAGCACTGATCTTTCATCCTCTTGGCTGCAGTAAGGAGCCTGCACCAGTCTTATAGCAACATGCTGCTTGGGTCCTTAGACAGTGGCTCCCTTCTGAAGCCAGAATATAAAACACTGCTTTACACTTGACATTTTTGGCCCCTGGGTCACAGATTGTGAGCCACTGGTATAAACCAACAAATTCTGCTGTATCCATGTTCAGTTTCACTGCAGTAAGGTGATACTCAGCCATCTCTCAGCTGAAAGGGAAGGCTGAATAATATTAGACTAAGTAGTGTGCATCCCCAGGAAATTGGGGGAATTTTGGATCTGGACATTAAAATGAGCTTTGAGTTGTGCCATTTCCACAATGGTATTTCTTTCCATCCAATGATTGTGTGCTAAAGATATGAGTTCATTCTAAAAACAGTCCCTATTTAGGAGATGTGTTGTTGGTTTGAAAGGGTTCGAAGCCTTCTGCCTAATGACACTATTAGCATTCTCAGGCAGATGAAGATTTAATCACTTCCTGTTATCTATGGAAGCAGCGAATACAGTCTCAGGGGCTTGGCCTTAGATGTCATCCACACTGTGAGAATCAGTAACTCCCAGGCTAGATTTAAGGGACTGTTTTGTAGCATTTGAACATATCTTTGGGAGCACCAAGCGTGTTGAGAATCTTATTTCAGGTTCTGTAATGTCAACCAGCAAGGGTTGAGAAGTTTGTCACTTATATTTAAAGGCTTGAGAAATTGTTATACCCAACCCATCTAACACAGTACCCTTTTGAGACACCAGAGAACTAATGGTGAACACAGAAAAGAAATTGATGCAAAGATCCAGAGCTTACCTAATGAAGTTGCTGAGCTACATAGCATTGCTGTCTCTTCCAAGACTGCAAGGCACAGGAGCTGCGGGCTGCAGTAGTAGGGAAGACTGAGTTAAGAGCTGTTGTCCTGCAAAAGTAAAAGGGGAGAGTATGAGTTTTCTTCTGTTATAGGTGTGAACAAGAAGAATGTATTGCTGTGAAATGCCAAAATAAAGAAGACTCCACATTGGTGAAACCAGAAACTGTAGTGAAACCTTAACAAGGAGCTATCCAGATTTCCAGAAGTTAAAGGCTCATGTGGAAAGACCTTCCAAGACTCCATTTCACCAGGACAGATAAAGCTCAGTGCAGAAATCACGCTATAAATAGGAGGGACACAACATAAAACACTGCTTTACATTTGACAAAATTACTGTCCTTCTACTTAAAGTACTTGCTAATTCAGCCTCTGACTGGACTACGCCTTTGTGGCCATAACACAGATGAAAAATCTACCAAGATTATCTTATGTTAACATTTTCTGATGAGGTTGTAAGGGTAAAAAGTAAATGCTGCAGTAAAGATGTGATCTGATCCTAGAGGTATTCATGATGCATCTGTGTTAGAAGGGAAAATGTTACTCTTTTGAAGGTACGCTCTAATTATTGAAAACAGTGGGTCAGGGGGCATAAATTAAATTAATTTTAAATTACCAATGGGAGCATTAAGGTATGCTAGCAAAACCCCACTGCTGCTGGAACTGAGGAGAAACTGTTGCTCATGCATGAATCCCAAAAGCATGCCTCAAGGCATTTCTGGAACACTTGCAACATTTAGTATCTAATGGAGAAAATTGTGTGAGACTTGAATTTGCTAGAGGAATTAGTCTATCTGAAGGACCTGATTGTATTTGGGAGAGCTCAGGGAGAGCCCAAAGAGGCTCCTGAAAATGTTAGCCTGTCTAGAAGCCTATGCAATAAGAGTTTGTATATGCACACAAATAGTTTGCATTAGTCTGGATTGTAAATCTGTCCCACATTAGCCTGATACCAAGTGTCCATTTGTGTAGACAAACCCTAAAGGTATCAGGTAATAAATGCTATTCTGCTGCAGCATAGGTCAAGTATGTGAGATCCACACTATTGAAAAAGGTGTAAGTAGGGATCCTGATAGAATAGTGTATTTTAATGCATCAGCCTGCCACCAAAATTACAGCTCGAGATCTTACTAAATTTAGTGGCTACTACAACAAATACATGAAGAATTGTACTATTATTGCAAAGCCACTGGATAAGTTCACTACACATACCAGTTCAAGAGAGAGAGAGACTACAAAGCTTTCTCAACAATCACTGTGAGCCCTCTTAAAAATCTTTGGGAAATCGTAGATTGTTGAACTTATGCCCCGTCTTCAGTCTTTGCTGACCTAAGCAAGGCTGTTGTCCTACATACCAGTTTGGGAGGCTGAGGAAGAGTGTTACATCAAGAAGTTGATGGGAAAACAAAATCATGTGACTTTTGCCACATGAGAACTCTTCAGAAGTGAGACATGATGCCTGCACATGGACTGTATCTTAAAATGACTGTCACCAACACATTTCAAGACTGTTTGAGTGGTACACACCCAACTGCAGGTGTGGACAGACAATCCTTGGAGTTATGTTTTGAAGTGACAAGACAGAGAGCAGGGCATAGGTGCTGGGCACCTTAGTAGTTACAAGTTCTGTCTTCAGAATTGACTGGGAAGAAGCAATATAGTTGCTGAGACATTATTCTGTCATCCATGAGCCCCTGAGTTGTCTATAATTCCTGTGGCTGGAGTATGAGCTTGCTGGGTAAGATTTTGCAGGTCTTTGTGCCATGACAGCTCTTTGGGTACATCTGTTCAGGAGCCTTAGATCGACTTAAGGAAGATTAAGTTGACCTACAAACCCCTGCAGACACACTGGGCTTTTATTAATTTGACCTAAACACTTCCTCAAGTCGACCTAATAACACCACCTCTTAAGGTTGACTTAACACTCAGGTCGAATTTATTAAGTCAATTTAAGCCAGTGTAGATGGGGCATAGCCCTTAAGTCAACTTAATTGGCCTCCAGGCCCCCTCCCAGGGTTCCTGGCCACTAGGAAGCATCAACCTAGTACCTGCCAGTGTGGATGCAGGTGGTCAACAGGAGTTTTCAGTGTGGACGCTTTGTAAACTTAACAAGGTCGACTTCAAGTTGACTTAAAGTTGACCTTGTTAAATCAACGTAACAGATCCTCAAGTGTAGACATACCCATTGAAAGGGGTGGATAAAACTATAGGTCTGCCCCTAAAAGTGTTTCATTAGCTTCAAGGAACCACTGCATTGGATCAGTTTCCATTGCTCAGGTACAATGCTGCTGACAAGCTAGAGGCTCAACTGTAGAGTGGTGGTGTTCAAGACACATTGCTTGCTTAAAAAAAGTGGTGAAATTCAGCAAGAGTTATTCCATCTTCCCCAGAAATAAGTTACTGTTAAGGAAATGGAATAGACCAGTGGTTTTCAACTTGTGGCCCATGGACTCCTGAGGCTCCAAAGATTGTGTCTAAGATTTCTAAAAAGGGCTCCACCTTCCATCAAAATTTTAGGGGTCAGCAAATGAGAAAAGAATGAAACTGCCTGGCATGGACAAGTTATTTAATGGAATATTGCACCAAATAACAGCAGATCCTCTACAAAATCAGCAAAATCAATTAGTGCTGTCAAACAAAAAGCCCTTGCCACACAATCCCTGCACACACTTTTGGGCATGCAAAGAACACTGGGACTCATTTGAAGCCAGTTCTGTTGGCCCTGGATGGCTGAGGACCTTCTCAGGAAATGTGATGTAAGTGCTGGCTGTGTTCAAAGGAAAATTTTACCCACCAGAGCTGTGTATCTGGAAAATATCACCAGCAGCAAGGCCCTGGAGCTGGAATGCATTGATTTCCTGTCTCTAGACATGGATTGGAAGAATACAGGGAAACATTTTGCAGTGACTGACCATATCACCCAGTATGCCCAGTTTCAGAGACCAGAAGGCCTGCACAGTTGCTTGAGTATTGTGGGATAAATGCTGTTCAGTTTATGGATTCACCGCTTGGATGCAGTCTGATCAAGATGCACGAGGGTGAGGGGATCAGTAATATAATACACTGTTTCTTCAGCGTTGGGGCTGGGGCTATGACCCTGCACGCCCCTTGTCCCTTTTCTAGGGGGCTGTCCCAGGCACAGAGGAGAGCAAGAGCGAGAAACCTGCACACCCCAAAGCACAGGAAGCACTAGGGCCTATTCTTAAAGCAACCTGTTTGCTGTGAGGCACACATGCTCTCATGTTATTACTCAGCTTGTGATACATAAAACAGGTCTTGTGCATGGCTCGTTAGTTCTATGCTCAATGGCTGTGATACAACCTGGACCTTGTTGCTGGAATTAGAAGAACTTATGCAGCAATAAATAATGTCTCCAAGATGTAGGAATGATTTGTCTGTGGAATGAAGTATGTTTTCATCTTAAAGTTCAGCACCCACAGCTCTAAGGAGGGTTCCTAATTTGCTTTCACATACTTAGTTTTTCTGCCAGATGAAAGTCATATTCTCATAGTTGCACTTTCTAACAAGGTGTTGCCCCAATGATTATATCTAGCAGTGAAGGTCTTTTCCACAGAGCCTGTATGAATTTTTGGCAGCTAGCTCTTCTTAGAGAAAGCAGCTTTTCTCATAACTGGTATCTAAAGGGCTCATGTTAATGCTATATGGTGGATTCCAAAGTAGGCTGGAAACCTTGGTTCAAAAAAAGATTAAAATGCCAATAAATCATGTTTTCCCCAATAGCTTAACTTTTGGACATTCGGACAATAAATGATTTATGCTCTCCCTTCCCACCTCCCCATTTATTGTGCCACATACAACAAGAATCTGAGGAAATGAGACTCATGTTCTTGAGCCTTTTGTGTGTGTTTGTATTGATAAGAGGAGGAGCACTCAGAAACCGCAGCAGAGATCCAAGCCCCATGTAAACACAGACAGTCCACATGCTGAAGAGTTCACAGTCTGAATAGACTAGACTGACAAAAGGTGCCAGAGAAAACAAAGATAAAAAGAGATGAAGTGCCTTGCCTATGGTCCCACAGCAGATCAGTGGATGAGGCATGAGAAAGCCCAGGTTTGCTAATCATCCAGGCCAGTGCCATGTTGTTCTTCCAGTATGAAAGTGTAGATGCTGCTGACATTCTGCTTTCACTGGACTGTTGCTATCTAGAGGCATGATTCAAAGCCCATTGCAATCAGTGGGAATCTCCCTACCCAGTTCAATGAACTTTGGGTTAAGACTGAGTATCTACTCTTGTCGCAGTGAAGTTAATAGCAAAATTCCCATTCTTGTCAAAGGGGCAGGGTCAGTGTTAGGTGACTGAGAAGGTGGCTGGTTGATGAACTCCAATTTCTAAGGTCTATAAAGATTACAACTGTGCCAGCTCAGCTCTGGAAAGGATGAGAGATTAGAAACATTTTGTTTTAAAGAGAATGCTGAACAAATGGAGGAAACCCATATGCATGGAACAAAAAAGGAAAAAGATGAGGCCCCTGTTTGAATTATATTTACACCCTGAAAGAGAGAAGTACAGTGGATTGGCATGGCAAATAAAACATGGGGTGTTGGGGGGGGGACTTTTGAGTTTGTGATCCTGACCCAAAAAAACAGTTTTTACACTGTAAAGGACTCCAAGATGAATATATGAAAGCAGTCCTGGAGTACTTTGGAGGGAACATGTATGGGTCATCATGGATGATGACAAATTGAAATGGCAATATGTGATCATGACTAGTGTGAAGATGATTTGGGGAAGGAAGCACTTGCTGTACATTTTTTGTGTCAACTCTCACAACTTTATTGGCTCTGTATATACCTTGTGTTTCTGAAAGCCCCAGCTCCTGGATTTGTGCAAATACATGTGAATGTCCTTTAATTTTTCTTTTAATTGAAAGGGAAGTTGAGGATCCAGAATCTGCCCTCATCATGGTTGTGTAAAAAACTTAGAAAATATGAAACAAAGGCTCACTGAAGGCTCGGAAATCAGCAGTCATATAAAACAACCTACATGTATTTTTAGAAGTATCATTATTTTTTAAGCCAATGGGAATTTTGAATGCTTGGGATTGTCTTCTGAGTGGGTCTTGGAAGAGTACTGTAAATAGGCTGGCTTGCCCTTTCAAGGACTAGACACCTGGAGCTAGCTAGCTCCAGTTACTAGGCTGGCACACATGAACAGGAATCAAATGATTTCACTGTAGAAACCAACAACAAATCACAACAAATTTTCTGGGAGAGTAGAGTGGAGCACAGAGACTGTTGGGAATGCTCCAGTACAGAAACCTGGGAGCTGGGGAGTGCGACTAGGGGCAGGGAGTGACCTGGGAAGGAGATAAACACGAACTTGATTTAAGATGTTCATTTTGAATATATATTAATTTAATAATCCAGAGCCTGCAAGATGGTGGGAATGGACAAAAAGATGAGAGTTTCTCAAGAAAGCCCTTGAAGGGAGAAACTAAGGGAGGAGGAAACTTGCAGGGCTGCCCTAAAGCTATGGGAAGGGGTTTATGTAAGGTGGCTGTCTGATGACATGTTGTGGGACTGTGCAAACCAGAATAGACCTTTTAAATTTCCTTGTTTCCTAGAAGATCTCCAATATTGCATACCCTTTCCAAGGCTCAAAAGAGGCTGCCTGATTCTCCCATTTTTATGAGCAGGCAGTTACTTTGTCCACCCCAGGAATACAGAGTGTCATTCTAGTGAAGAGCACAAGGACCATAAAGCAACAGGATATGGAAAGGCAGCTTCAGTAATGTACCTACTGCAGAAAAGCTATACCCCATTGGGAGCAGCCCCTGTGGTAGGAGTGGCTCACTGCAGTATAGCAAGTAGGAGCAGCTCTAACTGGTGCGCAGCAGGAGGATATTAAAGGTGAAAGAGGGTGGTTACATAATGGAGTTGTGGGGATGTGAAGCACAGCAACCAATGAAACAGCATGGGGCAGGAGAAACAGGGGCTAAATGAGCCACAGTGGGATCTGATCACACTACCACAGGTCATACTCTATGTATGAGATCTTTCAGCTCTCTCTCTCTCTCTTGTTCATGTGTCTCGTAACACCTTTAGTTTTATGTCCCATCAAACAATGCAGATTTTGTGTAGTTATTGTTGTCATGTAAAATTTTGATCCAGTTTTGTTATGTTTTGCAGAAACATCAAGTCCCACATGAGAGAAAGCCAGGTGCAGTCAGGGTCTTGGGGCACTAGCTGCCTTCTCAGGGCTTTTAAGTCTCTCCCATGGCCTCTTGTAATTAAAAATAGTAGCATACTTACAGCTGAGAGTAGGAGAGCTGAAGACTGATGATGACTGATTGTTCTGTGTCTGAACACTGGTTTATTGATAATACAGTTAGTGGCTTTCAGAGGCATCTATAACCCGCAAATATGTAAATTTAGGGTAATGAGTTATTTTGTTTAAGATCTTCAAATAGCTGGCATTTCAGATTTAACAGGGATGGATATGAATAAAGATGGAAGATGCTTCTGCATCTTAATCAGCCTAGACTAGGGACTGGTCTACACAAACACTTATGCCAGCAAAACCTCTGTCGCACAGCGGTGTGAACTCCCCTGCCCCTGAGCACAGTATAAGCTTTGCAGGCATAAGCACTTGTGTGGACAACATTATGTTGGCAGGAGACTGTCAACATAAGGCAGATACACAGGCCTTAATTATGACAAAAGTTGTGCCAGTGTAAGTGCTTGTGTAGACAAGGCCTTAGCCCTGCAAAAACTGCATTACCTTGAATGGCTAGCACAGTGAGTATCTGATCACCTGCCTACCTTTCATCATTTATGGTGAAGATAGAAGTTACATTAAACGCAACTTCAAGAAATTTTCTGCCTATGAACTTCTACCTGTTAGGTATGATGTATAGAATTTTAACCTGTCTGAGTGTGATCTAGCCTTCCTTATTATCTTGATATTTCCCCTGAGATTCATTTTCCAGAGGGGTAGTGAAATTCATGTGGTCAACTGTATTGAGATTCCTGACATTCATGTGGTCAGTTGTATTGTTTCTTCATTCCAATAATATAAAACAAACAAACAAGGAATCCTGTGGCACTTAAAGACTAACAAATGTATTTATTGCATGAGCTTTCATGGGACAAAATCCCGCTTTGTCAGATGCTTTGAAGCGGGATTTTCTCCCGTGAAAGTTCATGCAATAAATATATTTGTTAGTGTTTAAGTGCCACAGGATTCCTAGTTTGTTTGTTTTATTGCACTTGACTAATGCGGTTACCCCTTTGGATTTTGGCAATAATATAAAACCCTCCAGAGCTTCCCAAGGTCAGTATACTTCTACTACACCCCTGAAACAGGGACTGTATTTTTAAGCAAAAAAACCCCAAGGAGTAGTGTGGCACTTAAAGACTAACAGATTTATTTTTCACTCTTCGAAGCATCTGATGAAGTGTGATTTTCTCCCACGAAAGCTCATGAGAAAAATAAATCTGCTAGTCTTTAAGTTTCCAGAGGGATAGCCATGTTAGTCTAGTCCAGCAAAAAAAACAAGGAGTTGTGTGGCCCTTTAAAATCTGTTAGTCTTAAAGTGCCACACGACTCCTTGTGTTTTTTTGCTAGTCTTTAAGTGCCACACGCCTTGTTTTTTTTGCTGGACTAGACTAACACGGCTATCCCTTTGTATTTTTAAGGCTGGACTGAGCCAAGCTACTGTAACAAGGCTAAGTAACACCTATTAAGTACCTTCTCTGCTGTATCAATTAACACCTATTCTTGCTGCCAGACACCTCTGTATTGATTCAGGATTGCCTAGCTTTGAAGTTGGTTTGATAGGTTTTATGAGAACCTAGAAGGTCACATTTTGCTTTAAACAAAGTACTAAGAATCAACAGGGCCAGCCCAAGGTTTTTTGGTGGGCTACACAAACTGTGAAAACCATCCTCCGGATGGTAGTCCAGGCTGGGTCATGGCGGGCCGAGATGCAGCCTGGTCGAGGAGCTCATGCACACTTTGCTTCCCACTCATACAAGACCCACCCCAAGCCTGTCCTTATGCCCCACCCCTCCCTTCCACCCCAGCACTTACTTTTGCTGGAGTGAGTAGTGGAGGATTTCATGCCTTGCTTTGCCCTTGGCTAAGTGTCTGTGCGCAGCAGAGTGGGAAATTTAAAATAGGCTTCTGGCACCAGCCTGGCGGCTCCTGGTGTCCCACAGTGTTTGGTGCCCTCAGTGACTGCCTAGGTAGCCTCTATGGTAGGACCAGCCCTGAGGATCAATGGCAAGCCACTCTTCTATTATCTGCTTGGAGAACTGCCAAGTACTTGCAAAGTAGCTTAGCCTGGCTTCACCACTGTTTCACCTTGTTCCATTCCTTCACCGTACTCTAGAGCAATGGTTTTCAAACTTTTTTTCTTGGGACCCAGTTGAAGAAAAATCATTTATGTCAGCAACCCAACAATTATGTCTTTGACCAATGCATTCCAGTCCTTTAGTGGCAGCAGCAGGGGGTGTCCCAACCCAGAGCCTGATGGTCTGTGACCCAGTACTGGGTCCTGTCCCTACGTCTGAAAACCACTGCTCCAGAGCAGTACTTTTTAAACCTTTTTCTTGGGACCCAGTTAAAAAAAATAATTTATGCCTGTGACCCAACAATTGCATCTTTCAGCAATGCATTCCAGTCCTTCCAATCACTGCTCTAGATTTCAGCTGTATTGAGATCGGGGGGGGGGGATACTAGGGCTTTCTGGTCCTATTGTAGCTCTGTTGACTATTGATGATTCTTCTCAATTTTATGCGCTTTTGTGGGAGAAAATCCCACTCCATCAGATGCTTGAAGATGGAGAGCTTACAGAACGGGGGGATAATAAATGCAGAGAAGTGTAAGTCATAGAATCAGATCAGACTGTTACAGCAAATCAAAGCAGTTGTTTCGATTCAAACAGTGTTGAACAGCGTGTTAGAGTGAGGGCAGGTAAAAACAAGGCAAAATCACCTGTTGTAATAAGAAAACTAAACAAAATCTCTGTTTAACCCAAAGGCAACAATATCAAATCTGCATATGAATTCCAACTCTGCAGTTTCTCTTTGAAACTTTGATTTGTAATCTATTTGCTTAAGTATAGCAAGTAACATATCATCAATGGAGTGATTGGGGAGATTGACTTGTTCCCCTATTGGTTTTTGAATGTTGTTATTTCTGATGCCAGAATTGTGTTCATTTATTCTGTTGTGCAGAAACTGTTCTGTTTGTCCAATGCATAAGGCAGAGGGGCATTTCTGGCAGATGATGGCATAAATCACATTGGGGGATGAGCAGGTGAATGAGCCCTTGATGGAGCACCTGGTTTGATTAGGTCCTAAGATGGCATCATTTGTGCAGATATGTGGCCAAAGTAGGCAAATGGGGTTCATTGCAGGGGTATGTGCCTGCATCAATGTTTCTTTTGTTTGGTCTGCAGTTGCTGGTGACTATCTGCTTAAGGTTGGGGAACTGTCTGTACATGAGGAGCGACTTGAGAGAGTGAGGGATCGTGTTGTAGGATAGCCTAGAGGCTTGGCTTGGAGGTAGTGGGTGATGACCAGAGGCACTGTGTTGTTTTCTTTCTGGGGCTTGTCCTATAGTAGTTGACTTCTGGGTATCCATTTGGCTCTGTCAATCTGTTTCTTCACTTCCCTGGATGGATAATGTAGTTTTAAGAATGCTTGATAGGGACTGTGAAGGGATTAGAGCAAATGTGGTTATATCTTAGGGCTTGACTCTAGCCAATGGGTCATGTGCTATGTAAGAAAGCTTGAGGGATGAATATAACTATAGTGGTCAGTAGGTTTTCGATATAGGGAGGTGTTTATGTGTCTATTACTGATTTGTATTGTAGTGTCCAGAAAGTAGATCTCCTTTGCAGAGTGTTCCAGGCTAAGGTTAATTGTGAGTTGGAAATTGTTGAAATCTCTGTGGAAATCTTCAAGAGCATCCTTTCCGTGGGTCCAGATGATGAAGGGGTCATTAATGTAGCATAGGTAGAGGAGTGGTACTTGGGGACAAGAGCAGGGGAAGTATTGTTCTAAGTCAGTCATTAAAATGTTGGCATATTGTGGGGCCATGTGGGTATCAATAGCAGTGCTGCTGACTTGAAGATATAAATTATCTTCAAATCTGAAATGGTTGTGGGAAGTGCACAAGACTCCTTGTTTGTTTTGCTGAACGAGACTGACATGGTTTCCCCTTTGGAGCTTCTCATTTTTGATGGCTATGGAGGAACCAAGAGCCCATAGCTGTCAGCAGACAGCCATCAAAGGCTCCATAGAGCATATTCTGTGAATCAGTGATCCAGAGATAGGATTGCCAGTGCTGGTTGGACTTATTCCTGGAGGTTTCATCATATGACATGCTCTTTAATTAAAGATTAATCTTTAAATTCCTGCTGGACTGGAAACACTATATAGAGAAGAAACAGAGGAAACATGGTTTTGTGATTGATGCACTAGACTGGAACTCAAGAAATCTGAGTAAAACCCCTGGCTCTGCCCCAAAACTTCTTGGTGGACTTGAGCAAGACACAAAGAGCTAGTCTACATTTAAAATTTGCAATGGCATAGCACAGCTGTATCAGTAAGAGTGCTTGTGTAGCTACCTTATGTTGATGGGAGAGCATCTCTGATTAGAATAGCACTGTCCACACAAGCATTTATTCCAGCAAAATTTACGTTGCTCAAGGGTGTGGTTTTTTCCACTCCACTGAGTGACAAGTTTTGGTGGCTTAAATCCTAGTGTAGACAAGGACTTAATCACTCTATTCCTCAGTTCTCTGTCCATAAATTATGGCTTCCTTTCTCCCATCTTTAATCTCATTTCAATGTAGTAAACTCTTCACAGTTCCTACTCTGTGTAATTAGTGCCTAGCACAATGGGGTGGTGCTCAAATACAAATAAATAATAGCAAGTAGCAAATCTCCCACTTCCCACATGATATTTTGGGCGAATCATTTAACAGAGTACTGACATAATGAAAATTTTCATCACTATTTGGGGGTTGTCGAACTACTACTGAATGGTAGGCTCCTAGGAATGAGAGTGAACTGATGCTGGTTTACAAAAATAATATTGTGATCTATTTCTGAGCTATCCTAAAGGTGGATTTGATTTAACAAAGTTTTGAGAATGTGACAATTGCACATAGAACATGCCTGGTAGAGTATTTTTTCTTAAGGTTATTTAACGGGGCACCTAAAATAGAATCCATGGAGCATGTGTGCATCAGCATTGTGTACTTTACAGGTCTTAACTCCCCTTAATCAGCTCCTCTGGTGCTCTCCAGCTGCAGGGAGCACAAGAAGTTTGATTCTGTTTTCTCATAGGCCTTTGCGGAATCTGTGTGCAAAATACATTCACTTTGGCCTTGCACCAGGAAATCAGAATCAGGCCCAGAGACTAAACCTTGTATATCTACTGTCAGATTTTATGGATAAAACATTTCATTCAAACAGACCTTCTGCCTTTTGGAGACGTGGCTGGCAGCTTCCTGTCTGATTTGTTTTGTGACAGCTAGTCTAATGAAAAATGAGAAGAATGTGTTGGAGATCTCAGCAGCCCTATTTCACCATGTGATTTTGAAACCATTTGTTTTCTTAACTTCCTGAGGTCAATGGTTACTAGAGATGGATGTCACCACATGTGCTCATTTGAAAAAAGATGGTCAGATTTTAGGTAAGGTTACAGTTTTATGGAAAGCCAAAGAATCACAAAATTACTTGACTTCATTTGGGACATGATCAAGGCTTCAGAGTAAAGCTGTTAGAATAACCAATGTGAAAAAGACCATGAAATTTTTCAACTAAATTTCACTAGGTTTTTTTTTCCATTTATAACCCACAGCTTAATGACTAATTCATGAAGATTCACATATATATTAATTGTATGGCTTTTAATAATAAAATATTAGGTCCTAATCCAAAGTTCCAGAGGGGTAGTAGTGTTAGCCTAGTTCAGCAAAGCAAACCAGGAATCCTGTTGCACTTAAAGACTAACAACTTTATTTATTTATTGCATGAGCTTTTATGAGGGAAAATTCAACATCGTCATTGCTTCCAGTTCCCTTTGTTTTCAGTCTTATTAAAAATATCTTTTAAAATTATATGTTTAGTATTAGACACATGAATATTTTAACCAAGTTGCTTAAATAGCATTAAACAGAAATTGAGAGCTTATCAATTATTAGGAAAAGTGTGGTTATGTGTATCGTATACTAAAGAAGCTAAAAGCTTTGACTAGGCCAGGGGTTGGCAACCCAAAAGATAAGAGGTGCCATTTTAAAAAATTCCCTCAATAACTAAGTATTTTGAGAACTGTAATGCATGTAGCCTCCTGGTTGAGGGTGCAGGACCAGGGTGCCTGCTTCAGGGTCCCATGTTGAGGAGTCAGGAGGGAGCCTGGAACCAGAATGGGTCCCCCATAGGATTCCCCAATAGTGGTGGGGAGCCTGGAGCCACATGCAGGCCACCACAAGGTCCCCCCTGGTGCGGGGGGGGGGGGGGGAAGGAAGGCTGAGCAGCAAGGGGGCAGCCAAAGACCTGCATCTGGCTCCAGAGCCCACAGGTTGCAGACCCCTGGACTAGCTCATTTTTAATAATGCTTAACTTCTATTTTAATGTGCAATAGCATGATCTATGAACTAGAATACAATAAATACTAATAATGTTCAATTTTATATCTTAGTGCTTTCATTTACAGATCAGAGTGCTTCACATATATTAAGGAATTTTTCAACTAAATGTTTTTAATTGATTCATGGCAATTAGTCAAGTCATAACTTTTTGTTGTAAAGGGTTGCACTTGGTGAATTTCTTGGGCCCCAAATATTGGATTAAAGGAGTTCTGACACTGTTGAAACATCAATAACTTCAAAATGAAAACGTTCATTTTTTGGGTTCAGAATAACATAGTTTTGAAATTTAAGCTAATTATAATCAAAAGTAGAACAAAAATGTTTCCAGCTTGTTGAGAGGAAACATTCTGAATGATGTGAGTCAAAGCATTTTTGGATTTTCAGTTCATGAAAATTTTTCAAATTCGATATTTGGCCTAATTTAGGATATGAAATCTCAAAAATGTTTGCAGGATACAATTGCATTTCTCTCCACCCACCGCTATGTACAAAAGTGGGTACATATCATCCCCATCTTACAGGTGGGGAAGCCTGAGATACAGAAGTTGATTATGCAAAATGCTAAATTCCCATAGAAAATCATTAGCAGAGCTAGGATGCAAACCTTGGTTCCCAGTCTTCTATTCTAGTGCTAGCTGCTGGACTACAGTGCCATTAAAACAGCACTCACAGCATGACTGTAACTAGCAGCCAACTGAGCAGTTGTCAACACAGTACTGTGGACACACGCAGATGGACCAGCAGGTATGCTGCAGCAGATCCCCATCAGGTTTCACTTTTTACTGTTCAGAGGCATTTCAACAAAAACTTAGTAGCCCTGGGGTTTCATGTTAATTCAGTCTAAACTTCAGAATTGATTTTAATCCTTTGGTTGTTAAATGAAAGTGTCATTAAAAATACACATCTCAAATCATCTGTATTCCCAGTGGTTACACAGTTTTAACAAGTGATGGAGTTTTAATCTTTAGAGTTATTAGTATCTGGGGGAAATAGGAGAGACAGGAGGAGGGAATGCAATGGAAGATTTTGGAAATGGAATACTATAATCTTACCTATATTTGAGTTACTATATACATACTGTAAGCAGACACTGTTCTGTTACAAAGTTTTTAATTTCAACTCACTATTAAGGCATTGAGACACACAAGGTGCATAAAGTAATATCTTTAACTGGACTAAATTCTGTTGGTGAAACAGCCAAGTTTTCAAGCTATATAGAGCTCTTCTTCAGGTCTATGTTTTTTCAGGAATTTGTCATGCACTACCGATTAGCAGTGCTGGAACTAGGTATTCTGGTGCTCGGGGTGTGCCTGAAGCAAGCAGCATGGAACGCTCCTACAGTCAAGTGGTGAAATGGAGCTGCTTGATACAGCACGCAAGGTAAAGCCCCGGTTGCCCTGCCCTAGTTACAGCTCTGGCCATTAGCATTCATGGGAGCTATGCATAGACAAAACCTAGATGGTGAGTTAAGAATATGGCTATAACATTGGCTATAACAATGTTCACTGTTATGTTACCTAAACTATATCAGTTTCCTGACTTTGCCATGCTATGTATTTGCCTAGTGCTCAGTGTTGGCTATGGAAGAAAAAGAATATAAAATGGAAGTATAAAACAAAGTTAATAGTGAATAGTCAGATTAATAGAAACTGGTTACAAGGTAAAAGATGCAACTATCAAGAGATTATGCTTTAAAATGCTGAACAGAGGTACAGGACAATGCAAAGACTGTTTAGAATAAATGGGAAGTAGAGTGAAAAATTGTTGGAGGTGTGGGAATGCGGCAAGCACTTTCCAAAACAACTATGGGATTGCTTACACATCCAAAAGGGCTGTCAATCAATAGGAGACACACTGGAAATAATAGCTGAGCAGGTGAAACCAACAGAATTCACACAGCTGATGTTTTAATGCTGAAAAAGATGAATAAATAACATATCTGCTAAAGCAAATGATCTCTAGTGGTAACAAAAGGTATGATCTGTAGCTAGTGGAAAGTTGAGAAACCACTAGCTTAACAGATAGACTATAGCCCCTTATGAAATATGCTTAAGATAATTTAGAGAGTTATGTGAATACATGGAAACGATTTATGTTTCCTTCACGTGAAGAAACATTTTGTGCTAAACAAAGTTGAGTGGATCAAAAAAAGATTGAAATGAAGTTTAACTAAGAGAGTCTAAAAATTCAACTTCATAGCGTTTTTTTTTTCTGTTTGTTTTGTTTTTCGTTTTTGTTTTAAGGGATTAGTTTAACATTCACTTTATATGGAACATACTAATGAATCTAATAGGAAGTATCCTGGTGCCCCAATGACAACAGTAAATCTCTGACTTCAGTGGGATCAGAAGCAGGGGCTTTAATGACATCCTATGTATGTATATTTTTGTTTTACTTGTCAAATGTATTAGGTCTCTACTCGACATCTGTGTGTGAAAATAAAAAACAAAAGATGTCCTATAGACACTTACAGGCATTTTTTGCAGAAAAATATCAGAAGTAGTTTCAGTTAAAATAAAAATGCTTTAATTATTTTGCAAACAGTATCAGCACTGCAGGTGACTTTGTAGGTTTTGCAAAAAGATTTCATGTCAAGCTTCATTTTTCTTGAATTCAGCAATCAGAAGGTGGCATTTGCAGGCAAAAATATACTTGCTAATATGAAAAAGATGTATGGAAATCTGTATTTTGTTTTAGTGTGATCTATGCAAGCACTTTCCCTCCTACATTTAACACATTTTTAAAAAATACAATAACAGTATTAAATTGAGGTCTCCAGGATATAAACATTTTCATTTGAAATCTTTTTGCAAGAAATAGTTCAACAATAAAAAAAAGTAAAGACTTAAATTGTTGTGGCTTACATGAACGTGCAAACTCCCCCCCCCACCTCCTCCACTGAAAGTATTTTTATTTTTATTTTTATTTGGTAACAAGCAGCCCAAAATCAAAATTTGTAATTATTTTTATTAGCTATAAAAATTCCCCATGAAAACTTTCTATCATCTCTAATATCTCTCTGCAGCAACTGATTCATTGCAGTTGTACAGTATCATAATTCTTGTTGACTTTTAGTAGTAACTTAAGTTCACCTTTATCAAATAAGGCACTTTAAATATCAGGAGTTATGATCATGCTGTAGTTCATATAGGCAAAACTCTTCCATTAACTTCACAGGGAGTTAGGGCTGCAGGATCTGGCTAGAATACTGATGGGTTAAATTTACTTCAGTTTCTAAATATCATTTCCATTAGCACCTTGATTAGAGAAGGATTCATTCAGTCTGCAGTACTTTGATTTGGAGCTGAATTTCATGCATGCAAATATGTCATTAAGAGTTGGAGGTTTAGCTCAATAATGTTATGAAGTTAGTGTCCTCTTCCAAAATTTGGATCTAGTTAAGGATTTCACAGCTTAACATTGTTTTGACTCCATGGCTTCAGTTAAATCAATCTCTAATATTCATTTTACCAAAAAATACTTCACATTATTACTGAAAACAGTCTTCTTTTTGTTTAAACTTTAAAAGCTACAGTTCCCTTATGTCTTCTTGTAAGCAACTGTGAATTTTTAGAAAAGCTAAATAGCACTCATGTTCATCACAACCTCATTCTTATCTCTTTGAACCCACAGCAAGGCCCTTTCAGAAAATCTCCAAAGTTCCCTAGCCATTTGACATTTGATTTATTGGTTCTCCTCCTTCCTTTGTTACAGTAGGTCAATTACACACTGAGCCAATGACAATCTCCCTGTAGGAAACATACACATTTAACATTGCTTTGCTAGCAGAGGGTGGGTGGCCTGGATGTAGAAATGTCACTGATGACGTCTGACAGACGGATGAGGAAGTCAGTAGGACATCTTCTTGTATCTTTCCTTTTTCAGTACTGTCAGGCACCCTGCTTGTGGTATTTTTCAGCTATGCTTCTGATGTCTTCAGGAAATGAAAAACAACCCACATACCATTTTCTCAGAGGGTGAAAGTATTCCAGTAAAAAGAAAGATAAAGAATAAACAGGAACAAAAGAATGGGGATTTGAAAGGAAACAATGTGTTCATTGAAGCACATCATCACCACCAAAATCTGTTCTGAAGTCCTTTTAAAAACTCCTAAGGAAAAATTGTAGTATTTTCTTCTTTTCTGTTTTATTAATAAAAACAGATACATTAAATGCGAAGGAAAATAAAACTGAATATACACTAAAGTGCTTTCATACACCCTCTGAAGTCAATAGCAGTCTCTTCTTTGACATCAATGAGACATGGATTAGGACCTTAAAAAGGAAAATAGGAAGTCAGTGGACCTCATTCTTCTCCTACAGCAACATACAGGAGTATCTCTACTGATGTCAATGGAATTACTCTGATGTAAAGCCGCTGAGAGAGGAGAAATGGGCCTTTAATGTCTTCCTGATGTATTTCTTCAATCACTGAACAGTACAGCATTCAATATTGTTTTTAATTAAACCACTAAATCAAGATAGTATGTACTAAAAACTGCATCTCATAAAATAAACATACAGATATCGTTAGAACTCAAACCAGAAAAGGCTTGTGCACTTGTTTAACTTTATGTCTCATTGAAATCAATCAAGACAGCTGCTCTGCTGGAAACCATCAAATCTGTCACCTTCACTCTTATTTATTACTTATGTACAAAACTAGTGTGTACTGTCAATAACTTTATCTTTGCCAAAGAGTTAGTAACTAAAATATAGGTCATGCCAGTACTTTATTAAAAGGCACTTCCATATATTTTAGCCCATGTTAGTCTACTGTACCATACCGTGTTGAAGGGAGCTAGCTTAAAAAAATCATTTTAAATTGTGCACTAACATAGGGTTTGATCCGGTGATAAGTATTCCACTCAAGGCAAGGAGTCAACTTTTATGCATAAGAGGAGCTCTTATGATCGAACATATATTGTATTAGATGCTCTCAAATAGACTGAGGTGTATAATTTTATCCTAGATACTGTATATATAGATGTTTCATCAGCAAATGTCCTTCTCAAGTGCTAAAACATACTAGGCCTCCAGGATACGCTTTTGTGTTATTTTCTCTCAAAAGGGATTTAGACACTTACCAGCCTAAATCCCACTGAAAGACAATGGGGCTCTGGCTCTTAAGGGCCAGGGGACAGATTTTTGAAGATGTCTAAATATCTAAAACTGCAGATAGTGACTAGTGGGATTTTAAAAAGGATCTAGGTCTATGTCTACATTTGGAGGCTCTTTTAAGTTGATTTAACAGGGTCAACTGTAAATCACCTTAAAGTTGACCTTGTTAAGTTGACTTAAAAGTATGTCTGCACTGTCTCCAGTGCAGATATAATGCACCCTCTGCCCTGCCCTGGGACCCAGTCCAGCTCCAGGGGCTCAGTCCAGCTCCTGGGGCCCAAACTAACCCCATCCACCATCAGCAAGTGGCTTGGGGCCAGATCCAGCTCCCAGCTACCTGCCGCTTGTGGCAAGCGGCTCAGGGCCAGATCGGGCTCCAAGCCACCTGCCAGCAGTGGCTGAGGCCAGCTCCAAACCCATTGCCACTGTTGGCAAGTGGCTTGGGGCCGGATCAGGCTCCCAGCAGCCTGCTGGTGGCAGCTGGGGCCAGATTGGGCCCTCAGAGCCGGATCAGGCTCCTTGAGCCACATTGAAACCCCAGGGAGGGCAGGAGGTGAGGCCCAGGTCCTAACCCTTCTGGCCCTGTAAAGTCAGCTTAACAGTTATGTTGATTTTCACAGTCAGTGTTATTAAGTTGACTTAAGCAAGTGCTTAAATGGACTTAAAGTCTAAATTTGGCCAGGGAGTTCCTTAAGGCAGGTTAAATCGACCTAAGGTTCCAATGTAGACACACCACTGGGGCCCAAATCCCATAATGTACTGGCTGGATTGATAGGTAGTAAACTCTGTGCCATGAAGGGGTGTAGGAGCACAGCCTTGGTACTCTGGAAATTCAAGGAGGCATTATGGAATGGTAGAGGACAATAGCACTGGGAGCTGATGAAACCCACATTTACTTGCTCAAACGAGATAGAAAAGGACAGGAAGGAGTCCTTCAGAGTGGTAAGGTTTTACACTGTTGAGTGTTATCAACATGGAGCAGCTAAATTATAAAGTTGCAGCAAAGTTTATGTGGCAGGGGCTGTGCAGAAAAGAGCAGAGGGCCAATACGTGAACCTTTCAGGTATAAAAAGCAAAAAACAACCCCATTTTCCAGAACTGTTTTTAGTGGCTGCCTCTAAAATTATTGTACAGCTCAAATGATGTACTAATTCCACCCTGGATGTTCTAATCTAGGCCCTAGATGAAACATACTATGACTTTTTTGCTTGAAGGCCACTTTGCAGGGCATGGAGGTGTTGTGGTCTTGGGCTGGGGCAGTGGATTTACTACTACACAGATCAATATATCTAATACCCGTTATGGGGGATACAGGATCTGTAAGTTTCAGATCAGCCCAGGAGATGCACATGGATTGGGCTTAATCAGAAATAGTAGTGATGCCATGAAGTGAACTATTCGGAAGGATAAAGGTTTTGAGGCTCAAACCATTAGATCTGTCATGATGGTTAATTTGCCTGTACTCAGGTTCTGATGCCAAAAAAACTTGCAACCATAGGTGGTTATGCTCTGGGTCTGGTGTTTCAAGGTCTGCACCTTATCCAAGATTTTGCATTATAGATTGAAAAGGGCTGATTCTGTAAATAAATGATTATTAAATGTGTTGAGAGATTCCCCCTTCTCCATCACAGATTTGTTTAGATAAGGGCTTTTAAAGCCATTGAGCATATGGTCTTTAAAACATATGGAGCTTCAATGTTGAGAAAAGCTTTTAAGCTAAAATGTCTAATTTTAGACCATTTTCTGGAAAAAGTGTAAGCCCTAATTTTTCTATTTGTGGATTCACAGTGTATTGCTTATTTTGGATCATCTATGCTGGCAGTGTGGAGCTGATGTTATATTACACTGCGTACTACACTCCTGAAAACATTTTTTAATGGAGTGTGAATAAGGTTTCTTTTTTAGTACCCAGAAGGGAAATAAAATTGGAAGTTTAAAAATGGATTCAGTATCATACCCTTTCTAGGTCTTTTTGGAAATATGGTGTGTGGGGGGGTTGTTTGTTTCTTTGCTTGTTTGGGGGGGGTTTGTTTGTTTGTTTGTTAGTTTATTTTTTTCTGTAATAGTCACTGTTACTAGGACAGTATTAAACAATTCAGGGTCACAGATTCCTCTACTTAACTTTATAGTTACATCTCCTGACTGTCAGGGGTTGTTGCACCCACCTGAAGCTTGGGTATGGGGAAAAATTGCAGTGAATATAGCTAGAGCAGGCATTAAATCACTTAGCCAGGAAGTCCTTACCCTAAATTAAGTGGGCTTTTTAGCTTCAACAGGCTCTCACTGTGTCTCTTTAAATCAAACACTTGAAGCATATTTATTATTCTGTTGTGATATATGCCTTGTGCTAGGCAGTGAATTAGAAGTGAGTATTGTAGAGGAGGAATAAAGTTATAGTTGTGCAGAGCTACCCTCTGCATAGCAGCTGTACTTGGCCTTAAGACCCCTCCTCCAGTTGCAGAGAGCTCCTAGGCAATGGAATTGGTGCAGTTCCATTGCCCAAGAGGGCCCATGAATGCAGCTGTTCAGTCCCACTTCCCCCTGTCCTCCCCCCCGCCATGCTGTATAGAGTCTGCTCCACACTAGCTCCTTATTCAGTAGTGGGAGGTGAGCTGGGAGGCTATGAGAAAGGTGGGGCAAAGGCAGAGGGCAGATATTATATTCATTCTCCTGCTGCCAACAAGGGGCTGTGCAAAGGCTTTCTGTAGGCGGCTGTAGCCTATGCCATGTGGCTCCACTGTCACTGTGCAGCGCCCTTGAGAGGGTTCCCTCTGGGCTTTAGATTGACCTCTTTATGTTGCAGATGATTTAATTAGGGCCACCTCCAGGAAAGAGCCATAAAGCCTAAGTGAAAGGATTCAGCTCAATATGAAAACAGCACAGCTCTAAGGGATGGAGTGCTCAGCCCAGCAGGGTAGGAGTCTGCCCCAGATGGGCTATAATCATTTATATGGGGAGGCGTGAAGAGGGATTTTTTATTAACCTTCTGTGGGAGTTTTGCTCAAGGGGTCTGCAGTGTGTATAGACGTACTGGCCACATCCTTTGCTCTGTCTCAAAACTCAATGCTCTCAGTTAGTTGGCTGCACAAGTTTCTGTGAAGTGGGTCTCTAAGGCTATGTCTACACTAGCAAGCTTAGTTTGGACTAGTTAGGTTCAGGCCTACACTAGCCTTTGACTAGTCTGAATAAAAAATTTCTTAGTTTGGATTAGCCAAAGCTTAGTCGGCCCTAATTAGTTTGACTGGTTACTCTGGACTAGGCACTTAGTTTGAACTTTTGAACTAAGCACGATGTAGATCAGGACTAATGGCTAGTTTGAACTAAAAAAGTTCAAACTAAACCATTAGTTCAAACTAGCTGTGCTTACTAGTTTGAATTAAAAAGTTAATTCGAACTAGGATCCATGGCTAGTTTGAACTAAAAAGCCACGGTTAGTCTGAACTAGCCTCGGGCTTTTTTAGTTTGGACAAGCAAGTCCGAACTAAACAAGCAGATGTAGACATAGCGTAATTTACTCCATATATAGCCAATACACAGCTATAAAGCTGCTTATGGGCCATAAGCCTCCATGTAGAATGCTCCAGAAGGATCCCTTTTTTTGCTTGCTTTTCTTGCTGAAGAACTTCAGTCTATCATTTCTTTTCTTTGCATCAGGCTCTGGACAGTAAAATGCAGCTTAGGCTTTTCTAGATAATAACATAATATTCATTTTGGCTTTGTAATTTGTCCCCCCACCCACCCAGTAGACCTTTGAAGCTGCTGGGCCAAACAGAATGAGGTCAGTTCTCTTTAGGGAACTTGCAAGGGACATATATTATACGCAGTCATATATAAGAGCCACTGCCTTGTTGGTTAAAGTTATACTTTTATATCTGCCTGTGCTGTACAAAGACACAAATATCTGAAATGAAAATTATTAAAGCAATAACATATGGTAATCAAGAATAGTCATCTGATAATGCCTGCAAATTGGGACATTAGTAGAGCAAATGGATAGATTTGGGGCATTATCAGATAACAATGGATCTATTGTCCAATGTTTTATAGTCCTCTAACTCATAAAGTATTAGGGGAGAAAAGTTTATGCTTATTCTAGTATATGAAGAAAAAATTGACTGATCCACTCAATAACAATGCAACATTTTTCACACAGAGAAATTATTTGTGTACTAACCATATGTGGAAAGACAGTCAGACTACTGGCAAGAGATGGACTTTCCATTTTTTCATGTATTTCCTCCTTCCCATGCAGTTTGTGTTCAGTGTTAAACAGTCTTGTCTTCAAACCTCAGAAATGACCAGTCATATAACCTGTGTCTGTATTTCAGTTTCTAGTTCTAAAATAGGGTACGTGGGACAGTACTATGTTTCCACTGAATATTATAGGTTCATAAGAATAATTATGAATAATATAATTAGAGGAAATTTGGGACAATGGATATAATCTTGGGACAGCTCCATAGAAATCCATGAAATTATGCTAATTTATATCAGCTGAAGATCTCGGCCCTGAACTGTAAACTAAGATCATGACCCTGAAAAAATGCATGGAAAAGTGCATTAGATTCATGTACTAAGACTATCTCTACGCTGCAGAGTTCTGCCAGCAAAAGTTTTGTCAGCAGACAGCCAGCACTACAATTATAGTGGGTAGTGTATACCCCATCATCTTTTTGTTGGTGGAGTGTGTCCTCACTAGGACTACTTCCAGTGACAAAAGTGTGGGGGAGCTGAGAGGTTAACCCACAAACTCCCTGCTGTTTTCCCACCCACGGCCGGTTCAAGGAGTTGTGGTGCCCTGAGCTGGCTTTTGCATCCTTGGGGTAGAGGGTACAGACCCAGCGTCCACTCTGGGCTGACTCGTCCTGCACCCATGGCAGGGAACAGCCGGCCCAGGGGAGGAGCGGGCCAGCCCAGAGGCCAAGCTCCACTCTCCTGCCCCTCCCCTAGGTCGGCTGTTCCACCCTAAGGGTGAGGAGGGCCAGTCCAGGGGCTGGGCTTCTCCCTCCCGCCCCTCCCCTGCTCTGCCCAGGGCAAGAGAGTGGAGTGTGGGATCTGGCTTCTGGGCTGGCCTGCCCCACTCCTGGTGCAGAGGCGCCCCTAAGCTGCAGCGCCCTGAGTTGGTGCCACACTGGCTCATCACTAGAGCTGGTCCTGCTCACACCCTTGTTGGGGATCCAAGCAATATGCCTGCGGCCTGCAGCAGCCCTGCTGAAACTTTATAGTCCTCAGCGCAAACTCTGCAAACCTGGGTCAGCTGACACGGGCCAGCTACAGGTGTCTTACTATGGTGTAGACATACCCACTGACTCCAGTGTTACTATTCACAGTGCTTAGAGTAAAGCACAAATGTAAGTGTTTCCAGGAGTGGGGCTTTAATTAACCATGTCAAATGATCAGGTGCTAATATGAACTAGCTCAGGGTCATGACATGCTACATATCAGTTTCTTTTTGCAAGTAAAAGATATCAGTAGTTTAAGTCTAATCAAATATCTATTAAAATAGTAAAGTGAAAATTAATGGCTACATGCAAATTTTATACACGATATACACAGTGGTTGTGAACATTTTAGACATTATATATGTCTATGTTACTCTACCCGCTAGATGAGGCTTCAGGTTTTTGAGCATTTGTAATATATTGCACTATGCTTCTGGGAGATTATACAGATAGATATCTGGTACAATGATTTATTCGTTGGGGAGAAACTTGAGAAATCCATCCAAACTATGTATTCTTTTGCTGTCAGAAATTTTGATTCACACTCCCTGAAGCCACTGACTTCAGCAGTGCAGGATCAGGCTCTGTGTGAAAAATCCTGGCCCCATTAAAGTCATTGGTAAAACTCCCTTTGATTTCTGTGGGCCCTGCATTTCACCCAACATTTTCAATAACTTCCCAGCCAGGAAAGGCTAGGTTTTCTCTTTCTCTCTGTTTAATCTTCCTTTGCATTGTTTTCTTAATAGAGACACACTCTTTAAGTATGCTTAGACTCACAATTTGCAGTTTTGTGCCCACTCTAGCAATTTCAGAAATAAAGTGCTGATGACTAAGACTGCCATATAGTAGAATTTTCATAGTGTTTGGACAGGTAAGGAGTAGCATACGAAGACGAAACAGCTGATAAGAAAACTTCATGTATGACGCGAGATCCTGGAAGTAAAATCCTGTATCATAATGTAACAGGAAGAACAATTAAGCTTTATCTGAAAGGAGTGGGTAGGCCACACCATTTGTAATTTGTCCAGTCCCCCAGTGTTTACATCTAACTTCTTCAAGGAGAACATGTGCATGTGAGTATAACGGGGTGAGCTTGCTCAGCTAGATGGTAGCCCCTACAGTTTTTGAGTATGTGGCTGTAGCAGAAGTAGAATGAGATACAAATCTTTCAAATGTGAAGGCCTAACAAGCTTCTTCGTTGTTGTCAGACAGTTAGGATGTTAATCCTTGTTGCTTAAAACAAAGCTTCACTTGGACTATGGACTTTTCCTGTGGTCAGGACAGACAGAAAACATGGAACTAGCTAATTAGGTTGTCATCTGGAAGCATTTTAATCTCCTGATGAATATTTGCTATCAGGAAGGGTGAAATAAAACAGCATTTTTATGTGTAAGGGTTTTTGAGGAGTTTATAATTAAATCTCCTTTGGGTTTTTCTTAGTCGTAAAATATTCAGGGAATTCAATCAATGTGTTACGTATCTTTCAAAGTTTCTAGTGTTCTTTGTAAACTGCCTTCTTTACAATGATGAATTACTGATCTATCATTCAGGGTTAGTTGGCCTCAGGTTCTTATGTAGTGTGGACAGACAAGGCATGTAATTTCATTCCTACTTTCTTCATATACTTTTCTTTGGCCTGTTGGCAAAAGCCCTCTGGTGCCAGGTCTCACATTCCAGCTGTTGTACATTTATCTTACTATAGTGCAAATACTTTTGTCATCTCTTCATTTTTTGGAACCAGGCTGCAGGGCAGACAATATTTGTGGGAAAATCTGTGGAGTCTCGCTACACCGTCTGATAGCCTGTATGATGAAGTATTTTGTTTCCTAATCATTTGGAAAGGTTATGTGCATGCTCTATTTTTGGTAAAGACCAAGAAAATATTTCAGTGTAATTGATACATGGGTGTAGCTATCATATGCATACATAAAGACACAGCAGGGACCGTACTCCAATGAAATGGAAGTGCTTAACCTGCCATACTATCAGTCTGCAAAGTGTAGGAGTTGTCTGTGCTGCTCTCACCCACACACCATGCCTACCACAGTAATAACATTCTTAGAATTACCTACAGCCATACATTATCTTGTTTTCCCCCTTTTTTAATGAAACCTGAAACCAGGGTAAAACTCGCTTGACTTCATATTTCATTACAAATTTAAAATTCATGTTCATAATCCCGTTTGTAAGTCCTGGGCTGAGTTTTGTGTGAACCTAGGTCCCTCTATGGTGGTATGTGGAAACATTCCGAATCTTGCTGTTTTCTTATCAAGGTCTATATCTGAGCACCATTTTATGTTATGGAGTTTGTTTTGCATCTCTCCCATTTCCCTTGTGTGCCCTTTGTCTGAATATTGTTTTATAGATCACAAACTTTCCCTATGTATCAGTAAAGTCAGGGGTGGATCAAGGCCCTGGGGGTCAGAGACTGCCCATCCTGCTTGGGTCCCCCCACTGTGGTGGTGCCTTGCCTGGGGGGAAAGGGTGCCCAGCTTGCTGCTGCTGGGGGGAAGGTCAGGGTCTCCAGCCAGCACTGCTTGGGTGGCTGGGGGGGGCAGTGTGCCATGGGGAGGCTGCAGCCAGTGGTGTGGCTTGGTGGGGGCTGGGAGGGACTGCAGCGTGGCTTGGAGAGGGCCACAGCTAGCACTGCTTGGGGAAGACCGGGGGGCCAGCAGGGTTGCAGGGAGGAGCCTGAGGGCAATGTGCTTCAGGACTGGGGGGGGGGTGCCTAACTGCTGGAGGCAGATTGACTCCAGAGATCATATGGAGCACCAGCTGCCCTGGTCCTGGCCCCATGCCTGGCACAAACAGGGATGGCCTAGCCAAGCCAGGGGTGGGGCAGAAGTGCCTCTGACCCCCATCCCAGTGCCCGGGGGTTAAAGTAGGCTGGAATGCACTGGAATGGTGTTCTGGGGCCCGTTATTTTTAGGGGCTCAGCGTTCCAGGGCCCTTAAAAATAGAGAATGGAGCCGGAACGCTGTGTTCCAGGGACTACCATTCAAAAACAGTGGACCCTGGAATGCAGCATTCTGGCTCCATTTTCTATATTTAGGGGCCCCGATGCTGAGCCCCTAAAAGTAGCAGGCCCCAAAATGCCATTCCTGTGCGTTCCAGGAGGGCAGGGAACTGCCCCGGCCCAGGCTGAAGTTTTGGTCTGAGCTTGCTCTGACTGAGCAGGCTCAGGGTGGAGCCTCAGCCCAGCCTGGGGCTGCTCTGCAGTGCATGGTGGCAAGCTAAGAGGGCCCGGGGGGTGGTTCGGGGCATTTTTCTCCCCAGGACTTAAAATTAGGGGTGGTGTAGGGAGAGGTTAGGGGGGTGTAGGGGGAGCTCACTAATTTGTTACTAGCTGACAACTGTGGGGTGTTGGGAAATTTGGAGGGGTAGAGGGGGAGTTAGGGAAATCCTTGGTTTGGAGACAGGCAGGCCAGCCCAGTGGGGAAAAGGTGTGGAGAAGGGGGGTTGACCTAGGGCAGTGGGGGAAGACAGTGCAGCACAGTGGGGGGGTTGGGGAAGGGTTGGGGGACCAGGACAAGATAGGGGCTGGGGGTGGTAGCTGGAGTGGGTGAGGGGGGCCCAAAACAGAATGAGGGGAGCCTGCACCGGCACAAGGGGGACCCAGACTGTCGTGAGGGGGACCCTCCAATTTAGGAGGGTTCCAGAGCCTGCCAAATTACACTTTAACACGTGCCAGTGCCCACAGGTTACTTTGGATAATTCAGTTAAAGCAAATTCAGCTAAAATGGCTGAACTTTGACAAATTCCAGAGGAACAGTCATGTTAGTTCAGTTCAACAAAACAAACAAGGAGTCTTGCAGCACTTTTAAAGACTAACAAATTTATTTAATGCATGAGCTTTCATAGGAGGAAAATCCCACTTTAAGTATCTCATGAAGTGGGATTTTCTCCCTCAAAAGCTCATGCATTAGATAAATTTGTTGGTCTTTAAAAGTGCCACAGGAGTCTTTGTTTGTTTAGCTGAGCTTTGAGGTGCTTACCTAAACAGAACTGAATTGTCAAACCTTCGAGCCTTGCCCATCACCAGCTAATGCTATATTGAAGTTTCTTCCTCATTCCTAGCTCCATATGAGCTGTGCTTGGCGCATGGCCTGAGGTGGCAAAGCAAAAATGACTTTCTGCTACCTTTTAAAATCCCTCTATTTGGTAAATTTGTCTGACTGTTGATATAAATTAGTGCTGCCTAAAGGCAGCTCTGATCTTCTCCCTGGTTGTGTATGGCCCAAGGGAGTATTCCAGCATCTAGGAATGGCAAGATTGTGGCAAAAATATTCTGGAAATGAGAGCCTGAAATATTCATAGGCAAGTAAAGCCAGACAGTTAAAATGTGGAAGTCTCAATCCAGCCACATTTCTTAAAATTAATTACGGTGCTAAGATAGTTGAAGTACTACATGCACATATAAAGCTGTACCAGCTGTAGCAACTGGAGTGTTAGTGTCATAAGGCCACCAGATATATGCAGTTACATGGCTTACACAAGTTCTTCCACCATTGCTACCACCAGCTGAGCTGTGCCAGGGGTCATGTAATGGATAAAAAGACTAGTGGAGTTCCAGCCAGAAAGGCATGTTCCAAGGTTGTTTAAAACTGTGACTTTTTCCAGAGTATGAAAGTAACAGACTGCTTTGAGCTAACATAGGCTATGTCTACATTATGGGTTTAAGTTGACTTAAAGCCCCTTTAGTTGACTTAAACATATCCGAGTCCATAGTTGGAAATTATTAAGTTGACTTAAGCAAGCACTTAAGTCGACTTAATAACTCCTGCCCTGTAAATCGGCTTAAGCTTTTAAGCTGATTTTACAGGGTAGGGTACACCCCCTTCCCTGCCCCTGGGCATGATTGGGCTCCGGCCTGACCTGGGCTAGGGGCCTGATCCGGCTCCTGCCTTGTGGCTAGGAGCTGAGGGCTGGCTCCAGCTCCCAGCCACTCTCCGCTGGTGGTGGGGGCTGGCAGCCAGTTCCTGCAGCCTGCAGAGAGGGGCTGAGAGCTCCTAGTCCCTCTCTGCCACCCTGCCACCTGCTGAGACGGGGTGGGGTGTGCCATCACACCCCCTCTTCACAGGCAGTGGGGGCTCGGAGCTGGCTCCTGCTGGCGATGACAAGTGACCAGGGGCTGAATTTGGCCCTGGGTTATTTATCACCGCTTGCAGGAGGCTTGGCAGCCTGTTCAATTTCACTGTGACTCCTGTGAAATTGAGCAGGCTGCTGAGCCTCCTGCCGGTGGAGATAAGTGACCTGAGGCTGAATTTGGCCCTGGGTCACTTGTCACCACCGCCAGGAGCTGGCTCCAAGCCCCTGCTGCCCGTGGAGAGGGGGTGGGAGCCGGACCCAGCTCCCAGCTCCTCCCCAGAGGGTGGAAGCTGGATGGGGCCCCCCCAGGTTGGATTGGCCCCTGGAGCCGAATGGGCTCTGGGTACCCAACTGGGACAGGGGGCAGAGTAGGAGGAGGGGTGCCCTGGGTCTGTCTGCCCTGTGTCCAAGGCAGACATACCTTGCAGTCGACTTAACAAAGTCGACTTAAAGTCAACCTTGTTAAGTCGACTTCCAGGCCCCCCCTCAGTGTAGACACAGCCATATATTGGGCTCTTTTACTGTGAAGATTCAACATCAATAGATCTCAGAAGTTTCTGGTGGGACCAGCGCTATGAAATCAAGTGTAAAGTACTGGATCAAATTTGGAAAAAAAAAACTAGCTATGTCTATACTTATAAAATGTTAATTCGAATTAACATAGTTTGAATTAATTAATTCAAACTAATAGTGGTAAATTTGAACTATGTTAATTCCAACTAACATGGCCCCACTAGAAACCCAAATCATACTAGCATGTCCATGGACAGAACTTGGTAGTTTGATTTAGGAGAGGGACACCATTGGAAATATGGCAACATGGCACCCCGGAAGGGCCATGCCCCCATTCGCTGAGCTGGGCAGTGGGGAAGCCATCTCCCTCGGGGCTCTGGCTGACTTCTCCCCCACCTGACCAGCACTGCCAAAGCCAGGGAGGGATGCCCTCTCCCCCACATGGCCTACACTGCCAGAGGTGGGCAGGGAGACGCCTTCTCCTCCAGCCGGCTGATCGTGGCTACTGCTGGGCAGGGGATGCTTTCCCCACTGCCTGGCTGAGCCTGGCTACAGCTGGGTGAGTGGTGCTTTCCCTGCTGGCCAGCTGAGCATGCAGGGCTAGAACTGTAGGGGTGCTTTCCCCACTGCCCAGCTGAGTGTGGCCAGGGCTCCCCCACCTGGCCCTTGCGGCACATGGCGGGAAGGCATTCCCTACCCAGCCAGGGGACTGGGACCAGATTAGGGCCCAGGTGGGGGGTAGGGCTTTGGGGCTGCTTGTCCCAGGTGCCACACAACAGGTTATGGTCCTAGAAAGGCACCCTGGGCAGAAGAAGGTCAAACCATGTTAATTCAAACTAACTGTTAGTTCGAATTAATGTGGCTCCATTCGGTTAGTTCAAATTAATACATTTGAATGCACCATTAGTTCGAAGTTAAGGGAGGTTTTTAACTTCAAACTAAGCTTTCCTTATTTCGAACTAAGGAATTCCTTAGTTCGAACTACAGAGTGCCAGTGTAGCTGTGCACTAATTTAGTTTGACTTAATCCTCATTAATTTGAACTAAATTCCAAGTGTAGCCATAGCCACTGAGACTAGAAAATAATCCATATTTTTGTTTCCTATTTCTACTATTCCAGAAGTTTGTTTCAATAATAGTGTTCTCCTGTGCAACTCAGCTTCTTTCATTATCTGGCCCTTTAGTAAAATTATAAAAACTCTGTATTTATGCCATTGTGGTATATTGAAAAGTATGTAAAAATTATAAACTGTCTCTTTAAGGCTTAAGGGGTTTCTTGGTCCTGCTTGCAGGCTAAGGACTTTCTATAGAGGTGTGCCAGCTGTATCCTTAGCAGTTAGTCTTCAGAGTGCCAACAAAAGAGTAAGATTGAGTAGGGTAATTGTGCCTCTCTGTTTTAGGGAGCAGCCTTCTTTGTCTCTCTCTGTTCTGGGTTCTTAGGTATGTTATTGTTCTGAATGCTAAGAAATAAAGTAGTGTTATGGAGCAAGCTTCCAGAAAGAGCATTGGGTTTTTTAGTTATGTTCTGTGTATGCACCATGAACATAACAATTATGATCTCAAAGTGTGTTGTCATAAAAATAGAGCAACTTTGATTTAATGGACTGAGGAAGTGGGAGTCAAGAAACATGTGTTCTACTCCTATCTCTCACTGGTATTTTTTGTGTCAATAAGCTAGGCACTTAATTTTGTCATGTTTCATTTATCCTGTCTGTACAAAAGGGCATAGTAAAGCTTGCTCATTTTGTGGAGTTTTGAGATCTTTGGATGGGATATTAAAAGATTACTATTGTTTGGGTTCACATTGGAGGTTGGAAGTTTTTGATGATGGATTAGTTGTGAACTGTTCACTTCAGGCTTTTTCTCTGTTATTTGTGGTGTGAGACTGGTCACATGTATTGTTTCTGTTCCCTGATTAGATTACTGAGACTTTTAAGAGGAGAATTAGAAATAATAAATGACTAGCCTATGAATAACAAATAGTAAATAAAAAACAGCTAATAATGCCTGTCCAAATTCATGAAATCTTCTGGTTTTTCTTTGAGTACATGTATATGTGGATCTTACTGAGATTGGACTTTTGACTAGCAGTATCTGTCAGAGCCACATGTGCATTCTGTTCCTTCTTGTGCTCCCATATGAGGATATAACAGCTCCCTTAGCTCCTTCTTACTGCCCATGAAACAGAGACAGATTGTGGCAAATATTTGTCCTAGTTCCCAGTTCAGGCTAAACCTCTTTAAAATTTTTGGCAAACCTTCAATTGGTCAGACCACCCTTGTGCAACATTTCCTGTGCAGATTCTATTGTATAGAACATCTGAAATGTTGAATTTGAAACCTGCAGTCTTCAAGATCCCTCCATTTTGCAATAGACTAACCCCCATAAAGCACAGGCACAGTAGACGTTTCTTCTGCCAGTGAGAATCACACATCTCAACCAGATTCTTGGTACATTTATTTTTCTCTGCAAGGATATTCAAGTCGTGAAATGTGAGGGTGAAAATCCATCTTCTGGAACACTCCATGAAGGTCAATTTGGCTATGTCTACATCAGTAAAAGTTAGTTCAGACTTGCTAGTCTGAGCTAAGACATTCAAGCTCAGTTCAGACTAACCTCGCGCTTATAAGTTTGAACTAACCACGTGTTCTAGTCTGAACTAATGTTAGTTCAAACTAGAACGCGTTATTAGTTTGAACTAACCAGCTTAGTTCGAACTTCTTAAGTTCGAACTAAGCGTTAGTCCATGGCCACATTGCGGCTAGTTTGAACTCAAGTTCAAACTAAGTGCTTAAGTCCGGACTAATCACTGGTACTAACAAGTTTGAACTAAACATTCCTTAGAATAGAATAGAATAGAATCAAATCAAATTGAGTCATAGGGTTGGAAGGGTCCTCATGAGATCATCTAGTCCAACCCACTGGGGTCTGAACCCAGGACCTTCTGCATGTAAAACAGATGTGCTAGCTACTACTTAATTTGATGGAAGAAATTGCTTAGTTTGAACTAGGGAAAACCTAGTGTGGCCACGGGCTAAATTAGTCTGGACTAAGCCTCCTTAGTCCAGACTAACTTGCCAGTGTAAGCATAGCCTTTAAGACTATAGACAAATATCCACCAGGCAATCAGACCTAGCCTGTGTACCATTCTTGCTGAGTTCCTTGGTCAAAATTCTGACAGACAGTACATCACTAGGGCACTATATAAACAAATGAGGACTTGATCATCCCTTTGCAAAAAGTCAACAAGTTTTGAGTATGGTATCCATTTGGGGTGACACCACTGCCTCTGCACTTTCTAGGGTTTAGCAATGATCTAACACAATGGTTCCCAAGCTGTGGTCTGCAAACCATTGGTGGTCCATGAGGGTACTACAGGTGATCTGTGGAGGGAGGGAGGGAGGGCAGATAATGTAATAATAATATAATCCCATGTACCTCTTATCACATTTGATGTTACATTATTCACAAGGTAATTTGCTTCATAAAATATCCTTGTGTAATAGCTGCATTTTTAATACCCCTTGATATATAATTTTGACTCTCATTGGCCGTAGCCTATGTTAAAAATGTTTAAAATGGCTTGCTTATATGGTGGTCCATGAAAGCTTTAGATAACAATGTAGTGATCCACATAAAGGAAAAGGTTGGGAACCACTGATCTAATAGACATCCAATGCAGAAATATGATAACTAAACACAAGCACTCACTGTAGAAATCCATCATAAATCCAGTATTCCATCATGACTGGAGAATTTCCACCAAAGATTTGTTCACTACAGTGGACAACATCCAGTGTCTGAATTTCCACTCCAGAGGAGACATGAGCCCAGACTTGCCATTGGATGTCTCCCTCCTTTGAGGGCTGTTGGGACTCCTATATGTTTTCTTGCAAACTAGCCTGATCCCCAGGATAATATCAAAGATCAAAGGACAAGAGTTTGAACATCATGACAGCTCGCTCCAAACTGACTGAGGCAGCTTTGGCCATCAAACCTATTATAGATGTGTCAGCAGTCTTCCATGAGTCTTCCAGCCATCCCAGATGTAATAGCTCAGAACTACAATCAGATACTGCACCTAGACCCACAGCTGTTGCTCCTGATGGCTTGGGTGTCGGCTAGCTGAGCAATATTGATAGAAGCTGGTTCCTACAAGTTCAGGAAATTCTTATACAAAGCAGGAAACCTTCCATCAGGAAGATGTCCTCATTGAAATGGAAATGATCCTCCATGCAGGTAACTCAGAAGAATATTGGTCCAATAGGGGCCCTGATAACAAAGATGTTGATTTATTAGATGCTTCTGAAACATGTGGGGTTAGCATTTAACTACATTAAGTTTAACCTTACTGCAATAGCTGTGTGTCACATTCTGGTACAACTATACTCACTCCTCTCTCATCGTATGATAACAAAATTCCTCTAGGACTGTTTTCATACTTGCTCTCCAGTCAAAGACCAGACTCCCATTTGGAATTTCAAAATCATCCTTCTAGAATTTGTGGAGCCTCCCTTTGAATTGCTATCAGAGTGTTCAATATATATCACCATCAAGATGGCCATGAGAAAGACCATTACTGCAGCATGGAGAGTCAAAGAACTCTAAGCTCTTATGGCCAGGCTATCTTATGTATCTTTCCACAGGGAGAAGGTGGTGATGGTTTCCCACAGCATTCTTGTCAGCAAGTTAAAAAAATATGGTTTGGATGAATGGATGAATAGGTGGATAGAATGCTGGCTAGATCATCGTGCTCAGGGGGTAGGGATCAATGGTTCAATGTCTACTTGGCAACCAGTAACAAGCATAGTACCTCCAGGGGTCGGTCCTGGGGCTGATTTTATTTAACATCTTCATTAATGATCTTGATGATGGGATATATTGCACACTCAGTAACTTTGTGGATGACATGAAGCTGGGGGGAATTGTAGATAAGTTGTAGGGTGGGGTTAGGATTCAAGGAGACCTAGACAAATTGGAGCATTGGGCCAAATGAAATCTCATGAGGTTCAATAAGGACAAGTACAAAGTCCTACACTTAGGACAGAAAAATCTAATGTACGGCTACAGTCTGGGGACTGACCGGCTAAGTAACAGCTCTGTAGAAAAGGACCTGGGTGTTATGGTGGATAGGAAGCTGGATGTCAGTCAACAGTGTGCGCTTGTTGCCAAAAAGCCAATGGCATATTGGGCTGCATCAGTAGATGCGTTGCCAGTAGATTGTGGGATGTGATTATTCTCCTTTATTCGGCACTGGTGAGGCAGCATCTGGAATGCTGTGTCTAGTTTTGGGCTCCCCAGAACAGAAGGGATATGGACAAATTAGGAAGAGTCCAGAGGTGGGCAATGAAAATGATTAGGGGGTTGGGACACATGACTTATGAGAAGAGACTGAAGGAACTTGGCTTATTTAGTTTGCAGAAGAGAAGACGGAGGATTTGATAGCTACTTTCAGCTACTTAAAAAGGTGCTCGAAAGAGGAGGGAGCTAGGCTATTCTTGGCGGTGACAGAGGACAGAATTAGGAGTGATGGTTTCAAGCTGCAGCTGGGGAGCTCTGGATATTAGGAAAAACTTTCTCACTAGGAGGGTGGTGAAGCACTGGAATGGGTTGCCTAGGGAGGTGGTGGAATCTCTGTCTTTGGGAACTTTTAAGACCCCGTTGGATAAAACCCTGGCTGGGATGATTTAGTGGGAGTAGTTCTACTTTTAGCAGGGGGTTGTACTAGATGACCTCATGAGGTCCCTCCCAGCCCTAATATTTTATGATTCTGTGATGAAACCATATCCCAAATTCATCCATAAATTGATCTCTGAATTCCACTCAAATCAATTCATCATCTTACCAATCTTCTTCCCAAAGCTGCACTTGATGCTGCATATTTGGGACCTTTCCAGAGCCTTGCTCTATTACCTCAAAGGGGTCAAGCACATTGAGAGGCTGAGCTAGCTCATCTCAGAGAACCTGGAAGTGAATCATGCTGTGTATTTCCACCTGCTCTCCATTGGCTGGTGAACAGGTAGGTAGGCTCCCTCCTAAAGGTCATGCACATTCCACCAGAACTCAAGCAGGATCTCTTGCTTGTTTTAGAAACACACCAGTCTCTGAGATCTGCAAGACAGCAATACAGAAAAACCCACTAACTTTGTTAAACATTATGCATTTGACACAGCAGAGTGGTCAGATACCAAGTTAGGTGAAGCTGTACTTGCATTTCCATTTAACAGATCCCTCATGTCTCCTGGCCAAGGAAGATACTGCTTGCTAGTCCTCTACAGTGTGATCCACATTAACACATACTTGAAGAAAGAATGGTTACTTATCCTACAGCATCTTGCAGATGGTGTAGTCAGTGGGATGCCCTCTGTCCCCATTTCTCAGCAATATAGTTTCATGTGCAAGGGAAAAGAGGGAGGGTCATTGCTGCCCCATCATTTATGCCCCCATACAGGAGCAACTCCCACTGCTAATAAAAAAAAAAATCCAAAACAAAAACTAAATCCAGTCTCAGGTGCAGCAGAACCTACATTGGCTTATAACATCTCACAGAGCTATACTTACTGACCAATAAGTTACTGTATAGTAACTGTTCTATTCATATCTCCATTAATACCTGCCACATCCTTTGAATATTCAATAATAATTAACAATAGGATCTCTCAAACATCAGCAAGACTGAATTCAAGCCATTTGTTTCTAAATCCCTTTATTATCCATTTGAACAACTCTGTTTATATCCAAAGTGAATCCAAAGTGACTTATGGTATGAATGAAGTCTCAGTTATTGTTCCAAACTTAGCAGCATTTAATATGGCAATTATCTGCTTAAGGCTACCAACATAGGTTTGCTTTCACTGCACCTGCTAGTATATATTTCATTGATCTTGGAGGAGGGGATGTGGAAAGAATCTACTTTTTCATTTGAACAGAAGTTACTGAGTTACATTTATTTTCTTGAGCTTATGCGCTCTCTTCCTCTTGATGAAAAAAAATCTCAGGTTCATAGGCTTAATGCCTGAGTGATCCACAAGGTTCCATTTCCTGTCCATTTCATTGCTCAGAGTAACAAAAGTCTTCTCTCTGTGTTCTTTGAAGTGGAAAAGCTGGGTAACTGTTCCCTTTAATTATAAAGAATAACCCTATTGTTCCTACTTTATTACTTATGGCTAACCACATTATGAAAGACTTTGCTGTTGACTTAAGTTTCTGTTCTTTTCCCCTCTGGATTATATTGCAATATACATATAAGGTATACTATATTAAATGCTGTTACCAGTCCCAACCAAATGTACTCTTTATGAACATCGCTTTTGGTGTGTATGGCATATGCCGCATATCAGGCAAAATGTTACTATTTATTACCTAATGCTCCATAAGAGCTATTTGTTCCATAGATCACTTACTGTCAGAGTTAGCTGGGTAAGAGTGGTGCCATAAGGCAGCATTAAGGCGTGATAACCTCAGGGAATAGTTTTATGAGCAAAAGGTACAATTATCATCTCTGTTATCTCCCTAAGGCTGGTGTTATCCCACTATTATCTAGGATTGCTTGTTATTGATTTCTGTACATTGTGGTCTTTGTCTGGTTGCTGCCCAGATGAATGGCAGACACTTGAGAAAGCTAAATGGAAGTTAGCCACAAAGTTCAGAGATTAATCTGTCCTTTTGAGGTGCTGAACAGCTAAGAATCCAAACAGCTTGCTCTAAGAGGTCTAACAGTGCAGGATACCTGATTTTAGATTCAGCCACTGGAAATGTACATTTGAGTTGCTGCATGTTGGAATAGTGCTAAATCTATTTAATCTAAACCAGATTTGAATATGCCTTCCACAGTTTAAAGGGCACTGCATTAATCTTACAACAGAGTTGCCTTGCAAAATGCGTTTGTGTGATGTTATGAAAAACTTGACGATGAAGGGTGCAACTCTTTGAAGTTGTAATCCTTGACAATGTAAAAATAAATATATATTGCAGTTGAAGCAGGAGTCTAAACTCAGCAGCATGTGAACAAAACATTTCTCTTCTTTCCCATTTTTTTAACATGGTCATCAGTGGATATTTATATATGAACCTTATAGCATTCTCAGAGTTGTCATTTGTTAAAGCTATCATTTCTCAGCTGTCCCCATTTGACAGACAGATGAAAAATGTGGTGTGCTTCCAGTCAGTTGAAAAAAGTAACTAACAGTCTGCTGTGGCATTTCCCCCAGTGTTAATCCATCATTATCACCTGAAGTGCATTATTTTGAAGACTGGAGAACATCCATATTTCAGTTTAAATGATGCTGAACAGGTATAAGCTTGACATTTCTGTTTCTGCTAAGGCTTAAAGAGCTGACAACATTTAAATTTCTGAGACCTTTTTTTCATCCTCAAGGAGTCCTATTTAAGGGTCTTGATGTGGCTTACCTCTATACTAAACCACAGACATTTATAGTTAAAATTAGACAAAAATTCCTTCATTTTGTAAGACTTCACATCACATCTCTGTCATCTTTTTTAACTATTGATTTTCTTTTTCATTTTTCTATCAGTCAAAATCTGTGTGAGACCATGAATAAGAAGCATGGTATTGTTTTGATAATAAGACTCTTGTTCTTGCTCTTGGCCTGGTGGTGCAAGTGTTGTGACTACTCTTCTGTACAAAGATCCTTTTGGAGACGTAATTGATGAAGTCTTCAGATTTACTGAGGAATAAGTTCTACCATTCTTGACATCATTCTTACCAAAACTAAGCACAGATGGAAGGACTGAATAATTGTTTGGGATTAGCAGTTTAGAGAGGTGTCCTATCTTACCAGAAGATTTTCATTCCTTCCTTCCTTTTCTCCTTGTATATGCACATACACAAATGTATGCCATGCGTAATACAGTTGCTAAAGGCTGAGAATGTCACGTTCAGTCAGGCCTCAAGGTTCCACAGATGGCTTAAATAAAAATGTTACCTTGATAGGAATAATGAGCTGTTTTGAGGAAAAGTTTAGACTATTTCATTTGAATGAGAAAAAGTATCTACTATGTGTATTGCTTTAAAACAGTATCTTCAACTCAAAACGTAAGTTGACTCTTTCACATAAGCTGAACCCTCTTTCCAGGGTTGTTTTTCTCACTCCACTAAGGTGATGTTAGAAAAATACTCAGTACTACAATGATGGGCACTGTTCCCTGTAAGCTGTGTGCGTGTGCGCGCACACAGGTCATGAAACCTGCGCACACAACAAAATTAAGTGCGCACAAAAAAATTCAATAGTGTTAATATTGGTACTCACAAAGAAAAGTTTTTGCGCACACAAAGAAATTGTTTGCGCACACAGCCTACGAGTAATTAGAGGGAACATTTGTGATGGGTCCTTTAAAATGCCTCAAAACCTGCTTCTATTCTTAGAAGACCAGTTTGTGAATCACCTGTAGGAGGTTGGTGCAGAGTTGCTGTGACTATGAGAATCAGTGCAAAGACCATTCCCAATTTCTCCTTGGGCTGATCAGTGCATGTGGGAAAAGTCTACTTTGCACAAACCACTCATTTGGCTGGTATATGTTTTTCTGCTCAAAGCAAAAGCCTAGATCTATAACCTTAGAAGAGGATGAGAAGGCAGGAAATGTTGTGGGAGACCCTTGCATGGTTATGCATCAGGGGAGTAGCTACACGTGGGCCCAGGTGAGCCTGGGCCCACCTGCTTGTCTGGCAGGTTCACCCACCCCCAGCTGCTGCAACACCCAGCAGTAGTGCAAGCTTTGCCACTACTTCTGCGGATTGGCTAGCAGCGGGCAGCTACAGCCATGAGTAACAGCACTGGGGGCAGACAAGAGGGGGTGGACTGATCTCCACCCACAGTTCTGGCCCTGGACAGCACCTGTGGCCTTTGAGCAGCAGAAGCTGGGCTGCATCTCCCAGAGCCATCTTTGGGGGAGGCATCCAGGATGACAACCCTGGATCCTGTGTTTCAGTGGGTCCCACAGGGCTGAGCAGCACACAGTGCAGCTGGTGGTGTGGCCATTCAGGGCTCTGGAGGCTGCAGAGCATGCCAGCTGGCTCTGCCTCTGGAGCAGAGTAACCATGCACTTGCCTAACCCAGGGGTGGACCAGTTGGGCCAGGAGTGAGGCGGGAGCACCAAGGGGGACCCTGCACCCACTAGTGATGGCCTTGACCTCTCCTCCTTCCTCCTGCTCCCAACACTCCAGTTGCTATGTACCTGGAATGTCATCAGGAAGCTTCCAGTCACATGGGTGGAAGCAGGATTGGCTGGGCCCACCCTGGAGAGTCAAGCGCCTGGCGAGAAAATGGGGGCTGGCGACACCCCTGCTATGCATAGAAAGAAAGTCAATTGTATAGCTTGCCTTACTCAGCCTCCTGCCTTGGCCCTGGAAGAGCCATCATTGTTTGGCCCATAACATTTTGTTGTCTGTTTCATGGTTTAATTTTGAAGATTTCTCCACCCCAAATTGTTCGCCATGCTCTAGAAAATCAAGGTCATACAGAGAGGTTTGCATAGTTAACCATTAAACAACATCTGAAGCACACACCACTTTGATGCACTGCTTTGAATTTAGTTCCTTTTGTTTATGGAAATGTTTCCTTTTTTAAAAAACTGTTTCCTTTAGTGACATGCTTTTCTTGGGATTGTTATATGGGAAATTATGCCTTGGATTGTGGTTATTTCAGAAGTTAATGAGCTGTGTAATCAAATCACAGGCTATAAATAAAAGGAGTTTTAATGTATATAAATGCTTCCATGGGTCTGTATTACAGAATGTCCAATTTATGCTTGCATCTGGCCAGTTCAAAATATGTAAATTAAATTATTTCTTTTTAGTTTGGCCACCAGAACAACCTCATTATGACACAATATCTTGCTTTCCTGTGGGTTAATAGATCAGATTTCTTATTTTTAACATGTTGTAATAATATCACATGAACACTGACCTTTGAAAATGTTTTTAGATGGAAGTGATGCAAATATACAATATTTAACTTACCTGAATTAAATGGCTTGCAAAATATTTATTGAGAGGCAAAGGTATCAGCTTTAAAACTTGGAATTTTATAGTTCTCCTTTAAAAGTTTGCAGCATGTATTTTGCTTTCTTATGTGAGCTACAGAAGGTCACCAACTCTATTTCTATCAGTCTCTGTTTTTCAGTCTGTCTAGACTTTTATATAGCATTCCTCACTGCAACAGCTGAGCCTGTTATCACAGACCTCTATTTTTATTTTGATATTTCATAAATACACGGTGGCTAATGAAAATGTATAATGGAAGATAAGAAAATTGTCTCACTAAAGACAGCTAAGTGTTAAGGACCAGATGCTGAGTAAATCAGGCTTATGTCCATTTATTTCAGTAGTACTACACTGATTTATACCAGCTGAGTATCTCCTACTAAAATTTCAAGATCAGTTTTTAAAAAAAATGCACAGAGCAAGAGTGCTATTTTCAAAAGAAAAAAAAAATCAAATAGAAACAGAGTGCAGAAAACCCCATGGAGTTTCTAAAAGAATGTGAAGAATAGAATCTTGCAGAAGGGGTAGGTGGCTTTGTCTTGAAATCCTATGGATCCTTCAAATCTGTAGGGAACTCAAGCAATCCTTAGCTTTCTCTCTGTGAGGTGATCTGACTCCTCCACGAAGTTCCCTGGGTCTTGTACATTCCCAGCAGCATAGCAAGTTTGCCCTTACCAAACTTGTACCCTGTCTCCTCTTACCGGTGGCAAAAGATGCAGGTAGGAGGCAATGCATCTCTGACCAGCATTAATTCCTAGGTAGTTTGGCAAGTGAAAATCTACTGATCCTCAAGAGTGCATACTAGATTGAGTAATTATCCCCTGCCTCTGGTTTGCCTGCCATAAATATTGTGCAATATTATCAAAATGTTGTGTAATGTTCGAACTGTGGCTTCCTGGATACAGAATGGGAAGGCCTCCATGGAACTGGGTCTTCTCCTCTTTTACACCTGATCCTATTGTATACCTTGCTTCTGACCATTACTCTGAACTGAGTGAAACACAGGGCTCTTGAACAATGGTAACTTTGAAAACACTGGCAGATGTAATCCAAAAGAGATGGGAAGGGAAGCATCTTGGTTTGTACTTCAGAGTATTCTCATAACAGGCTGCTATTAATAATAAACAACAGTCTCCACTTCCTTTCTTATACTACATACATCATGTTCTATATGGGATTTCAAGACTTGGATCTGCCATAAAGATCTCAGAAACAGCCCATACATGGCAAAATCTGAATAAACTGAATAGCTGAAAATGCAAGTGTTTTGTAAAATCTGCTACAGAGCCAGGTGCTACTGCTATAAGAATAGAATTTAGTAGCTCTCCAGAGAAAAAGAGTCATATTGGGCCAGGGTGGTTTTCATTGCTCAGCTTTCCCCCTGTGATATTGTTATACATGAAGAGTATTTAAACAGAGGTTATTGCAACTGGCAAATCATCTGCTTTAAAATGAAATGTATAACAAGGGAACTAAGGAAAGACTAAAAATATAATCTATAATCTAAAGCATCTGACATGTATTCTGTACAGTAGTTTGGTATTATCCAGCCATAGCCTCAAAGAGTTGCTTACACAAATCAGCAACATTTGTTAGACTAAAAGTAGTTTAAATGATAAATGTTTTTGTTTTTCTAGGTCTTTTTTACTTTGATTATTCCAAATTTCAGACCATTTAGAAATTCCTTCCATAATAAAAATAACTGACCTTAAAATGACTTAACTTTTCCTCAGTGAAGATTCTAGGCTTTTTAAAGTATTCTAGCCTGTTTGTTTCATTCCCAAACTGTAGGAATTATGGTTTATCATAGAATACAAATGATACATAAAAAGAGAGAATCCCAACAAGTCACAGATTTAAGATGACACACGTTCCTAGTCTTCACAATATGTTTTAAATTTAAGGTGTGAATGTATTGAAACAAACCCATTAAGGTTTGGCAGAATATACTTATTTTTTTCATAATTTTGATGGATAATATCTATGCATACTTTTACATTTTCACAGTGGCAGGAATTATGGGGGTATCAGACAATAATTATTTAATGGCAGTCTAATAAAGTCACAAATAGCACTTCTTAGTTTTCCCTATTTGTAAATTTTGGTTACTATTGATGGAAATGTTTTGTTGTTGTTCATGTGTGTACAGTGAAATTGATGTTTATCAATGTTTGATGGTAAAAACATAACTCTTCCAAGCCTACTGTTAAGTAAGAGTTTTTGTTTGTAGTTAAAGAGTTGGGATACTTGGAACATACCTCCGTCTTGTGAAGGTCATCTAAACTCCAGGTAGATGAGTTCTTTTATCTAATAATATGAAGAAAACATCAGGATTTATCAACCCATATGGTAGTAAATCATCTAGTTGATGCTCAGACCAATATTTATCTTTAGGAATAATATGTTGATGCAAAGAGGAGCACTGATCCTTGGGTCTGGCTGAGCTTTGCTCAACTGAAGGAAAGCAAAGATTACTACACCTTATTTTGTCCCTGAGCCTTGGATATGCTGATGGCTGGCTAGGTCCCCAGTCATGTGTTAGAATAATTTACAGCATCATACAATGAGCCCCTTTTCCCCAGGAGCATCCACAATTTAAAAGCTGAACACCATCAATATGGATGTGTCATTTGTGATAGGAAAATGCTAGGTTTTTTTTGTTTGTTTGTTTTTTTAGATTGCCATTAGCTGAAAATCTTCCTGGGTTGTAATGACTGATATTCATATAATATAAATTCATTTGTGCTTCTGTTTATTCATTATATCTAGGCTCTAGTTCTCCTAAGACTAGATTTGTACACTTGGGAGGATTTACAGAGTCAGACTGAACGCTGAAGAGAACTCAATACCTCTGAATATTGAAATGTACTTCAGTATTATGGTCAGCCTGAAAACAGAATAGCTAGAACACCAGTTCACTGTATCCCTTTAAAATCTATTTGCTCCAGATTCAACGTGCTGCAATATTCAACTGGAGACTCCCTCTCTGATGCTATATCAAAACAGACTTTGACACAGCGTCAGTAATATGTGAAAGGGCAAGGTTTTAAAAAAATCTGTGTACTTACATGTAATTATTCAAGTTCTGTGTCACATCATCTCTCATCAGACTGGCAGGCACTGTGGAGATAGTACTCTGAATTCCTGACATATATCTCTCCAGTCACCCTTGTCTAGCTGATGCACTCTGGAGGGAGCCATATCTACCTTTAAGTTGAATGCTAAGGTGACTATATCGTCGGAACCATTTATAAGGGAAAATGTGGAGTATCAAATGATCCCTACAATCTTCCACAGGCTGTGCTTGCCAAATTTGAATCTTTGGCAAAAGACTCATTGCAGGACATTTTTTGCATGTGAGAAGTGTATCTTATTTCCTTAATTCTTCGTCAAGTTAGACAAAGGAAGATTTATCTTTGTTATGAAGCACTATGTGATTTCACTGCATTTCTAAAGTATTTAAAGCACCATAATCATTTACGTTTTTGCTGTTAAAATATTTTGAAATCAACCTAAAAATTAAAACTTATAATTGCTGTCTAAAAAGGCCAACTCAACTAAGTTTTACACTTATTATCAGGGATATTTAAAGTATGTCTGAAATAGGTTGGGGAAATAGGTTACTCCTGTAAGAGACAGGCTAAGGAAATGGAATTTGCACTCAAGTTCTTTTAATAACTGATGACCTCACAGTTCAACGTATTTACAAGATAAGGATTGTGTGTTAAGTACAGAATGACCCATGCACTCACAGGACCTAAGAGAGTTAGTAAGAAGTTCAAGAGATTTTTCTACATTGCATATTTTGGAAAATGTACTATCATATGCTAGCACTATAACACATATAGCATATTCTGAAATATGGAGTGTTACATACATTTCCAACTCAAACCGATACTAACTTTTCAAATTCAGATGGATACCTCCAAGTGTAGGGTTCTTTTCTAGGCAAAAAGTGGAAAAAAGAATATTAATGATTTAATGGTCAAGCAAGTTTGTTTTCCAAGATAAATTTATTTTTTCACTTTCTTAAAACATACCTAAAGCATGACTGGTTTCTACTCTTTGATGTTGGCCACCCAGAGCATTTCTTCCTAAAACATTGCTTCAAATTGCTGTAACATATTTTATCACAAAAAAATGCAAACACAACCCCAACCAGAGCTAATGGTACTGCTCTACTGATTTGCCTCTCTATGTTTCTGGATGTGGTGCTTAATATATATTAAGCCAAATTCATGGCTAATGCTAACTCCATTTACTAATTTGTATTTTAGGGTTTACAGATAATTAAATTCAGCTTTAAAACTGGCTGGAACTGAAACTAGCCAATGAAGCTTTCTTTTGAATAAGCCCATTTTAACACCTGTGTTTCCTTTCAGGAGACAAATGGAAATTTTTTGTCCTTTCTTTATGTGTAGATTTTTTAACTTTATTTTTGTTTATTCAGAATAAGCATCCAATGCTAAGTAAAACTGTAACTTTGTACACTACAGTTTTATTACTGCAGCTAAGTTTCCTTCGCCCAGTAATAACTAGGCAGGTGGTTAACCACCATTTTATGAGCAGTTAAACCAGTTAGCACATCACCACTACTTTTGCATTAGCACTAACACTGGGATTCATTACATGGTTCAGTGGTACAGAGACGTTATGCATTATTTCCTGGCAGTGTTAATGTCAGACTGAATTCTGCATACTGCGTGGCCCCAATAAAGTCAGTGGTGTTGCAAGAGGTATAAATCAGCACAGAAGGCTACCCCTTCAGCTGCAGAGTGTACACCTCTATGATCTTTTTGAAAAGGTGAATTTACTGCTTTTGAAAATTGCTGAATTAACATCACCAGTGACTTAAGTGCTCCATTTACCATATCTGCAGACTAGTTGCAGAATGGGTAATTGAAGTGATTGCATCCCCATGCTGGTCTGCCAATGTGTGCCCTAACTTAAACTGGAATAGAGAAAGGGCAGCTGAGTCTACAAGCTCATCCAGACTGTGACCTGCCTCTCTGCTGAAACTACCAACAGTTGGTGCTAACTATGAAGATGGTCTTAATGATGTGAATGCTTGTTCACTAGGCACTTGACTGAGACCATCCAACAAAAAGCAATGAACCCTAGATTACATGGCTCATGGCTAATGAGGTGGGCTGGATTCAAAGAACAATCTAAAGATGAAAGAGTCTTTCTCCTATTGTAGCCCCCTGAGCCAAACAGTCCACCCAAAGCATAATATTCTTCATGTCTCTTTGTGTCATCAGACATGTATGTGGGAATTTCCTCCACTTCACTCAAGGATTTTTTTCCTCTCTCACTACCTTAATTTGGTGCTGTTCTACCTCTCATCACCCACTATTTCCATCTCAATGTGTGAAGAAAAGATTGACCCAGCTTACCATTCATGTCCTATGGAGCAATGAGAAATGGTCTGATCTGAAGTCACACTTAAATTCTTTAGCCAAGAATTGGCTTTTAAAAACAAAGATACTTACACATTTCTTCAGGAGACAATCATATTGATACGTGCGGAGAATTTTTCCCATGGGAATTTTCACCTTTTAATATTCTTAAAAAAAGAAAAAGGCACAGTCATTTTAAAGAGTTTACTATTGTAAGTTCTATTCTTACCTGTAGAAGGAGGAATTCTGTTAGAAGTGGTTTAATATCTTAAACTAATCCATCTTTCTTCAGGCAGTCCAGTGTACTGGGCAATTGTACAAGAAAACCTGTCTTCACAAGATTTTTAGTTTGCTTTCTCTAGTAAAAAGGTTTGGAATTCATATTATTTATCTTACAAATATTTATTAGGGAAGAATCTGCAAACTTCCTAAAGTTCTTTCTTCCTATCATCAAACTGTGACAACACTACAGTATGGTTCTGCTTTGTGCGCTGAAATCAATGGGAGTTCTGCCACTGACTTAAATGGGACCTGGACTGAGCCCTGAGTGAAGGCTGAGTAACTGTAATGCTGTCATGTGGGTACTCACAATATCCCAACCATCACCTCATTCATTTGGAAAACTGACAGCAGGTCCATGGTCAAAACTTATTTAAAGAAGGCCTTCAAGAAAGGCAAAAACAACTTTATGACATGAAAATATATGTATTAATTTTTGATTTCTTGCTGCTTAAATATACTTTTTCACTTCATTTAGACTGGCTTTAATCGCTGCCTGTTTATATAGGCTACTGGTAGTTTACATTAGATCAGTACACAAGACTGGCTGTTTATACCAGACCAGCAACGAATTCCACAGCATGCTCTGTGTGTGACACACAATTTGCCTGGTTTCATTTTCTATCTACGGAGTTGAACAGAAACAAAAAATTAAACTCTAGAAATAAACTAACAAGCAACAAATCTTCCAATATAAGGGATATTAATTCTTGTACAAGAGCAACATAAATTTGCCACTTTAAAAATGTCACAGAATACCATGCATACCCTATCTGTGGCCCCACATAGTTGCAGGACCTCCTCATCAGCCTCCTCCTCACTTTGGTCAAGGTGGCTATTTATAACACTCAAGAGAGGAGATTGGTTGAGGGAGCACCTGGCAAGTGCGGGGCCTACTTCTGGTCCCTTGTCTGCTCATGCCTCTGAGCAGAGTTCTTTTGGGCAGAGTTCACTGCATCTTTGGCCTCCTTTGAGGAGCAGTGGGCACTGTCTAGTTGGTGTCCACTTCCAGTTCCCTTGTTTTGACTATGTGATCTCACTCCTGTTTCTGTTTTCATGCATTGCCCAGTTGGTGTGGGGCTCAGTCACTCCTCCCTGTACTTTGGGGGGAGGACTCAACTCCTAGCACAGGGCAGATTGCCACCCACCTGCAAGGTCTCAGCCACCAAATAGTGCTTCTATCTATCTGAAGCAATAAGCACTTGATTTTCACAAGTGCAGGATACTCACAGCTCCCCTGATTTCTAGCTGGAGCTGTGGGTGCAGCACATCTGAAAATCAGGACTTAGTATTTCAAGATGAGTATCTAAAAAATAGGAAGTCCCCCTATGTTTAGTGAACTCTAAAACATTTTTGGCCTTAATGACTTGCTTAGGGTCACACAGCTGAGATTTGGAGCTGGAGTTGTGGCTCTCAGCTCTTGGCACATGGTTGTACAGCATACTGCCTCCCTGTACATGCATCTGATTATTAAAATCATACATGAAGTATATTTCTTCTTTACTTACCTGCCATGACCTCCATTCACAGTGCTATGCTCGATCTGCTATCTTGGGTAATTTTATTGCCATTTGCAGCAGTTAAAAAAATGCAGGAACTTGCTCTGTTTCAGGTTCTTAGATCAAACTGCAAGAGAAACACAAAACCCTCTGTGCTTGAATACAGGTCCTGAGAGGTAAAAAACCCACTGTTTTCATCTATGAAATGCAATTGTGATTTTTAAGTCTTCAAGTATGTGCTGCTAGGCCTGTAATGTCTCCAGTAGCTTAATTTTTTTTAATTTAAAAGCATTTCATTTATTGTCTGATTTACTAAGGCCTTAATGCTGCAGCTGCTATGGCACTCCTCCCAGTAACTGCACTCTTGACATGACTGCAGATGGAAGGGTTATGCAAGTATTACACATCAAGTATAGTCCTTACAGAATGGCAGTAAGTCTCTGCATGCTCCATGTCCTACAAGTGTGGAGGGTAAAAATCAAAAATAAATAAATAAATAAATAAAAATGCACCTCTGAGGACATGTGAGCTGACACACAATACTTTTCATGCTAATAAGATGCTCACAACCACTGCAGGTTGTCTTATGACTTGTTGCTGCTACTACCAGGCAGAGTAACTTGGCAGCTGTCTAGCATTGTTCCCATTAATGTAGAAAAAGGTTCTTTTGAGCTCCTGGTCAGACTGCTTTTCTGTGTAAATGTTCTACACTTGTACTGTGCAAGATCAAGTCCAAATTATGGTCAACAGCCAGTTGAGCATGGCTCAGGAATCATCTTCTTTGAGTCAGGAAATAGAAATTAGACTTCTGTTTAGGTAGCTCCCCTGTGCACACTCTCAGCTTATCTATCTAGCTAGCTACAGGTACATAGATAAAGCTTAATGACCTGGTTTCATTACTTTGTACAGAAGATTGACCAACAAGAAGTCACCACCATTAATGAAAGGGTTAATTCGCTCACATTTCCCCTGGGGTAGCGATACCAGGAGTGATTTTAATGTTATATTAAAGGTTTAATTCGACTGAAGATTTCTGGGTGAAACTTTCTACTATACCATATAATTAAGAAGATGGGTCATTCTGAACCTCGTTTGGCAGGTCAACCTGTAAATTAGAGATTTTTCTACCTTTCTTCAGGCCATTCTTCTTGAACTATGACTCATAGCTTGAAAACCCTCTGTATCTGATACCTTTGAAATCTGCCAGTTAAAATATGAAAGAAAATTATTCACTGAGTAGCCAGCATATGATACATTCCTAGTAATTATACAAGAGCTAACTGTTCCTAGGACAAGCTGTGTCATAGAAATAGACTCTTACATTTTGGCAGCATTAAGTGAATATTTTTACTTTTAATAAATAAATTAAATAATGTTTAGCATTTTTTCTCCTTTACAATGTTTTCTTGCTTTATGCTTAGCAACTGTGGTTTTGGTAGTCAATAAACTTACTTCAGCAGAAATGGGATCAGGTCCCTAGACATATAAAACAGGCTGGCTACAACGTCTCAGAGAATCAGATGTTGAGCTTTCAACTGGAAGATTCTGTAAATGCAAAGGACAATACTGAGCCTCTTAGAAAGCTTTTGTGAGTTTTGTCATCTCAGGCATGAATGTGTTCTTCCAGAATTAATTTCAACAGCTTCTTTGTAGATATACAGCATGCACAGAATGTAAGCTGCCTGAGGCCTCATCCTTGTAGGTAGGCACTGAATGTGTGCAAGTGCAACTCTCTTTGACATCAGTGGGAACTGTGGGCAGTCAGCAAAATACTGTACTACTTTGTTTTCCCACTGAGTTAAAACTTTATGATCAAAGCTGAGAATGTATATAATTAAAAGATTCCAATATGCTACTGCCTGGAATTTCACACATGTAACCCACTGGCCATGTACTGTGTAACACAAACATACACACTAGAAGGATGAAGAATAGAATACATTATGGCTATGTCTACACTAGCAAATTAGTCCAGATTAAGGAGGCTTAATATGGACTAATTTGATCCCTGTTTACTCTAGGCTTTGCCTAGTTTGAACTAAAAAATTAAACTAAAGAATTAAAATTCAATTAATTTAAAAATTAAAATAAAAGAATATATATATATTTTACTGCCTTTTCATGCTTTAACTTTGGTGTGACATTTTCAGAAGGCAGCCTTGCTAAAAATAAATATTTTGTATTGATGTTTATTTCCATTTACCTTCGGCTTAAGGTCCTGATCATCCTATGTGTTGCACATCTGAAAAGCCCTTAATCAAGTTTCTAGGACTGTACCGGCTCCTGATGACTGCCTGCATGCATTGCAGAATTCAGGCCACAGGATCAAATTCTATTCTGTTAGATCAGTGTAACTGCACTGTAGTTCCAACTGCCATAAACATTTGGAGTAATTCCAGCAACTTAAGATTTATACCACTATAATTGAAAGCAGAATTTGGCCCTTAGCAATACTTTTTCAAAGGGCTCCCTTCCTGCACATTTAATGAAACAGACAAGAATTCTAATGGCAACTTTAGTACCATTCATCAGCAAAGCCATAGGGCTGCTTGGTATGTATCCTGTGCCACTGATTAACTACCATTAAATTAACTGTTAAGTATAATCAGATATAAACATTCCTTTGTGGTTAAGCTGTTAAGCTTTTTATTTTCCTTTTTACAATTCCCTACAACACATGTCGGTGCAAGACAGAGCATCAGAACTTTCACGTTACCGCAGCTAAATTATGTTTGTGGGTTCTAGAAACACTTCTGGTGCTACCATGCTAGTAAACTCCCACCTTGCAGGGAAAAGCTACACCTTTTACTTCAGAATGCCCCGGGTCTAACAGCTGACTTCAACATGCAATAGCAGCTGTATTTGAGTATAGACAGTTGACATTGTTACAGAAGTATGCATCATCAAACATGCACAGTCTATTGAGGAGCATTGTGTCAGCCAGCATGACCATGGCTGATGGTGTCACACCAGACACTGAGTAGTGACATTTCTGGATCTGGTTCAAACCTGAAAATCCTTGAATCTTCAGGACCCACCCAGGCAGTGCAAGGTAGGGTCGGGACATGCAGTCCTTCACATCTGCACTCCTTTACATGTCGATGGAGAGTTTGAGAGCACAAATGCTAGCAACCTGCACCACAGACTAATTGTCACACTGCTCTCACTGTACTTTTCAACTCCTCACAAGCCTGATACCCCACCAACACGTCAAGGTACAGTGTCTGTCTGAGGATCCTATTGAAGCTATGAAATATACACCAGCCTTTGAGGATCACATATATAACCTCAGTGCCCTCTTGTACAATATAGAGATTGCCTGGAGTGGTATACTTAATGCTTTATTACGTGCCACTAGTGCAACAATCAGTTTCAGATGACCATGCATGAAATCTTAGCATTCTGGAGAGCTCTTTAATATATTAGTAAGAAGGCAGAAGTAGGATAATGTCCAAGAACTTAAATCGCTGAAGGTATTTTCCAGGCTGTGGTGAAACATAACCCTGAGATCTACACCAACTCTTTGGCCATTGAAAAAGAGGATGACCTAAGGTATAACAGTCTGTGGCCTACCTCCAGAGCCATCACATGCCTAGCTGGCAGCCGAAAACAGTCTTCTACCACCCCATTATGCAACTAGATGGCTCTTTGTGGTTATCAATGGATGAGGTCCTGAAAAGAACGAAAAAACATTGTGGAAATGTGTTTACCCATGTACCTGTTGACAGTGTCTAGAGCAGTGGTTCACCACCAGTGTGCTGTGGCACACCTCCAGTGTGCTGCAAGAATCCCCCGAGCCAGAGCTACAGCCATGGGCAGCGGCCCTGACCAGGGGATCCCCCCGAGCTGGAGTCCGAACCATGGGCAATGGCCTCAGTTTGAGGCTTTCCCCAAGCCAGAGCCACGGTTGGCAGCCCCTTGTGGCCCTGGCCGGGGGAGAGCCAGAGCCTCAGCCAGTGATGCCAGCAAGGCTGGTGGGGGCAGTGGTGGGATTCAACAGGGCCAGCAGGAGCCCAGTTGAGGCCTGCAGGGGGCTGTGAGGGCCCAACAAGGCCAAGGGGTGTGTGGAGGGCTGGTTCTGGCTCCAGCTAGTCCTGTGGGGAACCCATGGAGTCTGGTGGATACCCCTGGTAAGGTTAGTGCTGACCCAGGTGAGGTGCCAGTGGGGGGTTCAAAGAGGCCAGGCAGAGCCCTACTACAGCTTGGGGAGGGGGCCCTCCAAGGGACCTGCTAAGGCCTGCAGTGGGGTCTTTGAGGCCCAAATGAAATTGTGGGGCTGGAGGACTGGTGCTGACCTGGGTGGAGGGGGTTGGGGCCCTGGCAAGTCCCTGTGGGGGATCTGGCAGGCAGTGGTAGGATTGCAGTGAGGCCTCATTGCTATTCCATGCTTCATGCCACTGCTGTGCCCTTTCATATCCCAAGGTTCCCCCCACCCTCCAATCCCCAGGCTCCCCCTTGGCACCCCAAATAGCCATTCCTGCTCTCCCTTCCCTTCTTCTCTCTTGCCACCTTTCCCTACTCCCCACATGGCTCTCTTTGCTCTCCCTTGCCACACCTGCCCGCCCTACCACCCTACATAGCAGCATTTCCCAAAACAGCATGCCATGGCTCATGAATATTCATGAGTTAATTTGTCTATTTGTGAATTTATAATGGAGGTGTGCCACAACATAGTTGAAGGCATCGAGGTGTGCCACAGCAGAGAAAAGGTTGGGACCCACCAGTCTTGAGTGACGTGTCTTGACTTGCATAGCTGAAGACCCAGAGAAAAACACTGATCCTCTAGCTAAGGCTATGTCCACATGTACATGCTTATTTTGATTTAAATTAAATCAAAATAAATTAATTCAAAATAAAATCCTTAATTCAAATGAACTTAAATCAAAATAAGTAAAAACCTCAAATCAAAATAGCAAGTCCAGATGCAGGACTTGCTGTTTTGAATCAGGAGAGGGGCACAATGGGAGGTGTGGCAACATGGCCCCCTCACAGGCCATGCCCCCACCCAGTATATACAAAAAAGAAGGCACCATAGGAAGGAGAAGGGCAAAAGTGTTGTTTTGAAATAATAGTTATTTTGAAATAACATGTCTGAACGGCATTATTTCGAAATAACCATTTTGAAATAACAGCCAATTTGAATTAAAGTAGGTTTAAGCTATTTTGAAATAACGCCTCTTGTTTCGAAATGATGGAGTTCATCATTTTGAAACAAAAAAAACATCGTGTAGACCTAATCTTTTAAAATTGAAATAACCAGTGTTATTTTGATTTAAAAGATACGTGTGGACATACCCTAAGAGAATTGCGAAAGGCCATCCAAAAGTTATGGAATGGACAGGCCACTGCAACTAATAGTATTCCACCTGAGCTGCTCAAAGGCACTGTGGATCCAATAAGCATCAAACTATAACAGCTGTTCAGGGCCGGCACTACATGGTAAGCAGCCCCTATATTGCAGTGGGGTGCCGGCATTTGAGGGGCACCAAAAGGGGACAGCGCCGTTGCGCTCCCCTGATGACGTCACTCATGTGTGCCGGCGTCGCTCTGCTGCGGGGGGGGGGGGGGGCCACCACAATCCCCAGCACCGTTCCTGGAGCTGTTATTAGAAAGGTAGACAATAGGCAAAATACCAGCAAGATGAAAAAATAGCATCATTATGTCGCTGTTCAAGGGCAAAGGATCTCACACTGAAAATGGCAGGCTGATTAACAGACATCATCAGCTACAATTGTTGGGTTTCAGTATTGGGCAGCTGACAATGGACATGCTTTCTTCGCCCTCTGGCTTGTGGTTCAATTGCACCAAGAATTTAACTGCCCATTTCATATGGCATATATCAGTGTCAAAGCAACTTTTGATTTGAGCTACAGAAATATTAGTTCAGGTTATATGAATCCAAAGCAATTTTATGATGGTTGTTGAGCATGAAACCTGCAAATTCTCCATTTACATTTGGCGTAACTCCATTAGTGGGTGTAAGTCAGCACAGAACTTTTTGCAACAGGATATTAAAAAGAGTAGAGGGTTGCTGTTTAAAAAAGAATGTGAATATCTATACAGTTTTTAGTTCAAAGGACAATAAAGCATTCTGGCTTGTGGTGGCTAGAAATACAGCTTGATTGTTCAAGTACAAAGTTTGCATTTCCATCTTAAAACTATTCCATATTAATTAATTTATTTCAATTTAGACTGCATCTGATAAAAAAGACTTATTGTCCATTTCTAGGATTTCTTTTGACAGTGCTTTAAAAATACAACCATAAGTTAATACAGTTGCAGAAACATGCATGAACTATATTTTATATGTTTATACAACACCTAGCACAGATATGTCAAACTTACGGCCTGCAGGCTGGATCCAGCCCACCAAAGGCACTGATCCAGCTTGTGGCGCTCCTGCCTATACTGTGCCGGGGAGCTCTTTGCAGCAGCAGCAAACAACAAAGATGGGCTGCCATGGGCCGCACAGGATCATGTGCATGCTTCTGACTCACTTACATGATCCGAGTCACAGCACAGAGGAACAAAGGCTTCAGCCAATCCCGGCTCAGCTCTGCTGTGGTCTGCCAACCAGTCAGAGTCTCAGTCATACCAGGGTGGGCTGGGCTCCAAGAAAGCCACCACACTGTCACCCACCCCAACTGTTCACTGATAGTCAGTCAGCATGCTAATCTGATTGACTGCACATTGCACAAATCACAAATAATAAATGGAAAAAGTGACTGGAGCCCATGTGGGAATAAGCCAATCAAAAGCCACTGTACTGAATGACTGACAGTGAGTGGGCAGAGAGAAAGGAGAGGCAGGAGCCCGGCCTGACTGTGGCTGTGACTGAGACTGCTTATCTGCCATCAAATGGTAGGGGAAGTGGAAAGGGAAGGGGATGGGGGGTCTGGGAGTTGCCTTCTTGGGGGGAGGGTGTCCGGGAGTGGCCAAGCAGTGGAAGCGGGGTCCAGGTCTGTACAATAGGAGAAGGGGGGGGGGGTCAGGGAGCCAGCATGGTAAAGGGGAGCCCACAGGGCAGGAAAAAGGGAATGTGTCAGAGAGCCTGTGAGGTTGGGAAGGTGAAGGAGGGGCTCATGCTGCTCTGAATGCGGCAGGGGAAAGGGCTGGGGAGCCCATGTAGACACGTGGCCCACAACAGGTGTCCTGCCCTCCAGTGTGCCCCCCCCTTTAAATGAGTTTCACACCTCTGACCTAGCACAATGTAGTCAAGGCCTCTAGATGTTATCATAACACCAATTATTAAATAATGCCAGTTATTAAATAATAATCCAACAGCAAAAATGTTTAATATCCTCACCAGAGTCTTACTTTTCCCTCATAGCTAGGGAGAGCAAACTGACCTTACAGCACACTCTGAAGGTTAATAAACTAGTGCTAGTTAAAGATTTTGGACCAGACTTTTAAAATGCTGTGGTCTCTTTTTGTGACAATTACAATAGATCCAATTTGGTTTGTTTAGATATCTAATTACAATTGCATATCCTGTATTTTGACATCTATCTAACCTCAATTGCACCACAAATAAGCATGATGTAACTTTTCTCTAACAATGATTTGCATCAGTAAAAAGGCGCAGAAATGAGATCAGTTAAGCCCCGTATTAAAATTTGGTCTCTCCTCTGTAAAATACATGACATGCAGAATATGTCTATCTACTTCTTTGTTCTTGTGTCTAAAAGGCTAAAAAAATCCAAAATTCTATAATGTCAGTTGTAAAAAACCTGAAAATTTTCAAATTAAGTACAGAAGATTTTCTGCAGTTTTAGCCACGTAGCCGGTTTGAGGGAGAATTGAGCTTAACAGAGTGTGTTGTCTTATATTACACTAGATTTGAGAAACATACAATGCGAGTGGCTTGGGTTTCAAAAACTTAATTGGAGACCCCTTTCTAAACCTGTTCTCTCCCACTGTGTCCATGAGAAAGAGAGTAATTTATGTGGCTTGCACTTAATATTTGCTTCAAAGGTGTAAACCCGTAGAAACTGGATTAGTATGTTGACTCCATCAATTAACGTTAATCTAATATCCTGCCTATTTAAATTAGTGTAAACATTGGCGTAGAGGGTTAAAGGAAGGGAGTTAAACTGAAAAGAATTTATTCAAGGATTAAGTTAGTAGCTAAATTAGAATTAAATCCAGGAAGTAAACATCAGCAAGCAAGTTGTGGGAAACAACAGACCACAGTGGAGATCAGCAGTTCAAAACAATCAAATGCCATCACAGCTGTAAGAGCTGAAAAAAGCAAGTTACTCACATATTGCATAGAAATAACACTCTGGGACTATCCTGCTCCCATTGAAATGTATGGGGAAATTCCCAATTGGCTTCAATAAGAGCAAAAATTAGTGCTCTGTATCATTTTTTAATACCAGAGATTCACTTGACTGAAATAAATTATTGAAATCAAGTTAGGGTGACATGTAAAATGTGACCAAAAAGATATAGCCAGAAAAGCATCTAAAGAGTCAGCTACATTTGCAAGGAAATTATCTTATGATCAGATCTTACACAACGTTTAATTAAAAGTCATTCGAAACTTATCACAACAGAATAGCAATGAAAACAGCATTTGATTTCACTCCCTCATATTGTACAATGGTCCAAATTCACTGCTGATGTACATGGGTGGAACTCCATTCAGGATTGAACTGACAGGTGAAATGTTGCCTGGCAATGATTTTTAACTCGGTCAAAAAATACAGGAAATTTTCTTCTCAGTTAGGCCCCTCCAGCACACTTGGTTCCACCAGAGCACAGCCCCATCTCATTTCTTATGCCACAACCACAATCTTTTCCTCCCTCCCAGTGCCAGAGGGGTAGATTGAAAAAGCAGTCTGGGCATTAGCTTTTGTGCAGTTGATAAAAATCTTAAATCTTGTTGGTTTCTCAGAGCTGTTTGCGTGTAGTACACAGGGATATGTTGAACCTGATCTAGTGAAAGAGTTAAGCAGGGCTGGTGCTAGGCAGTAAACAGCCCCTGTGCTGCAGTGGGGCGCTGGCATTTGAGGGGTGCTAAAAGGGGACAGCGCCATTGCACTTCCCTGATGACGTCGCTTGGATGTGCTGGCGTCGCTCTGCTGTGGGGGGGGGCACCACAATCCCCAGCACCATTCCTGAAGTTAAGGTAGAATTGTATGGGCTACTTGAAAGGCTTCCTATGTGTTAAACAGGATTTTTTTTTTATTCTTGATTTTAAGAATTAAGAATGATGAAATAAAAATAGTGGATGCATAACCTCTATCTTCCTCCTCATGTTTCTTTGTTCACATTTTTATTTGCTGGATTTTTTTTTTATTCTTGATTTTAATATCTGTTTTCTCTGAGTCTAATACCTCTTCCTCCAGTCTTTTTTCCTTTCCTTTCCTTTCTTTCATCTCCTGTGGCTACTCCCTTCCTCCTTCTTCCTTCCTTCCTTGTTTCCTGCCCTCTTCTAGACCAGGTGTACCCTACAGACTTACATCAGTATATCTATATTGCTCAAGAGTGTGAAAGATCCACACCCCTGAGCTGAAAACAGTCAAACTGACCTAACCTCTGAAGACAGGGCTATGTCAACAGGAGACCTTCTATCAACACAGATACTGCCTCTTGTGGAGGTGGATTAACAGGAAAAGGTTTTATTGTCAGTAGTATCTTCAGTAAAGAACTATGGCAGCAGTGTTTAAAGTGTAGCCCTGCCCTTACTGCAGCCTCTTACACTCAGTGTCTCTTTCTTCCATCTCTCTCTTCCATGCATATCTCTCATCCTATACTCATATTTATTCTTTGTATGGCACTGTGAATAATTTAGAAGATTATTTTCCCCAGATAAACACACACTAAGTATGCAATGGAAGAAATATTTCACCCCTACTAAAATGCCATGTCTGAAGTAGAATGTGACAGGTGCTTTGAAATACACTGCCAAATAGCGTGACTGAACATGAAGAATGTTATGTCATATTAAAGTGGACAGAGTATCATTAATTAAATTAAAACTTTGTGCAGGTTACCCTTGCTCTTTCAAGAAATGCCGTAGTACATTTATTGACCACATATTAGTTGGGGTATATGATTTGATCTCATCTTAAAAATAAAAGTGGTATCTCTAGCAACATAATATAGGCAGCTCCGTGTTTGGTCGTTGTCAGAGCTGGCATTTAAGTCCTGCAGAATTTGTTATTGGAGACCTATAGATGTAAAAGGTAATCTCAGCTCTTCTTAGAAAATCCTTTTCCTTGGAGAGCTACCCTTGATAAAACAAAGTAAAATGATGCAAACTCCCCTAGATTTGAAAGCTTGTCCTTGATTGTTCCTAAAGGTTCCTGGTCACTCAGGCTATGTCTACACTGGCAAATTAGTTCAAATTAAGGAGCCTTAATTCAAACTAATTTGAGCCCTGTCTACAATAGGCTTTGCTTAGTTCGAAATAGATAGTTTGGCTGGTTAGTCCAAACTAACTGCTTAGTTCAAACTAGCAAGAGGTAGTCATTGCTAATTCAAACTAAATGGCTATGTCTACACATGCATTGTTATTTCGAAATAAGGATTTCGAAATGAGTTATTTCGAAATAAAATCCTTATTTCGAAATAAGTTAATTTGAATTAACAAAATGTTAATTCGAATTAAGGGAAAGCCTGCAATCCAAAGGGCTGTTATTTTGGAAGGGATATTTCAAAATAAAGCCATTTGGACCTGTTGTTTCGAAACAGCTCTTTCGAAACAACAGGTCTACACAGTGTTGTTTCGAAAGAACAGGTCTAAACAGCTGTATTTCGAAATATCCCTTCCAAAATAATGGCCGTTTCGAGGGGGGGGCAGGTTTTACTTTTTTAAAATGATGATTCTTATTTTGAAAGGATGGGATCTGTCGTTTCGAAATAAGAAAACGTCGTGTAGACCTAATTTCTTTTATTTCGAAATAACGAGTGTTATTTTGAAATAAAAGTGCCGTGTAGACATAGCCACTAAGTTGGAACTAGTGGTTAGTTCGAACTAAGCATGTTTTTTTTAGTTTGAACTAACTTTTAGTTTGAACTAATCACACTTTTTTAGTTTGAACTAAAAAGAAGTGTGGCTAGTTCGAACTAATTTCAAACTAAAAAAAACACGCTTTAGTTTGAACTAACTTCAAACTACTTAGTTCAGACTAAGCAAGTCCAAACAAAGATTTTAAGTGCAGACAATAGCCCCAGTGTCTTCACCCTTTTCCTTGACAGTGATCCAGGCTGTGCTTTAGAGTCTGTGAAAACCATGGCCCCGACACGCAAAAAGTCCTCAGACCATTTTTTGGTTGCAGGAATAGTACTGCAGCTGGTAGCAGGATCTTTGTAAGTTTATTTTCAATAAGCTGTCTAAGAACAAGAACTCAGCTAATTTTCACCATGCACATTTTCTGTAATTGGATAGTTAAGCTTGACTACATGTCCCTCCAAAATAATTTCTGTAGCGCTCCTCAAAATCCCCAAATCATCCCTCTTTTTAGTAGTTTCATAATAGTAGTGAAATTTTCCTGGAATGAACAGTTGTTTAGCAGTGTAGCTGAAAAACACCAAGCCTGGCTGTGGGCATTAGTTTAGAAATATCTCAGTTAGAAATGTGCCACCTACTGAATCAATTGCCCCTGTTAGTAACTAGCTTTTCCTTGGTAATCTTCCATCCTAATACAGTCTAGGTCCAAATTTACTGATCTTGTGACAAAAATCTGATGAATTTTAGTCCAGAGTAGGATGGTTGCAGGCCGTATTAGATGGGCAATTTACAAATTAGATAAGGGATCACATAGCCTACGAATATAGCTTTAACAGCACTTCTCTTAAACCCCAATAGACTATGCAACTTTCAGCTTCCTTCTTTTTTTTGCCAGTACTTCGTGGCAAAGAAATTTGCCCCTCACTGAAGCACCACCAAGAGAATGTTAGTCTAGCATGAAATGATACTTCCCCCATGAAGGCCCAATATTGAATTTCAGTAAAAGCATTATGAAAAAATCTGAACTAAAGAAAGGCTTAAAGAATTGGGTGGATGGCTGAGAAGTAGTTGGCTTGTTATCAAGGTACATTTGGAAGCATGGTTGGCTTAATTTATTTTAGCTGAACACATAGATTGTTTCTCAGATGTGTGGATAACTCAGTTTTTAGTAATTTTGGCAGTTCCTCTACACTGCAGAGCCCCCAAAGACTGAAACAATCCAACCAGTTCCTTGCAAAGAAAAATGTCTGAATTTCAGTCACACAGAACTCTCACACAAGCTGTTGTCCTGTAAGGGCAGGCACTTCCATATTTCATCTTTCTGAGTAAAGCAGCTCACTAACAAGCACATTCTTGGCAAAAGGTTTTGGAATCAATAATTACTGAAACACATGTGCTGTATTCTAGCTACATAAAAGGCATTAATTGGTACCACTGCTGGCAGTTCCAGCAGACAGGCCAAAGATTGAATAGGCATGGCAACCACGCTCACCCTTAGAGGCAGTCCTTTAGGTCACTGGTGGGACTGTGTCAGGGGAAGATTGCAGAACAACTGCTCATCGTGGTAGATGGAATATGTCAGTCTACACTGTTCTTACTTTTACAGGATGAATAAGTCACTTAAAATGTGTTATTCTTTTAAAAAACAGATCTTCCCCAATTGCTTCCTGTGTACATAGTCCGTGGTAAATCTTGACTGCTCCATTCTGTGTAGAACAAGTACTAGCACATGAAAATACAACTCACTGTTCTTTCTCTTTCCTTTCTTTAAAAAAAAATGTGCAAAGACAAAGGTAGCTTCAGAAAACTGCAACAGACTAAATAACATGGGCTATGTTCACACATAAACACTTATTTCAAAATAACTTAAAGCGAAATAAGCAAATATTAAATTGAAATAAGGGAAAACCTCAAATCAAAATAGCAAGTCCGGACACAGGACTTGCTATTTCAATTCAGGAGATGGGCACCATGGGAGGTTTGGCAACATGGCCTCCCTAGGCCATGCCCCCACCCAATATATAGAAGAAAGAAGGCACCCTGGGAAGGAGAAGGGCAAAAGTGTTAATTTGAAATAACGGTTATTTCAAAATAACATGTCCGAACGGTGTTATTTCAAAACAACAGTTATTTCGATTTCACCCTAGGTTTTATTGTTCCAAAATAATGGACATTATTTTGAAATGACAGGGGCTCGTCATTTTGAAATAAAGAAACGTCGTTTGGACATCTCAACTTTTATTTAAAACAATGGTGGTTGTTTCAGTTTAAAAGCCTCGTGTGGACATAGCCATGGACCTGGACTTGTGAGCTGCTTAGCGTAGAACTTAATATGATTCAGTGGATTTTAGAGTGCTCAGGATCAAGCCCATGAGCTTGCCATCTTTACTCTCATTTTACCCCAGAAATAGTGCCTGCCACTGGGACAGATTTTGATACTCTCATTCATTTTAAGTAGAATTTTATTCTGGCACATTGTAAATGGGCCTTAAAACAGCTGTCTTTTTGCAGTTCCACTATGGTGTAAAGGGGCCCTAGTTAAATAGGAAACAGATTCATTGTGGGTAAAAGTAGTAGCTGTGGAATCTGTGCCTGAATTACCTTAACGAAGCATCATGGCAGAGCTGTACCAGTTGGACAAATTCTTCCATTTTACTTAGAGCTCTAACTTTGTTGACTTTAACAGAGGTGGTCAGGATTTACAAGAGGGTAAAACGTAGCAAGATTTGGTTCATTGTGTCTATAAATAAGAAATAAAGAGAGAAGAAGAGACGAAGGGAGAGCAGAGTTACATTCAAACACCCAAAAACATTTCAGGGCTAAATCCTGTTTGTCTGACTCACCCTACTGAAAATCTGGGGATTCAATGTTGGATTACCAGAAGAAATGCACTGATTGGGCATTTGGGTCTAGGTGGGCACATAGACTTCTATTTTGACAGAGGTTTCATGAGCCTATACATTTGTGGAATTGTACTACTCGGAACCTAATAGCCACAGATTTTTTTTCCCCAAAATGCCTAGAAGACTTAGGAACCTCAGACCCATTGACTTGACTGAGTCACTTACATGCTTTGTAAAATTTTACACATGATGACAGAGGTCCTGATCCAGAGCCTGTTGAGCTCAACGGGAATCTTTCCATTGATTTCAATTTTTTTTTAAATCAGAACCACAGACTAGACCACTGTGGTGAAAGGTCATTGGCTGTGGTGCCCTTGCGCCCTTCACATTCATTCCATATGTAAAGATAAATTTTGAGAAGCAGTTTCTGCCTCACATTTAAATAAATTAAAGTGCGTAGCTCCTGAATTCCCCATCAAAGCTCCACGTCAGCAGGCCATGTTTGCTGAAAAGCCAGCACATCAAATGTATATTTGAAGCAGTGCAGGATATCAATATAGAAAGCCAAAGAAATGTCAGTTCTCCTGGAGCATGTTATGGGCTATAGAGTTTCACAGGCTAAAATATTGGTAAATATTTATTTTTAATTACATTCTCTTTTAAAAAAACCAAACATAGCCAAGAAACCTACACTGTAATTTAATGGGTTTTAACATGCCACACCAAACTGCCCTCTTAAATATAATAATTTATATGAAATCATCCAGTTTAAGACTCTCTTAAAGAGGTAATTTAATTTAAAGATGGTTACGTATTACTAGCTTCAGTGTCTGAAAACATTTATAGTGCCAATGACTGTTCCATTGCCCTAGGTTATACTACAGACTGAAAGACAATCACAAACTAAGCTTAGAAAAGTGTGCTGTGGTTTGGTGTAATTGATAGATGAAGTTGTCAGTGTGATGGCCTGAGGCAAGAAACACAGGCTGGGTGTATTAGAATCTCCTTTTAGACAGAAGTGTTGGTTTAAACAAGAACAGGAAACTAAATAAAGCATTAATTGCTCAGCTGTGTCTTTTTAGAACATTATCTATAAAAAACCCCAGCCTCCATGGTAACCCTTTGGGCATCTTCCCTCTTGGAATTTTATCATCTACTGCTGTTTTGGTTTTTAGGACTGTCCCTTCTCACATACATCATCTTTTCTGGGCTTTGGAGCTCCCAATTTCCCTCTTGTTCAATAACTACTGACACTGTGGGATTATGTGTAGGATCAGGGAAAGTAGGAATTGTCTTAAACATTTCATGGATCTGCATATGGAATTGCAGCAAGAGTGCTGTTAGCCTGCAAAAGCTTATTAAAGCTATCAGGGTTTTACCTGCCAATTGTTCTTCAATGTAGTTGGATATTCTAAAGCTACTTACGAAGTTTAAGATGTCACAGGACAGTTGCACAACTTTGCTGATGAGGTCCACAATCCAAACACAGAGCACATTCTGCCATGCTTACTCATAGCAAATGGAACTTTATTCTGCCAAGAGCCCTGCTGAAATCAGTATCGTACCATTCAGTGTTAGTACAGCTGGCTCATATCGGCATCTTAATGTTAGCACTGAGGTACATGAAAACACCCCGTATCATCCCTCCTGTGCTGGTCTTCCTGTGTGGACTGATACAGGGTCTTTTCCTGTTTTGCTCTTGTCTGTCATCAGCCTATAAATTCCATACTAAGAGCACAGAAAACTAAATACTGCACTGAAAATATTTCTTCAAGGGACTGAATACAATCCATCATCACAATACTTTCACACTTCAGCTGTACACCTTTATAGACAGTTGCAAAACAGTACTCTTTAATTACGTAGACAGCAGACAAGGCGACTGATTTTCATTTTGTTGACACAGGCGTAATTCCGTTAACTTCAGTAGAATTACTCTGAATTTATACTGGAGTAACAGAGACCAGAATGTGTTCCAGTGGAAGTAGAGATGAGATGTTTCTGACCCATTGTATTTTTTTAAAAGCTCTTATAATTCAGGCTAGTATATTTTTCCAATAGTCACATCACTTGGGACCAGATTCCCCCACCTGTGTTTGCACTGAGCAATGCTTTACTCTGCTAGCAGTTTCAAACATTTCATGATGACTTACATATCAAACATTTGTATAGGTGACAAAATCTGCTCCTGGGTTAGGATTTCATTTAAACCTTTCAATGTGAGTGATACTATTTCTTTTCTACTTTTTAGTACAGGCTTGACTCAGTTGTTGAAGATGGAGCAGAGACATTATTTCTTGTCAGAATCTAATAAAAATAGTATAGTTAACTTAATTCGCATCATGCCAGAAAAAAACCTTGAACATCATGACCCTGATCAGCTCCTACATACACTGGTGTGCATCAGGAGTAACTCCTTTGAAGTCAGTGGAGTTACTCCAGTATAAGAGTAGTTCAGGAGACAGGAGAAGTAGGCTCAGTTTCTGTTATTTGGTTCTGGTTTTGCATGGATGTGAAGAGGACTAATACACAATGTGTGCAGAAGCTCTGACTAGGGAGATGCACTTACATGTTGTCTCCTCATCCTTGCGTCCTTGAAAAACAAAAATGGGAACCTCATGAGTCTGCATCGGTACACTATGTATTTGAAAATGCATGATATTTTGCCATAAATGCTAGCAATATTTCTATCACCGTAAAACTATGACAATGCCTACAAAGAATCTTCAGAAGGAAGGGCATGATCAGGGCCGAGTGTCCAAGAAAAATATGACACAACAGAAGAAGGGTTTAAGGGCCCTTCTTTATAAATTATCTGACTTGGCTGAACCTGGGAAATGTGCGTTTAGACAGCAGTCTGGCTATCTTCCTATTCCATTCTCCTCACTGTAAAATATTAATAACCCCCATTTTCTTCAGCTGGAGTTACACATATTCAGCTGTGGAAGAACAGGAGCCTTGAGAATCTATAATGTTTCAGTTTAGTCAAATTTTCCTTATAGGCATCCAACAGAATGTTCTCTCCCTCACCGCCTTTCTTTCTGTATTGTTGCATTTTGTGTAAATCACCAGTTATCATCCCACTGTACCTCCAGTAACATGACATTAGTCAACCATGTTCCTCTTCTAGGCACTCTTATGTAGCTAGTTCTCCAGATCAGTGCTGTCCAAAGTCTGGTTAATTTCTAGCAAGTCAAAAGAAGATAGAGATTCATTTCAATCACTTTCATGGCTCTTGTGCCACCTCTTTGATCAGATGTGATACAAAAGAAAGTCGAAGCTCCCTTGGCTTCTTATTGTGAAAACAAAGTGGCATGTGCAGGGGGAGAGAGTGATTAATTTGCTTTAGGAGCTCATTCTCTTGTATTGCAAATGTTCACTTTACATAACTGGCATTCCTGTGATAGCCTTGTTGGCATTCTCAGCAGAAAAGTCAGGTATTCAACAAACATGGATAAACACTGGGCCCTTGAGATCAGGGCTCAGACGTATCTGTGGGGCATTTTATCTGTATGTATGTGCCTGGAATCTTCATGGCTACTGCTGTCTATACTCTACAGCTATACAATGGAGTTTGCTCTCTGGTGCTGTCACTCATGTTCCACTAGAACAAATTTTGCTTCAACTTATTCTCTGTGAGCAGCCTGGAAATAAAACCATTAATTTTAATTCAGTAAATATATGCGTTAATTACATTTTATTGTTTCATGTGGATTCACAAAGGACCTACGTGAGGCAATTTCAGATCACTGAAAATTTGCAAGTGTCTAGAATTTACAGTTCATATCCAATAAATGAATGTGTATTTAGGGCCTTCTCTTTCAGGCAACGAAGCCAAAGCAAAGTTCCTGCTTTGTGTGGTTTGGTCAGGAGCTGATTTCGTCATGATTGGGGAATCACAATATCCAATCTCTATATTTAAATCTGTGTTACTGGGTTTAAATGGGTGAAATTCTTTCCTTACACCACGGCTGGATTAAGACATGCTAAGGCCCTAAGCTATGTCAAGATTCAGAGGCCCCATCTCATAAAAAATAAAGAGAAAAAAGTTTATTACATTATAACAGAAAGGGTAATAAAAATGAATGATAAACCATTGTAATTGCATGCATACATGCATAGGCAAAGATGCAACAAAAACTATTTAATAAAAACATACATCTTGCAAACAGCCTTATTTGCCTTATCAGTTTCAATCATGATCAATCTTCTTAGTTATCTCCAACATACAGTTTTCAGAAGCCCCTCATAAACTGAGGCCCTAAGGCCTGGCTTACTTGGCTTGTGCCTAAATCTGGCACTGTCTTGCTCTGATCTGACCAATTTTTCCAGATATGCTGCATTACCTGGGTCAGGAAGGGATCCTCTTTACTTATTTCCTCTTTTACTTATTTGAGAAGCCTTTTGGAAATCTGATCGAGGTATTCCATGAGTAGCACAATTTCTCCGTAGAACCGGCTGATTCTGGGACTGATGACTGACTGAGGACGTAGCACTGACATGCTGATGTTAGGCCTTATAAACTACTTTGTCCTAATACATGGTTAATATCAAAATCCACAACTGTCGTCAGGCCTATGACACCAGCCTTGTCTTCACTGAAGAGCCCCAGTAGTGGTTTGTGATTTCTCAAAGCGCCAAAAGACTTTCTACATAGGTTCAGGGGGATTATTTTATGTCACCCCACGTCCCCAAAGTTAGGGGTTTTTTTCCCCTCCATCTAGGAGTAACCCCATTCAGCTTTATTTAGGGTCCTGGAGACATCCAATTGGTCTTTTGTTAACATCTCTCATTTTATAGGACAAAACTGCCCTCTCGAAATATGGTGAAGTATTACAGAACAGGATTAATTTTTTGCCCAGATCAAAATGAACAAAGGAGTTTTGACAACTTGAGTAGCTTTTTTGTTTCCTGAAATGCTTTCTTTTGTTTCTTTCCCCAGTGCCAAGGGTCCTCCTTCCTCAAATAGTAGTGTAAAGGTTCTCAAAGGCCTGAAACATCTGGAAGAGAAAAACCTATGATAATCGTTTAACATACCTTTGGTTCTTAGATCAGTGATATTCTCAGATGCCAGTGTTTGTTCAGTAGCTGTGACCTTGTCAGCCACAGGGTAAAATCCTTCCTTGATTTTCTCTGTAGTCCAGGTACACAACTTCAGGTCTGCTAAAAAAAGTAGTTATTCTGTTTCAAGTGAAGACCCATCACTTCCCATCTTTTAAATACCTTCTCCGTTGTTGAAAGGTGTTCCAGATCACTTCTGCCAGTGATGAGGATATTGTCAATCTTCACTACAATCCATGCGACAGTATCTTTCAACGAAGTTTCCATGGTTGTCTGGAAGATTCCAGGTGCTACCAATATTCCATACGGTAATCTGTTGTATTGCCATAAGCCCTTGTGGGTATTTACAGTGGTGAATTTTTTACAGTCCTCCTCCAGTCTCATCTGCTGGTACTCTTGTTATGTGTACAGTGTACTCTGTTTTTGATCTCCACCTAGCATTGCAATCAAGTTTTCTGTCTGAAGAGTGGTTAATTGACTAGTTGAGAGACTTGATTCACCATTACTTTATAATCCACACAGATGCAGATGGTCTTGTCAGGTTTAATCTCTGGCACTATAAGTGTAGCTCATTCTGAAAACTGTGCTGATGAAGTTATGTCCTCCATTTTCAACCTGTCCAATTCAGTCTCAATTTTTCCTCTTAGGCACAAGGGCTGTGTCTACACTACATAAGCTAAGTTGACTTTATTAAGTCAACTTAATAAAGTCTACTTAAAGTTGACTTTAAGTAGACCTTATTAAGTTGACTCAGTGAGGCCACATTGCATTAAATTGACTTTATAAAGTTGAAACCAAGGGATCCATTTAAAGTTGACTTAATAAAGTCAACTATAAATGGGTCCCCTGGCTTAAGTCAACTTTATCAAGTCAACTTAAATGGTCCCACTGCACTAAATTGACTTTATTAAGTCGACTTTGATGACCACATTGTGTTAAGTTAACTTAATAAAGTCAACTTAACTCTTAAAGTTAACTTTAAGGGCAGGGGTGATTAAGTCGACTTAAGAAAGCCCTTAAGTCAAATTAATGAAATCCAAAAGTGGCCAGGGCTTTGTATAAGTCGATTTAAGCCTTCTTAAGGTGACTTAAGCCCATAGTGTAGACATAGGGTATGTCTACACTATAAAAGCAAAGTCGACTTTATTACATTGACTTTATAAAGTTGACTTTAAATGGGTGCGCTGGCTTAATTCGACTTTATAAAGTCGACTTAATGGCCCCACTGCACTAAGTTGACTTTATTAAGTTGACTTAGTAACTCCACATTGCCTTAAGTCGACTTAATAAAATCGACTTAACTGTAAAGTCGACTTTATAAGCAGAAGTAATAAAGTCGACTTTACCTGATGCTAAAGTCAACTTTATTGCCCTGCAATGTAGACAGAGCTTTGTTTAAGTTGACTTAAGGACCCTTAAGTTGACTTAAACACACAGCGTAGACGTACCCATGCTTAAGCAATGGGTCCTGCTTTAAAATATTTTGGCTGACCCACATCTTGAATATAACTCCCCCTTCATGGAACCCAATCTTTCTTTAAAAATTGTGGGATGAGCATCCAGGACTTCCTGGAGTATAGGAGGTCTAATTTAATTAGTTCTTTCCAATTCAGATTTCATTCTTCCAACCAATCTCAACCTAACAAATTTTGCATTTTTCCTTGGATCACTAAGACTTGTAAGTTTTATTTTGGCTTTTATAGCTTACTGGTATTAGCAATGAACCTATTGCTTGGATGGGTTCTCTGTGGTAGGGTGCAGTGTCAGTCCTGCTCTCATGGGCAGACTCAGGTCTGCTTGGCCTAGCTGATAAGTATACTAATCACTGTAGCTAAAACCCCTGTTTCTACTTCCATGTGTTACAGCTAATTGTTTAACTCTGTTGTTATTTTGGGAGGGCCCACTTTCTTCCTGGTTATACAGTACATACTGTGATCCTACTCCTATTTGTCTTCCTCCCTCTCCAGGAAAATATTCCTCTGTTTCCTTCTGTTTCTTTGTAATTATGGGGTTTAACCACTTTGTTTCAATATGTTGGTTGCTATTTCCCTCTTCGTTTCCTGGCTCAGTGTCCCAGCTTCAGGCATTTATGAAATTGGGCTATTTTCTGTTTACAAATGGGAGACAAATGAGGTCCTTCATAGCAGAAGCCGGAACCCCTTTTCGTTGACTTTGCATTTGGTTTACAGAATCAGTTTAATTGTCCCTGTATTCTAAATGCAAATCCAGTAATTTTTTTCATTCTTACTTCAATAACTATTGCAAATTTTATCTCTTTGGGTCAGATCAAGTTCCCTTCTGCCAGTAATTGCCTTTGAACTTTTTCATCATTAATACCATAAACAAATCTGTCTCACAACATATCCTCCAGGACATTCCCAAATGAAAATATTCCGTAAATGTTTTACTCTTGGTCACACACACACTTGCCTTGCCTCCACCTCCAATTATGACATTGAAAACGTTCCACAATAAAGCTAGGCATTGGTATATAATGCTCAGTTAAGATCCCTTGTAGTTCTTAACTTTTCTCTCCTGGTTTCTGAGGTTGCTAACAAATTCCTTAAGGGGGTAGATTTTACTGCCACAAACGCAAAGAAATATTGCTGTATGCTTTTCCACATCTCTAATCTCATTTGCCAGAGATCGGTGACCCAGTCTTCCAATACACTGCCTGCCAATCCTCATTTCTTGTAGTAAACTCTTCAGTTTTCCTATAGATACTATTCTTTATTTTCTTCTTGTTGCCAATTTTGTACAAAGGTCTCCAGAAGATACGATCACACTACTTACAGTTACTGAAGGCTAAAGAACATGTTGTTTATTGTTGGAACTACTCACTCAAAATCATGGGGCAAGTTTTGCAACTCTCACCAATTAACAGGAAGTAAATAAAGTCAAAGGGTGAAGCATGGGCCCAGTTCATAATACTCTGAATCACTCAGTTAACCCCTTCATAGTTCCTTTACTATTGCATCACACTTCAAGTATAAGTTAAGATGACACATTTAGCCTGGATGTAGGGATTTGGCTCGAAAACAATATTTTCACATTACTTGAGTTTATACTTTGTGATTTTATGTTTCTGTTTAGGAAAAAAAAAAAGGAAATTCACAATAGCAAAAAAAAAGGTAATCTGTGCTCTGAGTTGATAATCTTTAGGGAATTTGAAGCAAGTAGATTATAAGAGGACTATTTAGGAGTCTGACAAGCAAACTAGTAGGAGGGCGACATTACAGGGATTTTAATGAGCTTTGCAGCTGCACAGCACTTTTTAGGATCAGGTCCTTTCCCATATGTTGGCATAGTGACAAAAATGAGTGTTTCTTTTAACACACAACCATGTAATATTTATTTAATGGGATTTAAATAAAAGCTAAAAGGTATCTATTCAAGACAGCTCTAGGTACCCAAGTACACCATTAATACAACAATGGGATCGCAGCAGCATTAAAATAATCATCCAACAGGAATCCAGCCAGACACCTACAAAAACTCCTTCCTAATCCTTCATTGTATTAAGGGGCCATCTTCTACATTTGCTTAACAGATGTGTCCTTTGGCTTTGTTGCTTCCCTGGGTGCAGAAATAAAATAACGCCAATGCATTTTGTTGTAATTTCATTTTACAGAATGTAATTCTCCAAATGGAAACCTCCTCCAGGCCAAATTCATATGTGAAGACTTTGGATTCCAATGTCAACCATTACCCAAATGGTTCCAGGACCAGTCTTCACTGATGCCGACAAGTTCACCACCATCTGTTCGAACTTCCTGATTGACTGATTGGGTCTGCGAAGACCTGATCAGTTGATCAGGAAGACGAACTCTTAACACCACACTAGCAAGTGAGGTAGTACTGAGTCAAAGGGAGGCCCCTCCCTTTGACTGAGAGCAGTGAATGTGCTGGGAGTAGGGAAGCTGAATGCAGATATGCAAGATATTTTAAGTAACTTGCATATCTCCATTTGACTACTGCCAAAAATGGCAGAGTATAAATCTGCCCCCAGTCACTTAAATAAGATTAATCATCACAAGTAAAGGAGAGTTAGGAGCACTCCTTATGCCTCTGTGTGGGCCAACCACCTTGTTTCAAGCATACAGGAGTGTGCAGGTGTGTAGTGAGGAGGCATGGCCTCCCTCTGAGGCAGACAAAGAGGGAGGGGCTAACCTCAGCTGGACAGAGCCAGCGACTGCCTGTCTGTCAGTCTGGAAGTCAAGGGGCAAGGACAGAAAGCATAAAAGGAGAGCCCAGGAGCTCCAAAAAGGAAAGATGTCTCCCTTCTTTCAGAAGCTACCGTTCATCTCAGAGATGAACTGTCTGCCGTCTAGGATCAGTGTCCTACAGATGATGCCTGCAGCCTAGGGCCCGTATCTTGCCTGCAGATGGCTGGTGGACTGGGACTGGGAGGACTGCAGTGGATCTGGAAGAATTGCCAGCATCCTGGCATCCTTAGGCACCAGCAGAGCCACTCACCCCTGAGGGTCCAGTGACCCCACTGGGGCCCAATGACCTGGAGGAGCTTCCAGCTGTCAACGAAAGGAAGGAGGTCCAGATGGGCTGTGACCTGGAGGAACTGCTGTATGCTGACAGCCCCAAAGAGCCACCAGATCTACACCCCCTGACATCAACAGGTTCTGCAATATACCCTGGGTTACTGCCCCAACAAGGCGAAGTATGGATAAGCTGAACAGGTACCCCTGGGAAAGAGGGCAGGAAGTAGCCCAGAGGAGAGGAGCAACAGTGTAAAGGCCATGGAGCCAGAAACTGGGTCAGTGCATTGCACATGGGACCCCACTGACCACATAGCAGAGGATAGGGACCTGGGCGGGGACACAGTGGAGTTGGGTGAGTTCGTGGACTCCACCCACTTTCCCTAACCAACCCCAGAGTGATTTCCTGAGCGTGGCCTGTAAAGCCTATACAAGGCAACAGGCTGCTTAGTTGCCCCACCTGAGGGCAGTAGACTGCTTACCCACCCCACCTGGGGGCCAGAGGTTGCTTGTCAGTCCCAGAGTGGACACAGGCCAGCTGGAACAGGGAAGTGACAGGGCATAGCATCCCTCTGTGACAGACAAGGAGGGGTGGCTGACGCCTTACAAGGTGCTTCTTGCTGGTTTATTTTGCCCTATTCCTGTGCAGGCTGGGAGAATGGATGGAGGCTTAACTCCACTTTCTACTCCTAGCAAGTGCTGGGTACTGATCAGTGACATATTACTCCTATTTGCTCTATTGCCAGAAAGACGGAGGAGGAACTACAGTTCAGCAATGTCTCTTAGGCCTGGTCTATACTTAAGGGAAAATTCGGTGGCAGTAGAAGAGGGTTACACAAGCTACACAGAATAGCTTGCATAACTCCCACTGATTTCTTAAATCATCTTCTACATGATGTCTTCCCAGAAAATGTCCTCCTGTCAATGGAGTGCTATACAACTTGCCAGGGTGGTCTTAATAAATTGATTTCTAGCAACTTCCAGGTTCAATTGAGCACATCTTTACTGACACTCAGTTGAACTAAAAAACTGGTCCTCCACTCTTGGTGGTGCTGCCAGCAGTGGGTAACAAACAAAGCTTCAAAGAGAAACTGCAGAATTGGAATTCATATGCAAATTTGACAGTTGTTTCCAGGGTAAATAATGACTATGGATTTTTCTTCTCATTACAGCAGGTGATTTGACCTCATCTTCCTCTATATGCTGTTCTCCAGAATCTAAACTACTGCATTAATTTGTTGTGACAATCTGATGGGATCCTATGACATATACTTCCCTGCATTTATTTTCCTCCCATTCTGTAAATTCCCTCAAGTTCAAAGCGTCAGATGAAGTGGGATTTTCTCCCATGAAAGCTCTTACGATAAATAAATTTGTTAGTCTTTAAAAGTGTCACAGGACTCCTTGTTTGTTTTGCTAAACTAGACTGACAAGGCTATCCCTTTGGAACTCATAAAATACTTTGTGTATCTCCCTTCAACTGCCTACCACCTATTTACTGCAGGGTCCCCACAGTGCTCGTTCTGTGGGAAATGACTTCCTGTCGAATCAGTGCTGTGCTTCTTGCTGGATAGGTATTAGCCAATCAAATTCTGGCTAATTCTGAGGTTGACTGAGTGCATCTTTATGGATGCTCAATCAAACTTACATAAAATCAATGCTACGTTGTCAGCACTGCTGCCGACAGTGTAGACTTGCCCCGTGTCTCTTGGCGACTACTTCTGGGGAAGTGCAGGATATACACCCCCCTCACTCAGGGCTGTGTGCCCAAAATTACAATCTAGCCCTCCAATTTTACATAATTTAAAGCTTCTTGCTTGCTCCTTAAATTCCCTTTACTGTCACTCACTTGTAAATTGATTCAATGTATGGTCCCAAAAATAAATGTGCAAATAGGACTGACTGTTTTCATTTCAAATGGATCATTATTAAGGCTTCAAGCTGTCAAAGTGACTAACATAGGGAAACTTTGTTATTAGCATTTAAAGGCTTCTGTGAATGTGTGAGCAGAATGGCTTTTACCAAGGGATCTGTAATAAGCTCCCAGTTGGCTTTTAATTCAGTTTAGCAAATATGAACAATGTTTAAGCTTTGAATGAAAAAGCAAGCTATAGAACCCACAGAATATTTGTAAACTACAGCTGGCTGGGATAGTTAATGCCTAGGGGCAACATTTTCAAGTTCAAAGCCAAACATTTATTTTTAATAGAGGAAAATTAGTTGTACAGTCTATTTTTTTTAGTGTACAGTCACATATTTGGACTTTTAACTGAAATGCATCAAAAGAAAATAACTTCCATTGACATTATGCAGTTTCCTAGTGAGCCAAATACCTGTTAGTAAACATCAGCCCTCTGAGCCTGATCAAGAACACAGAGGTCAGAATTTCTACAAGTTAATATTTTCCAAGCCATACTAAAGACTTCCTATTGCCTATCCAGTGTAAATTGTTTACAGCTTGCTCAGAAAAAGAGCTCCTGTTCTCTGCCTCTAGACTGATTAAAAAAATCCTCTCCCCAGAAACTTCCTCTGGTGAACTCGTCCATAATATTTTATTGTCTCGGGCCTGAGTGCATGCAGGGATGCTCTCTGGTGAAGACATAGACAATAAATAATGTTTTTATAACATTGCGCTGAAGACAGGCCTGCATGTTGGCCATGATGAAGAAGGAATTGTGTGGGGGTTTTTTGTAGTTGCTGAACTGATCAAGGTGGTGAAGGAGGCTTTTCTCTTGCTGCTTCTAAGCTAACACACAGGTAGGTACAAACTATCAGGTGGTGTTTATGTGCAATTTCAGATTTTGTTATGACATGATTTGATTTTCATACTTCTAATTTATGCTTGTGGGCTTGTTTCTGGATTTTTTTTCAGTGTAAACTTTTAAAAAATGGGATAAATGTCTGCGGCAGAATGTGATACTAAGAACCATGTGTGCCATGGTACAGAAAGATATGTTATGATTCTTATCTTCATGAGACCATGAAAAAATAGTTCTTTGTCCTCAACCTCATTAAAAACTTATTTAATAAAGAACTTGAAACCATTATCAATATTTACAAAAGAAATGCTCGAGAGAGGAGTTATGTGTTTTGAAATTCACAGAAGGCTCAGTGCTTTGGAGCAACAATATATGTGATAGGAAGTATAGTTGACATTTTCCAAATATAAAGAACAGATGATGGAAGGTTTAATTTCTATGAATTGGAGCAGTAGCTCAGCCTACTAACCTCATGGGAACCTTTTCAGCTCAGCAGGGTGCTCAAAGAACAGAAAATTTCAAGCACTTGAGGAAAATTGGTTGAAACCTACATGATTTCTTCTAATTTAAATGTGACTCTGCTTTTAGAGTAAGACAGATTTTGGAACTGAAGAACTTTGGAACCAAAAAGAATTTCCTGAATTCCATGAAGATGTTTTTTTAAACTCTCAGAATAAATCAGGCCAAGCTATTAAAATATATTTGGTGAATAATAAAGTACTTTATTAAACAATAGTTAAGACAGGCAACTCTTAATGTTTGCTGTTATTTATATTGGCTGATGCTACTATAGTTCAGAGATAAGCTAGGTGAAAATGAAAAAGCTGGTGAATACAGGTACTATCACAATGCCAAGAGTGCAACGGTAACCTGAACTGCATCCAAAAAAGGGCTAGTAGACATGTTTTGAGAAAGGGAATGAAAGAAAGGGCCTAATTCTAGTCTTTACTTTGACATGCTTCAAGAGTAACTCCACTGAAAGCAATGGATTTAAATCCAAGTCATCAGTGTGAGTGAAATCAGAATCAGGCCCAGAGACTTTAAAAGCCAAACTCAGTAACAACTATTACTATTTCTCAGGCCTCAGGTATGATCTGAATAGAAACATATGCATTTCTTTTCACAAGAATTTATTATAATGGAGTGCGCAAGTTGAAGATTTATGTATGCATATGAATATTTAAACATCAAATACCCCTTTGTACATACAATGCCTGATTTATGAGTCCAGTTTTGGTAGTGTGCATCCAAACATAGGTGTGAAAATATAAATGTCTTTTTGTATATAAACCTTGAGTCTTTCTACAAATATCTGGCTATGAAGGACAGTAGGTTGTTTATATACATCTTGCTGTGCTTTACCATGCTTTTTCATCATAAGTGCACTTTACTGTTGCAGGTTTCTTATAACATTAGAGCAGTTTTTGTTTTTTTAATCAGTCAAAAGGACCTATAATGTGGATTATTTTTTTTTAAATAGGTACCGTGGGCTTTTGTCTACACTCTAGCAGGCTTTCAAATGATCAGATTAGGAGCTCTGAGTTGTGGGAGACAGAAGTGGGGATGGGGTGGGGCACAGGTCCAGGAACCACTGGAGGAGCCAAGTCAATGAAAGTACTTGTTTTCTCTGGATATTGTTGTTGGCTTACTGACTGGATGGGACATTAAGTCAGTATTTTGGGGCCTGATTTTGAACCTCTTGTTGAATGAGTTCTAAGCCATTCCCCAACTGCTAGGGTTGTGTGTGTGAAAAATGGTACCTTTAAGTTTCTTCTTTTAGTTGATTTTGTATTTGTGAGTTGGGGTTTGTTCACATTTTTACAGGCTTTTTTATTGGCTTCAGGAGATAAATTGAATGTATTATCTTACTTATCCATGTTTGAAGTATCTGTCTAATTCTGTAGTACTTATGTAACCTCTGTTGTCATCACAACTGAGGCCATACAACAATTAATGCAATTATCTCTATGAAGTAGGTAGCAAAAAGGCAGGGAGAGGTTTCAGTTCCAAGTCTCTGCCAACTGGTAGCAGTTTACAAACAAGTATCAATCCAGTTCGGAATGCTCTTGCCATGCCTCTCCCCATGGTCTACCTTGTTGGGAATCCTCAACACTGGAGATACAGACAGTTTCTACTCTTTGCACCTCTTTAATCTGACATTCAGATTTTTTTTCCTGATTTTACCATTAAATCATCTAGTCCTTTTTATAAAAATTGCTATTATTTTAATAGATTTTATGGTATGGAAGTATATGGCCTCAGTATTTTTTTAAAACCACACATAAAAACTCAGAAATCCAGCAGTATTTAAAAATACAGAAGTGAAAAATTTAAAAATGAAGTGTTTGTACTTGGCTTGATTACCTGCCCCTGTGAGGACATGCTGCTAGTTTTCATAACTGTTTGGGGTGGCAGGGGAAGAAAGTCAATAAATCATCTGTGTGGGACTGAAAGTAGCAGGGAGCAGATGCAACAACTGGGACCATCTCTGGTCACCTACCTGCTAGGGCCAGAGAATGAGAATCTTTTCTTCTAAGGCAGAAGGGAATAGCACAGCATTGAACCTGGGGGTGAGAAGGCACCAGTGGGAGTGGAGGATAAGTGTTACCAAATAAGGGAAGGCTGTGGAGAAGGAAAGTCTGATAAACTGGGCAGAAGGAAGGTCCAAAGGATAGAGCAAACTGGGTGAGAATGTGGGATATATGGCCCTAAAACCAGGCTGGCAGGGAGTAAGATTTCTGGAAGCAGGTGGGTAGAAGAAGAGACCTTGATGGAATAGGAGGGAACCTGCAACCAGGGGGCAAGGAGTACAAGGAACAAAGCTGGCTGGAAGTGGGGAGGGACAGATGAAGTGAGAAAGAGATCTGGAGGGGTTTCATGGGCTGTGAGAAGGCAAGTAGCACTTGGTGACAATTAACAAAAAGAGACCCACAGAGGTGTTACTTGAGGGCAGTAAGGGATATAATGCTCAAGAAGAGGCAGCATTGCTTCCTAATGCACCGGGGATATGAAGAAGACAGTGTAGCCACTTCCAGGGAAGATTCAGGTTGTTACCTCTGTGTTTGTGAAACCTGAATATGAGGTTATAGTATAAACTACCAGATGTAGTGTTTATTCTGTCATAGCAAAACACTGCGATTCTCCCTACACTAGTTTATGCCCTACCCACCATCCTTGTTCTGATCCATCGTGGCCACTTGCAAAGGTTTGTTTTTTGACAGCACTTACACAGGAAAGTGTGTCAGAAACAGAAACAAGGACAATGTAGAGGAATGCCCATTTAAAGGCCTCAGTCTTAAGCTGGATGGTGGCTCATATGTGTTTCTCAATAGCAATGCTCATTATGCTTCAGCTTACACTAGACTGGGTTTTCTAGACCCAGGGGTTGGGACTCCAAATTGGGTTGCCAAACTGTTTCAAAGCACCATGTGGCAGCTGCTATAGCTCCTGTTCTATGGGGCTGGCTGGGCTCAGCTCCCTTCTCCAGCCACTGCAACCTCTGGGTTCCTGGCATCACTAAGGTTTGGCCCAACCTCATAATGACAACAGTCTGGATAGGCCAAATTTGAGCAAGTGACATTCCAACACCATGAACCAAGTCCCATCTCCACTCACACAAATGTGATCCAGTCAAGGTGGAAGGGCCAAATCTGAGTGGTGCTGCCACCCCAGTGTGTTGCAATGGGTGGAGTGGAGAGCCAAGGCCACTCAACCCACAGCACAGGAGCTGCAGGAGCCACTGCTATGGGGTGAGTGCCACGCAGGATCCAGTCTCAGCAGGTGGGCAGGACCCAATCAAACCCCCTGCCACAGCCTCCACAGCCTCAATTTACTGAATTGTGACTGGCTGTAAACACTTACAAATCAGTCCTGAGCCCCAAAAGTTTGAGAAACCCTGCACTAGACCTTCACAACTTCAAACTGGAAATGGGTCTGAAGTGGCCTGAATAGTTTAATTTCCCATTATAGCTTGACAATAGTGGCCTCTGGTAAATACCTATGTGCTTCCCCCATGAACATTCTGCAAATGCCTTCTCAATGGTTTCTTCCTCATTAGGCATCAGGAGGCATAGTTAGGTGCACATCAGGGTTCATGTTCTAAAACAAAATTAGTTTAAAACCCATTAAAAGGCTTTTACTCTGGAGCCAGATCCTCTGCAGTTCTGGATTTCACAGGTTCCACAAATGGATCTGGCCCACTGCCTTTAAAGTACACCTCTGGTTATTAGTCTTCATGGACTTCCTTGGATTTCTTTTACTTCAAATTGTGCATAAATAGGTTCTCGTGAAATATGGTCAAGATCCATCAAAGAACAGGTGAAAAGGCAAATGCTTACAGGAGGGCATAAGGCAAAGCAGAATTATCCAGTACAGCACTGGCCTAGAAGGCAGGAAACCAGTGTTGTTTTCCTGACTCAGCGGTGTCATCCGAGACAAGTCATCCCACCACCCTGCCTCTGTTTCCCCTCTCAGCTCTTGTCATGTCTACTTAAACTGTGAGCCCTTCAGGGCAGGGACTCTCTTATGTGTTGTGTTTGGAAAACATCTAATACAACTGGGCCCTGATCTTGGCTGGGGCCTCTGGTTGCTCATGTAATAAAAATAATAATAGAGATGAAAGAGGACAATTTTAAAACTGCTTTTTGTTGTTTTAGAATAATTTACAGGCCATGTCAAGCCAGTTTTTCTGTCTCTGCCTGAATTGCTTTTGTTTTCAAGACTAATATCCTTGGAAATGACCTATTCATTAAAAAACATATTCATAAATCTCAGTGGAGATCAACAGTTCAAATTTCCATGGATATTGTTGCCTTCTTTTGTCCATTTGAGTAAGGGGGCCAGGATAGGGAGAGTGGCAGAATGAGACCATCGACAGGAGTAAGATTACTGAATTAAACAGCCTCTTTAAAAGATACCGTCTGAGAGTTTCAAGCCAGAACTCAATAATACTTCAGTTGCTGAACTGTATTTTTCTCTGTACTATGCACACATCAACATTTTGCAATGAGCATCAGGGCGTATGGTAATTTTTAGCTGTATCAGTCACAGCAATAAGGTTTAGCAAGACAGAGCCACGTTATATAGTGACACAAATGTCACAAGACTGACTATCATTAAACCATGGAAGAAAAGGGTCAACAAACTAACCCAAAATCTCAACAGCACTGAGTCAAACTCTCATCAGAGTTTTATGTAACAGCCTCTGTGTTTAACTAAATATTTTCTATAATTTACTACTATTATATATGTATTTACTACTTGTGGCACAGCTTTGTCTAGGAGTCTGCAGCCAGGTGGGACTCTATTGTGCTGGGTGCCATACAATACATCTAGAATAAAAGTCCAAGTCACAAAGAATTTCCAGCCTAGTTCAAGCAGTATGGCAGATGGCTGCCATTCACTCATCAAAGCCTGAATGCTCGCATTTGGAGATACTCATGAAAAGTGAGACTGGATGACAGGGGATGGAGTTCTCAGTAATTTCTGTATTCTGCTTTTTCCCTCTGAGCATTTGGCACTGGCCACTGTCAGAAGACAGGATACTGAGCTAGATGGACTATTGGTCTGAGCCAGTAACTCTTACGTGTTAGGGGCCTTGGCATGGTGTAGGGGGAGAAACTCCCATGGAAACACACTGCTGATTATTAAGAATACTACTAGGAGATTTAATGACTGTTTCCACAAACTGTCAGAGGACCATGCCAGGTAGGTGTCCAGCTCTTTTCCCATGGTATGAGAAACACTGCTGCATCTGGACAGAAGCTAGGAAATATGTAGAAACGGTTAAGGTATATGTGAATATTCTGCTTGAAATTCGGGTGATCTTGCAGATCCTTCAGGTCTGTGCAAATGTCAGGACATGTTCACTACTGCTTCTCAGTGCTGCCCAGAAGGGGGCAGAGCAAAAGGGGCAATTTGCCCTAAACCCCTCATATAAGAGGGACCTCAAACCAAGTGGCGTCATAACCTAGCACCTGGGATCCCAGTACTACTCAGGTTTGGCCCAGGGGCTTCTTCATCATGATGGAGGGGCAGCCAGGCCAAATATAAGTGCATGGTGTAGTGAGCCCTTTTGCCAGGTTGCTACACCTGGGCTATGTCCACACGTACATCGTTATTTCGAAATAGGTTATTTTGAAATGAGTTATTTTGAAATTAAGTCCTTATTTCAAAATAAGTTAATTCAAATTAAGAAATGTTAATTCGAATTAAGAGAAAAGCTCAAAGCGAAATAGCATGTCCAGACACAGGACTTGATATTTTGCTTTAGGAGAGGGGCACCATAGGAGATGTGGCAACATGGCCCCCTCCCTGGCCCATGCCCCCACCCAATATAGGCTAAAAGGAAGGCACCCTGGGAAGGAGAAGGGCAAAAGTGTTATTTTGAAATAATGGTTATTTCAAAATAATACGTCCGAACGGTGTTATTTCGAAATAACCGTTTCGATTTAAAGAAGGTTTAAGCTATTTTGAAATGACGGAGCCTGTCATTTTGAAATAAGAATACAGCGTGTGGACCTAATCTCTTTTATTTTGAAATAACCAATGTTATTTTGAAATAAAAGAGAAGTGTGGACATACCCCTGGAGCAGGGAGCTGGGCTTCTTCCGTGGGACACATGCCAGAAGGCAGTGAGTGCTGGGCATGCTTACTCTGCAATTTCACCTGTCCTTCCTCACATAGGGCCTTCTCTCTGGCTATGTTCACACGTCAACTGTTATTTTGAAATAAGTTAATTCGAATTAAGAAAATGTTAATTTGAATTAAGGGAAAGCCTACTATTGAAATGGCTGTTATTTCGAAATGGTTATTTCAAAATAAGGCCGTTCTGACATGTTGTTTCAAAACAGTTGTTTCGAAACAATGGTGTTTCAAAACAACGTGTCCGAATGCTGTTGTTTCGAAAGAACCGTTTCGAAACAACGGCTATTTCAATTTCCTGCTAGGTTTTACTTTTTTGGAATAATGGCCGTTATTTTGAAACAACGGGACCCGTTGTTTCGAAATAACAGTACGTCGTGTGGACATAAGGATTTTTATTTTGAAACAATGGGTGTCGTTTCAAAATAAAACTGTTGTCTGAACACAGCCTCTATGTTTTTGCCTTTGGTGTGGAGGCTTAGTTTCAGATTTTGTCCCATGTGCCCAAAAATCTCTCTGGGGCCCTGCCTTTTATATTTCTCTACCAATCCTCTGATGCCAGGGGAAAAATACAGTGCTGCAGAATGTCTTCAAAAGATGTTTGCATTTTTGTTTCCTGCATACTTTTGTGCATGGTTCCATCATTTTATTAAAATCCTTTTGAAGTACCCCAGAAACCTGCTCTTGACCTTACTCAAATAAGTTTTTATTGACATCCTATTTTGCCACTTCACTGTTCACCTTGTCTTCCATGTTATTAATAAAGTATTAAATGGTATTGGTCCTAGTTCTGGTCTCTAGGGCACCACACCATTAATCTCTTTCCAGACTTAGAATTGGTCATTTATTCTATGGACATTTATAAGTAGATTTTAATCCATGACAGGACTTTACCTCTCACTCTGTGGTTACCAAGTTTCATTAATAGCTTCTTGTAAGAGAGTCTATCGAAAGGCTTTTGAATGTCTAAATAAATTATATCCTTTGGTTCTCCTTTACTCGCTATTTTATTAACTCTTAGAATTGCAAAATGTTAGACAGGCAGGATTTATTCTTATGGCAGCTATGTTGCTTTGTCCTAATCAATTACTTTTCCAAATGTTTTATATTGCTCTCTAGATTGTAAGCATCTCATAGCAGCAATTGTCTTTATTTTGTATCTTGGACCTACACCAAATATATTGTCAATGTTTAACTAATAACAACAGTTAACATAATATATTACTGACTTGATCAACTACCTTCTTGTAATGAAGTCATTTATTAGTCTGTAGTTCCCAGGCACCCTTTCCCTGTCTAGGTACTCATGACCTCTATCATTGCAATACATGTTAATGTGTTAATCTTCACAACAGCTCTGTAAGATGAGGAAGCATTCACCCCATTTTGCAAATGGGAAACTGAGGCAGAGAGTGTTTTCCCCCATGGAATTGTATGGAAAGATGGATATAAGGTAGAACACCCTTTATTGAACCAATGTCCCAGGTAAGAACTGAGTGTATACCAACAGCAGAATCATCACAGATCCTCAAGTTAACATGAAAGGGGCTTCTTCCAGATTGCTTTCCCCAAGCCTTTTTGTTCTACAGTTGAACTTTCTGTTGGAAGAATCCTGAAGGGTACTTAGAGAATTTCCAAACCTTCTTTTTTAGCAACTTATTATGCCAGCAGGATTCTGCTGTCTCAGTCAGGGACCATTTACTTGGGATTCTCAGACATTTCCAGCCTTTCCTGATGCATTTTTGCTCTAGCCAGAACTAATAAAACTGGCTGCTGCTGAGCTTGTTTTAAATATACATGAGAACAGGTTTACTGAGAAAGTGGCCAAATGAAATCATGTCTAAAGTGACTGTATAAGGCTCTGTATAATTTACTTCAGACTGCCCTATAGTTAAAGCCCAGAAAATAATGCAGAAAGATTGTATAAAATATATCTGAATGTAACCATCTTAACCGTATGCTTGCTTATGCCCCATAGCCTAAGAAAAAGGAGGAGATGGGGTGTGCCTGATGGCTGTCAAATCTGAGCTTTGGTAAACAAAGAAAGGGCAGAGCTGTCCGGCTGAGAAGTCCTCTCTGAGAATAGTGCAGGCTCTCAGAGCCAGATTTTCAAATGTGTTCATGCCCCACAACTGCGGATGTATTTTCCAAAAACCTCAACTCACATTCAGATATCAGAATTAGTGGCTAGATATACAAATGATAACGTCGGAAGCATCCCATGAGAACTGGTGCATGCTGAGGGCATTTAAAATCCTTCTCTTGTTCAAGTACCTCAGTGGGAGAAGGAGCTCTTTTGCAAATCTGTCCCAGTTGTGAGTGCTGATAATGCTCTTGAAAAACAGGCTCTGAACCTTTTGAAAATCTGGAATTTGGTCTCATGGTGCTTAATTCAAAGTCCATTGGTAAGGTACGTTGGAGGCTAAATGCCTTTTTGTGACTGTGTTTGTATGTATGTGTTAAATTCGCTAAAAATAACTACTAATTCTTCATTCGCTATGTGAACAATTATGAAACTTACACGAGCTATGATCGTTTTATTTCACAAATGTTCATGTTATGAACACAGCCCAAAAATTAGCACAAGTGCAGGACCGAAAATGCTTATGCAAACATTTTGGTCTAGCAGATCAGAAGGCTTCTAAACTTTTATTTCCCATCTCCAGTCACTGGAACACATTTTTTTCTTAGGTTCAGCCCTCCAAGACGGCTATGGTTCCTGGAGCTACGAAGTGATTTCCCCAAGGAGCAGTCAATACATTGCCACAATCTTAATCTTATTTAGCATGGTAGCATGGTTTTAATTTTTCTGTGTTTGATCCCACAGCCTTAGGACTATTGATAGAAATAGGGACTGTTAGGATCAAATAAAGAGCAGTCGTTTTGCAAATAAAAAAATAAACTGCAGCTTTTACTCTTTCTGCAATGTTCAATCTTTTCCAACTGTGCTGTGGAGATAAAAGGCTAGCGTTTGAGCAGAACTGTTAGCAAATGCCTAAGTCTGTAATGCTTTCTGCATTCACTATTGCAAAAATTTTGCTCATAGGGAACAGATAAAATCTATTTTGAATTTTCTTGGTGGGGAAAATATCTGCTTTATAACAAACAAACAAACAAACAAACAAACAAAGAAAAAAAGCATTATCTGCCCAGTTTTAATGGAGCTTTATAAATTTCTGTTTCACCTAAATCAAACCCTTCCCCCTTGGTTTACACAGAGCCCTGAAGTGCTAAGAAGTATGTTTACTGTCCCCTGCAGATCTTTGTTGACTTTAGTCAGTAGCTTTGTTTATAAACCTTTGTTGATTTTTCTTCCTGCATAGTTTAATTACATAGACTAAAGACAGCTGCTCTCAGCATACTCTTGATTCCTAGATTGTGTTTTTAACAGCACGCCCTGTTCATGTAGCATAGGAACTAGTGCAATAATCAGTGACAGGCCCAGAATGGGTTGTAATTAGAAACATTGAATAAGTTTTCTGCCTTTTGAAATCTGTCTCTTAACATCAAAGTGTTCCACACAAGTTGTCTTCCAGAGGCCTGCTTCCATATCTAAATGAGTGATGTATTTCATGGTATCTGTCGAGAATGATATAATGAAGAAAACCGGCTTTGAGATGAGGCCTGATTTAAAAAACAGCTGGCCCATTTCAGTGTGTTTGGCAGCATCTGTTTGTAGTTGTATTTTCCCCCTGTATGTTTCATAAACAAGGCACAAGCTAATGTCAGATATTACACTGAGCATGCCTGCAGCCGCAACCCAACATCAGAACCAAATTTTATCCTTGCAAATGCAAAGTTGTCTACAACTATACACCCAGGAGAGCAAGACAACAAACTCCTTTCCAGAGGTTGCTGTTATTAGTTACACTATGCTTGCTCTTCATACCTAACAGTCATCCAAGCTTTAAACAACATTCCCCCAGCCCAACTAAACTTCTGATGCAGAATATGAGAGGTGATGGCTACTTGATGAAGCGATCACAAGGGCTGAAACCAACTTGTAATTTACCAGGAAAGGAACAGCTCTCCAGGGGAGAAAAGACAGGGGTGGGTTGCTGAGACAAAGACTAAACGTGTGTGTGGAGGGGAGTAGGCAAGAAGATAAGAAATCTGGATAGGGGCATTCCCTTTCTTCTAGCTGCTGCCCTGTGAGATGATGTAAATCAGTGTTCATAATGAAAAACGCTAAACATTCATTTTTCTTCCAGAAGAAGGCCAGGCACCATCCGAGGTACCACATAAGGCAAAATACCTGGCCAAACAGGCTCCCTTCGCTTGCTTTCAATGAGGCAGCATTTGGCCTTATCTAATAGAAAACCTCCAGAGGGAGAAGGACTGGATTGCCTGGTCCAAGGGTTTTCCCTCGCTTGTGTGTGAAGTTCCGTAATTCTGCACTAAATGGTTCATGTGATTAAAAGGTGAGGATGGTAAATAGCCAGGAGGTGTCTGCGAAGAGCCTGGGCAATAGGGGAAAGTTGTAAATTAGCACCCGGAAGAGGAAAGAGCCAGTCAAGGTGAGTGAGGCGGAACCTGGATCCATAACGCAGTGTGAAGTGGTTTGTTAGACCACATTAGCCAATTTGCTGTCCTCAAAGTGAAGTGCCTGGAGAAGGCTCTGAGGCTCATTGGACTGAACAGGCAGTGTCGGTGTTTGGGCCTCAGATCTTAATGGCGGAGGGTATTAAGGTGGTAGCAGACCATGGGTCTTGACAGGGACTAAAATAAAAATTGCAACCCATATGTGGAAAAGGTGGGGCTTTAAGAGATCAACAGCCAAACAGCTCCCAGCATCTGAACCCATTTCCTCCTACGTCCTGCCTCAGTTGTAGCAAGAGGTGGGGCTGGATCCTCTATGGCAGGGGTCTCAAACACAAATCAGCACCACGGCCGCATGAGGACTAGTAGGTTAGCCCTAGGGCAGCACCACTAAAACCTTTTCATACAACATATTGCAAATATCAGTAGCCATAGTGTCCTTGGGAGCTACAGGAAATAGCTTTAGGGGCCGCGTGTGGCCTGTGGGCCACGTGTTTGAGATTTGCTCTATGGACTGACCAGCAAATCTTTGTTCACTTTGGTGGGAGGAAAATCTGCTCTGGTACACCTACCTTAGACATCCAGTGTTTTCTCCTCTACCAGAGATTAATCTGTAATGTGAAAATCCCCGGGAAACAAATTAACACAGTTGCTCTGCCCCTCACCCCAACCCCACTATTTCCCCCAGACAGTCAACCTAGGCACCTAGACGGTTATAAAACCAAATAACCCTGCGATTGTACAGCTAGTACCAGGGTTGGTTCGTATCCTGAGGGTCCTTCCAGCTTCACTCATTTCCTAATAACTCTGCACTATGCGGGAAATGTCAGGCGATGTCCTCCCAATCACAAATTGTAGCAAATAGATATTTACAAATATTTATGGACAAATGGGAATTAATTGCTTCCCTCTCCTGGATCTCTGAAATAATCATTTCTTCCTGCTGCAGGGCGGGCCCAGGGCTTGATGCTGCTGTGATCTTTCATCAGGGCTCTCTCGCCGGTTACCTGATCCAGAAATACTGCGACGGGGGCCAGATACAGGCCGGTTCTTATTATTCATGGCCATAAATTAGCCCCCAAATGGTACCCTGGAGCCAGGGGTGGCGGAGGGAGCAGTGGGAGCCCCTGAGTAACACAGGAGCAGGTCAGGTTGTTGCATTCAAGTTGCAGCTGCCCATAGAGCAGGGGTCTCAAACATGTGGCCCATATGCCACATGCGGCCCCTAAAGCTATTTCCTGCAGCCTGCAATGACACGATCTTTACTGATATTCGCATTATCATTGTATCGAAAGGTTTCAGTGGTGCGGCCCTCAGGCTAACGTACTAATCCTCATGTGGCCCTCTACTAGTCCTCATGCAGCTCTCATGGTGATTTGAGTTTAAGACTCCTAACACAGAGGGAGCGAACTCCTGGCCGAAGGTGCAAACCCCATATAAATCAATGGGAGCGGCAGGCATAAAACACCTTTGGCAATAAGGTCGGAGGCTTGGGAAATGCATTTCAGGCCATTCACAGAGCTGATCTGGTGAGGGACAAATTCTGCCTCACTTACTTGCCTCCCTGAAATCCCGCTGGGACCAAGGTGAGGCCTGGATTCACCACAGAGGGGCCCCAGCCTAGCAGGGGAGAGGATTTTCCCTGGGGCGCTGATTAGCTAGGCAAAGGGAGAAGGAGAGAAAAGGAGGTGCAGCCGCAGCCTGGCTGTTGGTGTGCAGCTCTCTCGGCAGACAGACACACAAACCCCCCTTGTTCTGCACTGAGGTCCCGGCTGCCCCAATTGCAGCAGAAACAGGAGGTGGCGCTGGGCTGATGTGTTTCCCCAGCTTTGGCTGCAGGCTCCCGGGCGCAGAGGGTGCGGCTGCAGCTGGGTCGGCCCCACACCTATCTGAAACTGGGGCTTTGCTGGTAATTTATTGCCCTGCTCCTGGGGCTCTCATCGCCCACAGCCTCTCCAGGTTACTGTCCAAAATAGCTTCAAATTAGGCCTTGTTAAAAGCCATTTGAGCCGCTGGCTGCTTCTCATAAACTTGTAATTTGCCCTCAGGACACTTTTATTGCAAGTGACTGGCGGCTCTTCAGGTAAAAGTGAAACCCGCATGCAAACAGCCTGGTGTAGGCAGGCGATCTGGGCCTTTTTGACTCGCATGGTGATCTTACAGGGCTTTAGTTGATTCATCTCACCGCTGGACAAGTGTGTGAGGAATACAGCCAGCCAAGAGGACAGAAACCGCCTTTGGGGTTGGCTTAGTCACCAGCCACACAAAGTAGGTCGCTTGACTTTGCACTGTCCCCAAGAAAGGCCTTCAAGTATCAGTGTGGGGATCAATGGGATTTTTGTAGCTGAGGTGTATTACCTAGATACCTCGTCTTTTAATGATCGCCTTCCCCAAACTGTAGCTCACAGTCCCCCCAGCCTCTCAGTGGCTTTTCTTTTGTTCATGTGCTCACCTTTGGGAAGTTTCTGGGGCTGCCTGTCTTTGTTAATTAGTTGCTAACAGCATGGTAATGTGGGTTTGATGGATAACCAAGTCATTAGCACTCAGCCCTGAAAGTCACAGCTCCTGCTGGGCAGGGGCTACCCCGTGCTGAGCCCATGATTTGTAGCTTTGGTCCAGAGTGACACCCAGCAGCTAAGCGAGCCGGCTCGGCCCTGGCTTTTTTTCTTCATCTGGGAATCAGGCTCACTGACCAAGTGGGATTTTCTCACGGCATAAGTAAATCGGTTTGTCTTTAAAAGTGCCAATTTCAAAAGGGATAGCCGTGTTAGTTTAGTCCAGTAAAAAAACAACAAGCAGTTGTGTGGCACTTTAAGACTAACAGATTTATTTTTTGCATGAGCTTTCGTGGGAGAAGATCCCACTTCCTCAGATGCTTCGAAGA
>ML682004.1:28926823-28982030 GCA_007922195.1 Podocnemis expansa | reverse complement strand
TCTTCGAAGCATCTGAGGAAGTGGGATCTTCTCCCACGAAAGCTCATGCAAAAAATAAATCTGTTAGTCTTAAAGTGCCACACAACTGCTTGTTGTTTTTAAAAGTGGCCCCAGCCCCCATAGTAGCAGCAGAAGTCTCATAAGCAGCAGCTTGATCCTACAGCAAGCCATTAAAACTTCCCACCTGATGCTTTATCTCCTTATTGTAGCATGAGAGCCCAGCTATACACCCTCTCAGTCCTGCCAGAAAGAGTGAATTTTATCTTGTTACTTCTTTTTTGGGGGGATCGCTGTATTTTTGAGGAGAGAGTGCAAGCGAGCAACTATGGGGATACTACATGGGCCACGTCTCCCTTTTGTGTGCTTTTCCCTCCCCTCTGTATTCTGCATGTATGTGCTGCCTCTGGAAGAAGGGTAATGGGAACAAGTGACTAGAAGGATTTTTGACACCCTGCCGAAGCCTGGAGCTGCACAGCTGGGGTGGAGCTGAGCACCTGCATCACCAGCCAGGGAGATCTCAGCAGGTGCCTTAGAACGAGTCCCAAAGTGCAGGTGCCTCCCTTCCGCAGTGGGCGAGTGCTAGCCAGGGGCATTGCTAGTGCTGGGCACACCGGGCTCGTGCCCCGAGTCTCAGCCCCAGCCACTGCCGCCCAACGCAGCCTCTGTCTGGGGCCCAGGGATTGGGGGCTCGACTGCTGCCAGCCTGCCCCTTGGGAGGGTGGGGCTCGGGGCCAATCAGCCTGGTGGGCCTCCCCCTCCCCGCTGATCCATCCCGGGGCTGGGGTGGGGCAGGCTGGTGCGTGGCCGGGGCCTTGCAGAGCTCTGGCTCCGGCTCCCGCCCGGCCCCCAGGCCGCAACGCCTGCTGCAGAGCTCAGCAAACAGTGGGGCTGGCGTGACAGCCCTGCTCCCACAGATGGCCCTGGCCCCAGCCTCGCCTGGAACCTGTTTTGGGGGCAGCAACGCCCCTGGCGCTAGTCCTGGGTTGCCCTCTCCCAGCCCGTGTGTGGATGCTCTAGTGCAGCCGTGCCCAAGTTTTTTCAGGCTGAGACCCCCTTTTTAAGAAAAAAAGAAAAACCAACCCGCTTTGTGCCCCCAGCTGATAATGCAATCCAGCCCATCAATGTGCCCTCTAACTACCCGTAGACTGTGTGCGCAAAAACATTTCTTTGTGCGCACTTTATTTTGTTGTGTGCACAAGTTTCATGACCACACGTGCACAGCTTAGAGGGAACAGTGCAGCCCATGCAGGCAGACTCTGGCGCAGGCCAGTCTGGCAGTGCTGCTGGGGCAGCCACTGAGCAGCCCTGCCACCCAGGCCGGCACTGTCGGAGAGGCGAGCGCAGCAGCTATGGCCCCTGCCCTCGCCCTCAGGCAGAGCCAGCCCTGGTGGCAGCACTGGGCTGCAGCTGGCGCCTGGCCCCAGTAGGGAGAGGCGCGGGGCCCCACTTGCGGCTCCCAGCTCTGCCCACGGACCACCGCAGCGCCCCACGCTTCTCCTCACTGCCCCGCCCGTGGCGCGCTGGGAGTTGTAGTCCCGCCCGGCCGCTGTCAGGCGGCGCGGCCGGGAGGAGACTACATTTCCCAGGCGCCCCTGCTGCCGCGCCGCGCCATTGGCCGGGCCGCGCTGTCAGTCAGGAGCGGACAGCGCCCGGGATTGTCCCGCCCCTCCCCTCACCGCGGGCCGGCTCCTGATAAGCCCGGGGCTGCGGGCCGGGAGGCGAGTGTCGCGCCGATGCGGCGGCGGGGCCATGTGAGGCGGCTGCCATGAGGCGCAGGAAGGCTGCGGCGGCCGGCGGCGTGTGCCTCGCCTTCTGCCTGGGCTCGCTGCTCAACGTCCTCCTCGTGCCCGGCGCCGAGCATCCCCCGCGCGGTGCGGCGCCGGGGCGGCCGGAGCTGGCGCGGCAGCTGCGGGAGCGCCACGCCGAGCTGCTCCGCTACCAGGGCCCGGGGGCGGCGGCGCGGCGGCTGATGGACCTGGCGCCGCGGGCGGACGGGCGAGGCGGGCCGGCGTCCCCCGCGGCCGACATCGAGCTGGCGCCGGGGCCGCCGCGGCTGGGCTGCCGGGAGCTGCGCAACGGCAGCGAGGCGCGGTACCTGGGCTCGGGCTACACCAAGGCCGTCTACCGGCTGGCGCTCAACCGCTCGCTGGCCGTGGCGCTCAAGGCGGTGGATTTCGCCGGCCACGACATGGAGAGGTGCGTGGCGCTGTACGCGGCGCTGCGGGACTGCTACCGCCTGGCCGCCTACAAGCTGCTCAAGGAGACCGTCCTGCTGCAGCGCCTGCGGCACCCCAACGTCCTGCAGGTGAGGCGCGCGGCGGGCGGGGGGCGTCTATTAGCGGAATTACGGCCGGCGGGGCGCGATCAGCTGGGCCTGACAGCAGCGCGCGCCGCCCGCCCGTCCCGGGAGCGCCTTAGCCGCGCGCGGGCGGGCGCGTGACGAGCAGCCGGCGGGCGCGGGCAAAGCGCCCGCCCGCCCGCGCCAGCCTGCTTGGAAGAAAGGCGTGCGGCGGCTGGAAGGGGTGGCGTGTGCACCGCTTGCATCGGGCATCCCGAGCCTGGCGGAGTCAGGCGGCGCTGAGCTTCAGAGCCCCGGCCTGCGGCGGTCAGTGGCTGCAGCGCACCGCACAAGCAGGGTTTGGCTGGGTGGCAGTGGGAAACGAGGCTTCCTCTTCAAAACCTCTGACCAAGTGGGATTTTCTCCCAGGAAAGCTCATGCCCTAAATAAACTTGTTCGCCTTAAAGCAAGGAGTCCTGTGGCAGTTAAAGACCACCGGGTTTATTTATACCGTGAGCTCCTGGGAGAGAGAATCCCACTTGGTCAGCAGCTTTGAAGAAGTGGGATTTTTGCCCGGCAAAGCTCATGCCCTAAATACATTGCTTAGTCTTAAAGCAAGAGTCCTGTAGCACTTAGACTTACAGCTTTATTTATGGCATGAGCTTTGGTGAGAGAAAATCCCGCTTGGTCAGCGGCTTTGAAGAAGTGGGATTTTTGCCCAGCAAAGCTCATGCCATAAATAAATCTGTTTAGTCTTTAAGTGCCATAGGACTCCTTGCTTTTTTTGCTTCACTAGCCTGACACAGCTGCCCCTCTGGAACTTGGCAAGACTCTCTCTAAGCACAAATGTAGTCCTTTGGCTGCCTTTCAGATGAATGCCTAAAGAATCAAAAAAGTCATGCAAGTTAATGTTGTGTGGCCATTGGTCCATCACCATTTAAATTTTAGACACACAAGGTCCCTTCTGATCTATCTATACAGATTTGTAGTTTCTGCTCTCTTCTAATCACTCTTTACTTATAATACAAAAGATGGGAACCTTGGTGCACAAACACGTGTGTGGTTCAAGGTATGGATGTCCTCTCTGAAGCGATTTATTCTGACAGATTTACCCTGGTTTGTGTACCGCAACACTGGGGGAAGATTAGACATTTTCCTTCTGTTAATTGGTGCAGAAGTAATGTTATTAGGGGAGAAAATATCACAGCTATGCCTGGCGTAGCGACCCTTTCCGATCACTCTTGCACAGAAGCATAAATGTACATTAAAAAAAATGTGACATTAGGAGGCCAAGGAAGCCTGCAGGGATATAACCCCCTCCCCATACAATAAAATGTTAACTCTCATCATCACAAACTAAACTCCGGCATCTCCCGATTGTTATGGGAATGGAAATCTAATTGTCGTTCCCTTGTCATTATGATGGTTATTCAAGTTCATTGTGTATTTCATCCTATTTTATGGTTATTTAGGTTCATTGTGTAAAGATCTTAAATACAGAGGATCCTGGCAAGTGGAACATTAAAAGGACTGCTAACTGGAACAGGGCAAAGTATTATTTGGGCTGTGCAATGACATTACTCCGCTTGCTCAAAATTTCATATTGTACAACTCTTGCCCATCCGTGTTTTATTTCAAGGGGTCTGTTTGGATGGAAATTCCTGTTGGACAAAACAATACTACACCATGTTTTCCCAGTAGTTACTTTCTAAGGGGAGTCATGTAGGCGGTTTTCAATTTCTCCAGTAGCGAAAAGTTTCCCTAAAAACTAAAGGTCTAAATGAATTAAAACAGCCAATTTTCATACCCTGGCAGACTAGAAGAGAAAAGATGTCAGTTTAATATAGTCTCTCCCCTATCAGTACATGCCAAATTGGGAAAATTTTCTTTATCTGGTAAAAAGACTTGGGAAGCTGTAAAGAAATATACAAATTGATAAACACCTCAAAGTTTTTACTAATTAGTGCTTCCATAATGCCGGGAAAACACAAGCTCTCACACACCACAGTACAACCTCTGTAGAGCTTTTTAGTTGCTCCCTGTGATGTAACACACCCTCAGAGGAAGAAATTAAAACAGCACATCAGGGGATCGAGAATAAGTTGACAGCAGAAAATTAACAATTTTTAAAGGTTGATTTTTTTCCTCCTCTTTGGGTGAAAGCAGCCCAATGTCTCTACAAATTGGTGAAAATGAGGAGTTCTGTGAAACGTCTCCGTTTCTCTAGCTCCCTCCGTGGGTTTTAATGATAGTGCTGGCTTCCTTTTGCATCTTTCCCCCATGGGTACTTTCATCCCAGGCTGGGAATAACTTGGAAATAATTAGTCACAGTCACAAACTGGAAATCCAACTTCTGTCCCGCAGTCTGTGGAAGGAGCAGCACCCCACTCCAGCGGTTACTCCTGAGCAGACAGCAGGGATCCTTTAAACTGGGAAATTCATTATGCAGCGCTTTCTTTTCAACCTTTGCTCAAGATCAGGGATTGTTTTCCATCCCAAAGACTGGAGGAAGTGCAGTCGGTTAATTTCCCTGTTTGCTGAAGGCGGGTGGCCCCTATAGTGGGTCAATGAAGTCAATTTTCTTTAGGGCACAGTTTCATTTGTGAGCCAGCCCATCCTGCAGGATCTGAACTGGCACAAGCACATGAATAGATGCTTCTACAAAAGCTAGTTAGAAAATCCTTGCCCAGCCTCTGCAGTGGGAGAATTCAAGGAGGAAAAATCCTTTTGTGTTAATTACCTTCTCCTCAGTTACCCACTCTCTAATTACAAAACTAAATGACATTTCAATCAGAAGCCTGTCTTCTATTTTTGGCTCAGATTTTTACTTCAGTTTGGCTGCCCCTGTCTCCTTGGTCCCTTGCAGAATTAATTAATTCCCTTTGGACTTGAGGGCGCTGATCAGACTGTCACTGCCCCAGAAAAGGGAGCTGGGAAGCCACAGGAATCGCTGGTTTTTTATTTGACATAGTTCACTCCGGAAAGCACGGGGTGAAGTTGCTGCAGGGAGCGACCACTAACCATTTGATAGGATTTTACCTTGGACGGCAACTGTAAAAATCCGACAGACCCAGCTACTCACAGCTGGCCAGGCTTAGTTAGGGTCGGGACTGATCTGCAATGTCACACGCAGGGTCAGCCGGGCCCATAAAAGGGGGGTCAGAAAGCATTTTTAAAACTAGTCTGCAAATTTTTGTTATGTCTACTCTAAAACCTCAGAGAGGACATGAGGCTCCCACGTCTAGTTACAAAACTAACTCAGGATCAGGCCCCCAACGCCGATCTGGGGATAGAAAGCACTGTCCGGAGCTTTGTCTGAGCCAGAGGCAGGAAACTCCAAAGCTAACACTTTCCCTCAGTCTACTCTGATTTTTGACGCAAGCAGTAGTGTGAATTAGAGAGGTCTTTTTTTAAGGACCCAAACCATTTATTGATGGGGAATTTGCTGCAGCACAGCTGTGCATGTCCTAATAAGTGAAACTTTTTCTTGGCACATTTTTAGCTGGTTTCTTCATCCAGCATTAAAACAATTGCTGCCATTCAGTTTGTCCTCCACTGCCTTTCCCTGTCTGTGCGCAGGCAAGGTAGCCTTCAATTCCCAGGAGATGGGGCAGCCCCTTGAAGAGACCAGGAGGCTGAGGTGGGACCCAACTTCTGGGGCGAGAGACTCCCCTGGGTTTTCCTTTATCTTCCCTTTGGCTCTAAAGCCCTGAGAGCAGCCAGGCTGAAGAACACCCCATGCGGTTCCTGCTTTTGCCTGTCTGCTGAAGTGGATCTTATTGTTGCAAAATACAAGCCCACTGCTGGGCTCATTTTAAAAAATATATTTTAGCTTCAGCATCACGCTCCCTTAACCTGGGGAGTTATGGGGCCAAGCTAACCGGGATTGCAGCCCCTTTCCCCAAGCAGCAGTTTACTTTCCCTCTCATCATCAGGAACTTGCAGTGCTCTCAGGTTTGGGAAAAATCAAACGTACTGGAGGAAAAAAAAATCAAATGATCCACACCCTGCCTGGCCCTGTGGTTCTGCAGCTAACAAGGGTTACTGCCTCTGCCAGCTCAGAAGACTCACGGTGGATTTTCAATGGCAATATGTTTCCTAGGGTGTTTGACATTGCTGTAAACCAGCCATAAACATATTGCAAGTTGGTTTCTCAGACTTCCCCTTCCAATTATCCCCTCCACAAGACACGGTGCACACTTCGCACCCCTCTGCCAGCTGCCACCAATTATTAGCGCCGCTGGGGCTGGGCAGCTTCAGCCCTTTGCTGTCTCCGACCCCTGGAGCAGAGTTGCAGTTAGAAAACAGAAACCACCCTACAGAGGGAGGCTTGTGGGGCTTTTAGTGGGGGTGGGAGAGAGGTGAAATCCTCCCCCTCTTAGAAAGTCAAACACAAAGCAAGAAATAGCTGCCCCTCCCTTTCCCTCTCTCTCTTGTTCAGAAATCACACAGACATGTAATTGTTGCTGAGTGGCTTTCCCCACACTTTCATTTTTTTATCTTTTTTTTTTTTTTTTTTCCCCATGCTGTAAGTCCTCCATCTTCAAATGGGATTTTCTCCCACCAAAGCTCAGGTGGTAAATAAATGTGTTAGTCTTTTAAAAGTGCTGCAGGGCTCTTTTTTTTTTTTTTTTCCCCCCCCCCCGGGCTCTTATCCATGAGGTTCTTGCCCCACTCAGGCCTGTGTGAATAGGTAACTATGGTTGAATATTTTTTAATTTCCCTCTCAGTGGAAATCCAGCTTTTCTTTCTGTAGTTCTGTCCCAGGAAAGGGGACTTTCCTGTAAATCTCTGCAGCTGACAGGCTGAAGTGTAGTTTGTAAGATAACAGACTTGTTCTTTCCTTTCTCAGCAGTTCCCTATTCTGGCCTGTTTCTTGTCAAAAACCAGCTTTCTTTTTCTTGAAACCTTTTTTTTTTTTTTAGAATACCTGATCAGCTACAATATGTGTGGGAGTATTTAAAAAAAACAAACAAACCCCCAACCTTTTCAGTTCCCAGCCCTCTCTTCATACCACATACTGAGGCGTTCCTCATGCCCTGAGCCAGGTGTAGCACATCAAGCCTATCACAAGAAATGCTGAGAATCTGGAAAAGGGAGTGTGGGTTAGTGTTAGCTATAGGGGTTAGCTGGTGTTAATGCAAAGAAAACATTTTAAAAAAAATGAGGGTGCCTTTTGCTTTAAAGTGTTTGCATTAACCATCTCTGAGTCAGGGTCTGATGGGACCTTGCCTCAAGACCTGGGCAGAGGCACTGATTTAAAGGACAAGGCTGGGAAATTGTCGATCACACACACTGCTCTAGACAGCTGAGAGTTTCTTGTAAGCATTCCTGCTGCACCCACCATTGTGATAGGCAGGTGCAGATTAAAATGGAAATGTGTTTGGTTTGGAGTGGTAGAGAAGGGGGCAGTTCATTATCATTGATTTAATAATGAGGGGCATTGGGGAAGAGGGATTTGGGTCACTGATTTATTGTAACATAGGATTTAGCAGTACACTAATTGCTTAGCAGTCACTCTCTATCAAATGCGGTGGCTGATCTCTTCATTCTTTCCCCCTGTGTGGTGATTTCTTTCCTTGCAATGTTAAAATATTTATTTCAAAACCAGGCTTTTCCATGCAGCCAAGTTAGATAGCTGTGATTCCTCCCTTCAGTTTGTCTGGGGAAGAAAAGAAAATCTAATGTCATTTGCTGTTAATTTCAAACAAATAGGATTGTAAAGACACACTGGCAATATCTGACCTACTGAAATAATATAATTATGCCCCTTGATATAGCTAAATTAATGGTGCTGCCATTAACGGACCAGCTTTTTGATGGATTCTCTCCTTAACATTTCTGAAGACAGGTGGAAGGGAGTCAAGGTTTGAAACTGACTTGCATTTGGGGAAGGTGCAAGATCACTTTTGGAAGGTTTAACATTTTTTGTAACCACCCATGGTGTAATTTAATACATTTTACTCAAAAAAAGCCTTCTCTTCCACCCAAATGTTTTATTTTTTTAAAAATAGGTGATGTCTGAGTTCATTATGGAAGGGGGGAAGCTGCCATGAACAGCCTCTGATAGTGTGACCAGAGGCTTGTTGACTGACACCTCTTGTTTTTTTGCTTGTCAGATCAGTGTTAAAGCAAATATTTGTTGTTTCATTAATTCAGCTATCTTTTAACATCAGGATATTTTATGATTTTTATCCCTTCTTAGAAGTAGAGTAATTCAGTTCATTTTAATGAAATTATCCTGGATTTACATTTGTGTAAGTGGTCACGATTCTACTTTGAAAATGTGTCCATGTTAGAAAACATGGAGATAAACACTGGATATGTCCACATGGAAGGCAAAATCATTGGTGTTTGAAAACATTTTACATGGTCATGGCATGGGCTATGATGCCCAGCTAGCACATTTTTTTAAACATGACTTGATCCTCTTTTAAATTTAATGTATATGTTAGAAAACAAGTTATTGAATCTAAGGAAAAGCATCATGTTGGCTAAGTCCAGTTAGAGAAGTCAGAAGGAGGACCCTTATTTTTAGTTTGCAGATTAAAATGTTGTGGTCTTAAGAATAAACATGATAACTTTATGGGGAAGAAGATCACTTTTCCATTCAGAGTCCATGTCAAATGTCAATCAACAAAATATGCATACACTATGGGGGTATAGGTGAGTTGCAGGCCTGGGGAGGGTGTCAGAAGCTCTGGAAATTCTGTTGTGGCAAGAAGTGGGGTCCTGGGAAATCAGGAGGGCAAGAAATTCTTTTGTGCTTGTAGCACTTGAGAATGCTGGGTGATGAACTGAAAAGCTTTTTTATTTGCAAGCTGGCCTACCATCCCTTGCAAGGAAAATTTGAACAACTTTCTGAGTAGACAGTGGAGTAGTGTCATCATCAAAAAGCCTGGGCAAGGTGATTGCTGATCATAGGAGGGAACTGATTATGAATTTTAGATTGGGAGAAGAGTGTAGAAATTTCCCATTTGGAATTTAACCTTCAAAACAGAGCCCTTAATTAGAGAGAATTAACCTACTAGAATGAGAGCTTTGAATCTTATCATGTGTTTGATCTGCATCCATAGATAAAGGGCACAGCATAGCTCCAGGGGCCTATCTACACTGGGGAGGTTTTCTAACTCCTGTGAAAACTGTTCCAATTAAAAACAGGTTAAGACATTTTAAATGGCTGAAAACCAAATGCACAGCAGGACTTTGATGGTTTTAAAATGAGGTTAATTAACAAGTTTTATAAGTGCTCAGGTTTTTCCCAAGGTAGGGAGATATATGGGGTAACATTTTTCAAAAACATCTAAATGACCTAGGACTCTAAATCCCCAAAATGATATAGGAGCTTAGAAAGCCTGAGTCCCAATGACTTTCAGCAATGGTTGGTTCCTAAGGTCCACAAAGGGACTTAGGCACAGCAACAACTCACTTCTAGGCACCTGACTGCCTAGTGGAGTTCACAGCCCTGAGTTAGGAGCCCAGGCTCCCCTATACAATGGGTGAGGAGCATAAATGCCTGAGAAGGGGAGTGTCTGCTTTCTGCTCAGCTTGCTGGGCTCTCCCTTGGCTACCTGGTAGGGAATGCTCAGAGGAGCAGGGGACTGAGTCCTGTGCTCATATTTCCAGTCAGGATTCAGGGTAGTGAATCCTTTCGTGGATTGAGGTTCCTAAGCCACCTTGGCTTTTTCTCAATAAGAGCAAGAGCCTTCCAGATTGTACCAATAGCCAATCTGTTGGAAGTGCTCACCTAGGCTGTAAGATGCCTGCTTTGAAACTCCTAGTCTGCCTGATTTGGAGCAGATCAATGCTATCACTGCCTCAACCACCAGGCCATTTGGCATGGTGAGGTGGGACTCTCTCCGTCTCACCTTATGAAGCTGTTCTACTTTGTAGAACAAATGAAATATTTATTGGAGCAGGGTCCTGCATCCCAGACAAGTGACTTAACCACTGGGCTATGGTGTCTCTCTTGAGTCCAGGTAGTACTTACTTACATGAAAAGCATGGTGGAACAGTTTCAGCAGGACAGATGGAGAACTTTGCCACCCTAGGATATCCGGTAGCCTCCAGGTTTGAGGCACTTCTCTGAGAAACCTGGATTTAAGTCCCTACTCTAAGTCAGGCAGAGACTTAAACGAGTCTCCCATAGCCCTCATGAGAGCTCTATCCACTGGACTGGGGACCCATGCCATAAATCTCTAGATCAGTTTGTCTTTTGTGCAGATAAAGCATGATCTGAGAATACTACTTACCAAATTTGGCCCTATAAGCAAAATAGATGGGAGTTAAGCATGAACTAGGCCACTAAGCACATTGGTGATATCAGACTTAGGTAGTTTTATGCCCACTCACCAGCAGAAATCAAGGGGCCTAGGAAATTTGGGCATGGACAGAATTAGGCAGTAGTTGAGTGCAGTTTTGAGGCTGTCATTGGTGCCGTTCTCTTGGATTTAAGAGTCTGAAGTAGGAATTGGGTATATCTAGCGCTAAGTGCCTAAGTCACTTTTTGAAAAATGTTACTGTAGGAGTAATGTGGGATGGCAGCATGGGAATGTTATGTGCATTGAGGAGAAAAAAAGCAGACAGTGCCACCTGTTGATGGAGACACCTTGTTGCGGCTCAACTGTGTCTCCACAGCTCTAGGTAACTTAAGGTAGGAACGGAGAAGTCCAGGGAAAGCAGACACATGCTGCTTGGTGAGGAAAGATTAATTACACAAAGTGCTTCTTTATTGCAAGAGTGCTTCCCAACAGGCCCAGATGTTATCCTGCACTTTTAAGAGTGAAGAAAGGATCTGTTAACAAGAACTTCAGTGCCGTTGGAAGCACAGGGCTGATACAATTGCAAACCAGCCATAACTATTCATGTCATTATTAGACAAGCCATATGCCTCAGCTCTAAAGTGTCCAAATAACATTTTGTCCCATTGAACTGCATGGGACTATAGAGGGGATTCACCTTACATAGCTGTTGGCAGGAAGGGATTTCCACGAGGCAAAAACCATAGCATTAGTTAAAGAGCTACACACTCATTACTCACTTTCAAAGACATCATTCATAAAACTAATCCCATTAATTTGTCAAATGATTTCTGTGATTGTTCCTCTGTTACGGGCTGTGTAAATTATGCCAAAAGACTCTGTTTTGAATTTCTGGCTCCTTCTGTGGGTGCTGATATTTGTAATCTCGCCAGTCCATCTTGCTTAGGATCCTCGCAGTCTCTTCTCTGTGCAACGCTACATAGGGACAAATGAGCACCATTCCACCGTTCACAAAAGTCACCTTAGCTACTTGAATTTTCAGAGGCACGGCACATCCATAAAACTGTTCAGCTTTGTTGGTATCCTGCCGAGGATATTGTTCTTCATAAAACAGAACATTTTGGATAATCTCATGGATAACAGGGGCAAACCAAAACTGCTTTTCAGAAGAATTTGTTTCATTACAAATCAATTGAGCTAACTCCTAAGGTACATAAGTACTATTGTCCCATTCTTTCTTCTGTTAGCTAGGATTGAGAGAGGGGACATAACTTGTTCAAGACCACACTTTGGGTCTTCCAGAACTGGTGCTAGACAAAGGATTTCCTGGCTTCCAAGGTCTTGTGCAGACTGTATTGTCACTTCAGATCTGCATCCTGCCTCAATCAATGGGTGTGCTTGAGGAAAACTTATCTCATTCATACTTCTTGCAATGGCTCTGTAAAGGGTTTGGCCCACCTACTTTAGCAATACAAATCCTTCTGCACCAGTTGAGAAGGAATACTTCCTGCCTGCTGTTGTAAACAAACAATTCAGTTCTCTAACTTCACTGCCACTTGACTGCATGAGAGAGTTTCCACTGTCACCCACCCTTGCCATGGTTTAGCTCACTCACAAATGCTGTTTTGACAGGACTGTTGTGGTGCAATCAGACACATGACACCTTACAACTACAATTTTAGTGATTGCAGTTCTAAAATTCCTGTAGGGCCTATCCGATAATACCCGCTGGGGCTGGGGAAGGAGGAATGGATTTGGAGTAATTTTTCCATTACTACATGGTAGGATGGCATGACAATTGACCAAACCTGTGCTGCTGACACTCTGCTGGCAGCCTTAGCGACAGTGGGGAGTAACAACTGTATGGTGCACAGATTCACTCAGACTTGAGTTATAAGATCACATTCTCTGGCATTGTGACATACAACAGTGAAGTGCTGGAGGAGAAAAGGTGTCATTCAGACATTGTATGCACCAACCAATGATGCCTTTCACTCGAGTCCAGATTGTTGAAGGTATGTAAGTACCTAATGATGCAAATGGATCTCTAAGGAAGTGCATAATTGTTATCACAATTCTCCTCTTCCATGATGTCTACAAAACCACCTCCAAAAACTTGTAGAGTGGTTAAACTGTGGTCTCATTGTTACCTGGCACTCCTCCATCTATCTGTCCTTATCCATCTGAAGTCTCTTTCTTACTTAGATTGTGAACTTTTGAGGTAGAGGCTCTGGTGCCTAGCCACTATGGCAGTACAATTAATCAGTAATAACGGAGGAAGCTGTTGTGTTTCTTCTCCAGTCTCAGCCTGGCCACTCAGGTTAGGTGAAGAGCATTGAAAGTAGAATCATAGGGTTGGAAGGGACCTCATAGGTCATCTAGTCCAACCCCCTGCCAGAGGCAGGACCACTTCCACTAAACCATCCCAGTCATGGTTTTGTCCAGCCGGGCCTTAAACACCTCCAAAGATGGAGACTCCACCACCTCCCTCGGCAGCTCATTCCAATGCTTCACCACTCGCCTAGTAAAAAAGTTTTTTCTAATATCCAGCCTCGACCTCCCTAACAGCAACTTGAGACCATTGCTCCTCGTTCTGTCCTCTGTTACTACCAAGAACAGTTGAGCTTCATCTTCCTTAGAGCATCCCTTCAAGCAGTTGAAGGTTGCTATCAAATCCTCCCTCAATCTTCTCTTCTGCAGACTAAATAAGCCTAATGCTTTCAGTCTTTCCTCATAGGGCTTGTGCTCCAGCCCTTTAATCATTTTGGTTGCCCTCTACTGCACTCTCTCTAGCATGTCCCTGTCCTTTTTGTAGTGGGGAGCCCGAAACCGAACACAGTATTTTAGATGTGGCCTCGCCAGTGCAGAATAGAGGGGAATGATCACATCCCTTGATCTGCTGGTAATACTTCTTTTGATGCAGCCCAGTATGCCATTGGCCTTTTTGGCAGCAAGAGCACGCTGCTGACTCATATCTAGCTTCCCATCCACCATGACCCCCAGGTCCTTTTCTACACTGCTGCTACTTAGCTGAATGTTTCCCAGCCTATAGCAGTGCATGGGGTTTTTCCATCCCACATGCAGGATTTTACACTTGTCCTTATTGAAGCCCATAAGATTTCTATTGGCCCACTGTTCCAATTTATCTAGGTCTCCCTGAATCCTGTCCTTGCCCTCCAACATGTCTACTGTTCCCCCCAGCTTGGTGTCATCTGCGAACTTACTGAGAGTGCAGTCTATTCCAGAGTATTTGTGGACACAGACCTTGAAGGTTTTATGTTGTTGCTGGTTAAACTCAGAGTGATCTATGATGAGAAGAGAAGAATTACTTATTATGTGACTCTGTGACTTCAGACGGACTATGTGTTAAACAAAGCTCTCTTCAGGAAAGTCAGCCTGGCGTTTAAGAGCACTGAGACACTCAGTTCAGTAGAATTATACTGAAGGGATCTATTTTAATATGGACTGATCTCTTGAATGTTTCAACAGACTGTTTTGTTAGCCTTTTCAGAGGAGAGAAGATGCAGAGCTTAGTCACTTAATTCATTTTATAATTGAGTCAAACTTCGATACAATCCTCTGGAATGCATATGGTTATCAGAGTTGGGAGTCAAGGTAGATTTCAATCCCTATTATTTAAGATATTGTTTCAAATTAAATTATACCCTGCCCTAAATTATACTTCTCTAGTCCCACTGGAATCATGTTAAATGAGTAGTCCGGTTGATTTTAATGGAGCTATAGGCGAAAGCTTGTATGAATAAGAGTTTTCTGGGCCAGACCTTGGGGTTGCACAGTATAGGCTTAATTCACCAGGCTGTAAAGCAGTGTTCCCTCTAATTACTTGTAGCCTGTGTGTGCAAACAATTTCTTTGTGTGCGCAAAAACATTTCTTTGTGAGCACCAATATTAGCACTATTGAATTTTTTTGTGTGCACTTTATTTTTGTGTGTGAGCAGGTTTCATGACCTGTGTGCGTGCGCACACGCGCACAGCTTAGAGGGAACAGTGCTGTGAAGTTCTTATTAAATAATAATAGACCTGTTTTATTTAGAGTTTAATTATATGACAACAAGATGGAAAAAGGGGAGAGAACATCTGTAATCCTTAAATTTACTGCCAGAATGTGTGGCTTACAGGTAGGGGGTGTATTTGTATATCTCACGTGTACATGTAAATTTCATTTTCCACTTTCCTTTGAAGCTATTACTATCATTGGCAGCTATGATGACATTGGTGTAATCTTTAGCTCTTCTAGTATGCTGCACTATTAATAATGGTAGAGTTATTAATAAAACCCCCTAAAGATAGCTGTGAGTACTTTGTGTACTATTTAAATTTTCTGTTGCTTCCTTACCACTTCCATCTCTAGCCTGAGATAACAGGAAGAAATTTTGCCTCTTTGCTTTGGCAGCCAGCTTTGTTCCCAGTTCTGGAAGATGGTGAATGCATTACAAATGATGCTACGTGCCCTCTGCTTCCTGTATGTTCAATTTACCCAGGAAGATTAAAGTTAATTAAATAGCCTAACAATTTGCTATGTAAAGGAATTCACCATTTTTACAGATGCTTTTGGGTGAAGCAGGAGTGGTAAAAATATTTAATATGTTCTCAGTAAGTATAGTACAAGTTTAAAATGTGAGAGGAAAAACAGTTTTAGGCACCAGTGAAAACCCTACTGTATTAAGTTACAGCTATGCATCATAGCTCTTCTATATTTTTTCTGGGACAAACTGTCCTATTTGCAAGGCAATGAGGGCATGGCCAAAGCACTGGGTGCATTTAAAAGCTTATCTTGAATTTGTCTTCCTTTAGTGGGATGACATTAGACTGTCCGAGCACTCTACAGTACTCTCCTCTAATTTAGCCATTAGGTGTTTGATCCCATGTCTAGTGCTATCAATGGGAGCTTTTCTACAGAGTCCCTACCATACTCTTAAACGGTTTAGCCTTTCCATGTCAAATTCTGGACTAATTTGCAGGTTGGCTAAGAGTGCACACATCGCTTCAAAAAAAAAAAAATAATAATAATAATTGTGGGAGCACTGTGCTGAATTCCACTGTGCAAGTGAACCAGAATTTTTTTTGGCTGTTCTGGGGCAAATTCTGCTATTACTTTGGAGAAAATCAAGAATATCTCTAGTGAAATCATTGGGATCTGAATGAGAAGGGAATCAGGACCAATGCTTTCTTTAGCAGTGTTACCAACTCGCACTATTTTATCAAAGGTGACCATTCCTGATTGATTTTTTTTTTTTGAAAGTTCCAGTTTTTGGAGTCATGCAATTACAATCTCACCTTTCATTACAGAAAAACACAAGTAAATGGCTAGTCCTGATGCTTACAGAGGAAAGTTTAAATGGGGAGCTCCCAGGGCTCCAACACAGAATGTAAATATATTGATACATACGTTTTCTTGGTTAGTATCTCATAATGTTTAAGCTAATATGTTTGGGGCCACACTTCTGATCGTTGGATAGTTCAGGCTGGCAGTCTTGCTTTAGACTTAGATTCTGTTCTAACACTAGTTTATTTGGTTAGATTTTTAATTGTACCATTCCTGTCTGAGCAAACTGTACAATTGAATAGTAACATTTCGCTTAGACTTTTTCCTCACTTTTTTGTTTTTTTGAAAATCCAGCTTTGGTGATTATACTAATACAAGAGGGCCTGTTTACATATACTTACCCATTGATGACAGCTTAATAAGCTCCTTTTATTTTGTGTTTTTATTCAATAAGCTTGTAAGCTTTTGTGTGCAGTCTGACCTCTGCTCTTCTCCACCCCCTTTCTTGTCTAAAGGAGGGACCTCTGTTGCTGTAATTTGTAATAAAAGACAGTTCTAAAGGGATGCAAACTGACTGGCACTATAGACATGAAATCTTACAAAAGAATATAAATTTCTTGGGGGCTGACCCTTTATTTCATATACATCCAAAATTGTGGTTGAAGTTAGTGGGAGTTCTTCACTAGCTGTTTAGATTTTTCTTAACACACCTGTTTTACATGGATTACTATGGCCAGTGTGATAACAGTTCAATATTTCATATCTGGAGTGTTTTCCTAATCAAAAGAAGAAGCTTTCCAATCTAGCAAAGCTGGCAGATACTTTTCAAAGCTATCTGTTCGTAGTGTTTCATTGTAGTAGCTTGACATACCAAATCTATATTCATTGGTTAGTATTTCTTTCCATATGTTTAACTGAAACCATGCTGTTTAGGAGTATGAAAAATCTGACATGTAATGAAGTGCTAGAAAAAATGGTCCCTACAAAGAGTTTCAATTAAATCAAGTTCCAAAGGGGCAGCTGTTTTAGTCTAGTTCAGTAAAACAAACAAGGATTTGAATCAGTAACTTCAGCGCTGTCCACTCTACATTTCTCTCTTTCCAGTTTGAATCATCTTTTTACTCCAGTATTCACATTCTCTGTGTGGTTATTTTCCCAGCTGCATGTGGTTGATCCAAATAGGTACAGTATACAAATTAGTTACTTATTATTCATACATGAAAATGACATTGGCCTATCTGGAACTTTTTCAAAATAGATTGGACAAAAGCCAAGAAACTACATTTTGGTAAACAACCTTGCATTGACAGGAAGGAAGGCTAGATGATCTAGTGAGTTAAAATTTAAAAAGAAAATATAGATACTCTGTATTCTGTGTGGTTGTGCACATATAATGGCCATTCTAGATGCCTAATTAGTTGTCTGCATGCTTTTAGGACATGCTTTTATTTCATTATTTTCAGTCACCATAATTGTACACACCTATGGCAATGCTTAGGTCTCAGGCTTTCATTTAAAATCTATGTAAATATAGCCCGGTAGCTCCTTTCCATCTCTGACTTCTATGCTCCTATGATTCTATGTAACCAAATGGCAAATCATAACTAGAAATATTTTTACATAAGGAATAGCAATAGAGGTTAAGCTGTATGAGCTATTTAATTAGTTAGAATTAGTCTATATTTCCATCACATGTAATTTTTAATATATTTGACTATGGTCCTAATTAGATTAAACGGTCTCAGTTCAATTCAGTACTCCTCATGGAAGAAAATTTCCCACTGATATCTGGAGAGACGGGGGGGGGGGCATTTATGCTTTCACGGCAACTAATTAGGTTCCAGAACAGTAAAGTCTGTACTAAACCTAAATATGAGACAGCAATGATTTTTTGCAGTGGTGCAGTTGGATTCTAAACTGATAATTAAATGCAGTCTTACCCAATCCCAGGGAACAAATCTGTCACATTATGACCTGTACTTCATGATTACTTAAAGTATTCTGAATTTATTTTTATGTATTCTGAATCTTTTCATATGTTTTTATTACTCTTTCAGGAGGCTTGAACTGGCTCATAAAAACTGATGTCCTTGTCATGTACATTATTGCTCTGAATTGACATTTACTGTAGAATTAACATTTTTCATCCAATTTGTCTTCTAATCTCACTTCTATTCTATGAACTATTTCACTACACAATAAAAATTTTGCATATGAGTCAATAAAACTAGGCTGTTAGAGGCATACAGTACCTCTTATAAGCACCAACATCCAGAAATTAACCTTTTAAAGATAATGGGGCAGTCTTGTACTTCTAGTCCCTAAACCATATGAGGACTGCAGGATCATCAGTGATTTTACACACGTGTGCGCACGCACACTCTTTTTTACAGGCAAATCCAGTGTTATCCTAGCAAAGATGCATGCTCTATTAAAATTCTCTTTATATTGGTGATCTTTCTAATTTATAATGGTAACAACTGTGAAAATGTGTTCTTCCAAGATAGTGTCTTACCTAAGTTTTTCTACTATAGCATGTTTCTGACATAAATAGCATAAAAAACATATCACAGATATTAAGGGACACAACTCCTATGTCTGGTCTGGGAATCTCCACATTAATATTATATGATTAAAACTATGGTATATCCCTATTTCAATTCATTCCCATGTGTCTTTAGTGCAGAAATACCTACCACATGTATATCTCTGATGCCAAAACCTCTCTTGAACATTTTTAAAAATAAACTATTTTAGCTTCCATTTTGTTTGAAACATGTGCTTTACCAGTTCTTTTGAAGTACAAAGTCACTCTTCTACTGAAAGAAAGAATCGCTTATTTCTCTTACATTGCTGGAATATTTTTCTTCCTTTTAACATAGACAATGATAGTCAGAGCTGAAGGAGTGATTCATAACAATTTGCTTCCTGAACTTAACCTGTTTTTCTGCTAGTTAAATGTTTTTTTTTTTTCTTTTGTGGAGATTTAATAGCAAGCAGCTATATGCAATCTAATTTATGAATTTGTTTGCAATACTTTTTTCCTATTCTGTTAGTTGATTGAGAACATTTAATTGCACTGACTATTCAAATGTTACTTAGTTGTGATCAATCACCTAACACACAAGGTATTGTTTCTGAACCCAGATTGGGTGAGCAAAGCTCTTACAGGATCTCATTCACCAGCTACAGAAGTCAATACAAAGACTCCCATTGATTTTAATGAGCTTTGGGTCATGCCCATAATCGGGAGATGAATAGATTTGAAGAAGCCATGGTATTTTTAACTTCTCAGGGAGAGGGAGTAGATGAGTAGAACCAGGAGATTTTTCACCTTTTACATCATGCCACATCTTCTACTATGAAGCTTATTTGGCTGGGGGTAGAGTGCAAATTTAATTTTATGTTGTGTCCCTCTTGTCCCAGCTGCAAAGTTTGTAATCAGATCTTCATTCGTCTCATTTCACTGCCTTGGCAAGGAGTTTCTAAAAGCTTGTCTCCTGGCTGTGTAAAACAGTTTCTGTCCCATCTGAAATAAGTTGCTTCAAGCACAGACTTAAAAGGTTCTTGCTGTGCATGTTTTTGTGCAAGTAAAAATTGATCACTCAAGTGATTATTATTATTATTATTATTTTTTTTTTTGGAAAGCAAACACAAAGGGGACTGGAACGCGGCAGAAGTGCATTCATTTTATTTTGCAGTATTCACCCCCTCTAACATTATTGCACATGTAAAATCAGCCAATACTATAGAAGCATTTCCTGCGTGGCTCTGGATGTGCCTTGACATTTGCAATGGCTTTTTAAAGTTCATTATAAAGATACAGTTGAACTCTCTGTGGCATTTAAATACATATAGACACTCAGGACACAAGCAGTAGTACTGTAAAAACAATCAATTCTTGATCTTTAAATGACACTTTTGTATGCTTATTTTTAAGCACAAAATTATGGTGATTGTCAGCGCATATACTAAAATCAATTCCCTCTGATAAAGTTCATATTTATACACATACATATTCTTACAAATAAGGTGCTTGATAAGGCTCTTGATTATAAAAGCCTACCTAGAAGGGTATGCAAATATCCTTGGCTTGGAGGTGCCACTGGGCAATTTAAGAGTTTCAGTGGGCATTCTTCTCCAATGGAAGGATACGAGGCTGCTACAGGGACCCTTAATGGTTAGATTCTAAAACATACGGTGTCCAAGGAGGATGCAGGAAACTGCTTCCTGCCTCCTGGATAAAAGAGGATACAGAGATATAATATACTAATTTCTCTCCCTTTGTGTACTTCCCCCCCCCCCAGCTCTATGGATACTGTTATCAGGATAGCAATGACATCCCAGACACTCTGACCACCATCACTGAGCTGGGCTCACCCTTAGAGATGATTCAGCTTTTACAGACTTCTTGGGAGGACAGATTTCGAGTAAGTACAACAACAAGGGTTTTTAAGTAGAATGTGAGAACAAGACAACTCAAAGCATGGTGGGGCATAGTGGGGAGAGAAGAGGAAAGGAAATAAAGGTTACACGAGTTAAAGCTTTGTTCCCACTTATTAAATAATTGCTTTGCTTGGGAAAGTTGTCTTAATGACTTAACACTCCCATGTTCAGTTTTTAAGACACCACACTGTTCAGCTTGTTGATTGTCCTTTAATTATAGGATGTTATGTGCTGTTCATATTATCTCTTCAAAGGTTTTATACTTGTTAAAAACTCAGAGCTTGTCATTTTTGGCTTGAACATTGTGCTGTACAACTGGAATTCAAACAATAGAAGGATGTGACATCTCCATTTTGATCATTATCTCAGGCTGACTTTAATTGTTTCCTACTGTTTCTTGTTATGCTGTCTTTTAGTAGGGGAGAATGAAGGGTAAAGCAGGGTTTATACAAATCTTAAACCAGTTTGCCGAATGAACCCCACATTGGCAATTTAACAGAAACATGAAGGGTCACACTTGATCTGTGTGGAATGGAGCCCAGATGTTAGGGGTACTTTCATCAAGATAAGGCATGGTGTGTTGCTATCTGTAGTCTCTGTGGGATGTACTTCAAGAGTAAAGATTAGGGCAGTTACAGGCTTCATTTAGAGCTCTTGGGACAGTATTTGGACCATAACTTGAACTTCAACTACCTTGTTCTAAAAACACACTGCTAATAAACAATGTCTCAATCAGAGTTTTTAGTTTATAATGATCAGTTAAGTGTACTGCTGTCTCCCTCACACTCACCCACGCAACTGCAAACTATGACACTGTCATGTAAATTGCCAAAGATGCACAAGATTATTAACTTGACCATATTACATAACGGATGGAAAGTTTCTCTTTAGAATGGGTATCCCATAAAGGCAGTTAGAGGGAGATGAAGGGGAAATAACTTGGCAGTGCTGGGATGATTCATAGAGACATAATTATAAATAGAATTTTCCTGGAACTGCTGCCATGAAGTCTTAGGTAATGTCATAACTATTCCCTTATCTAGTGCACAGCTGTCACAAAGGAAAAGAAAAATGGATGCAAGTTCTCAGCTCAATACATGAGAATTGTTTATGTATCTGTCCCAGTCAAGGTGTTTAACTTTATACACTCAAGTAGTTCCTTTGTATTTACAGGCCAGGGACTAAATCTCCCCAAACCAGCACTCACGGAAATCAATGGAAAGCAATGGTGCAGAACCAAGCCCTAAACTGTGAATTTTAATCTCATTGTAGGGCATATACACACACAACCCATATCAACACTGGTGGTAGGTACATAAATAAAGGCTTTCAACAGGGCTCAGCATGGGCATATGGGTCTATGCAGTGGATCCACTTACAGGATCAAGGCCTTGGAAGTGTTTGGAGAAGGAGGAATGAGTTCAGACTGTAAACAAAAATCCCTCTTTAGTTTTTTGCCAAACACACATACTTTTATGCAGACATAGTTTAAGAAATCTGTAAAAAATTATTTTTGTCTGTATTTACTTATGAGCTAAAAATATTTTTTAGGTTAATGTTAATTAATATTCAAGTTTCTCTAATGATTTTTAGCACAGCATTCAACTTCTGTAACAAGATCCAGTGCAGTGCTTCTGACACGAGGGAAGAGTCATACTGATATTCTGAATGCTTAAATGCTTCATTGTAGTCTACTTCCACTTTCTCAGCAACATGATGTACCTTTTATATAGTAGCATCCTCTGGGATGCTAAGTACAAGAATTCAGCAAATTTCAAGAGGTAGGAAAAAAAAGCAGTCAATGCAGACATCTCATAACCATGGTTGTATTTCTTTATATGTACAAGTATCTCTACATAAACTCTTGATACTGCTTACATGGGACAAAAATGTTATAGGCTGGTAAGGCAAGGAAATGATTATGGTAGTATTGGGTAGTCCTAATATTTCACAGACATTAAGTCTGTGAGGTATAACCTAAGATGTATTCAACCTCTGTTTTCTTCTGAAGAATACATTTAAGTATTCCCCTGAGTATATCATTTATGCCTCCAGACTGAATTGTGATTTGACTACGTTAATACATATGGCCTTAACACAAGTTTACAAAACCAACCACCCCCAAACCCTTGTGTGCAAATAGTGAAAAGCCTGCACAAGACATTGACTGAACACACTGAATGTGCTTGCAAATACTGTTTTTGTTTTAGTGTCTTATACAATACCTACAAAGAAATATTGCGAAGGAATCACATATGAACTAAAAAGAGTGGCATTTTACCCCAGTAAAATCTATAGGGTTGAGATTAAATTTGCCAGCTTCAAATATTCTTCTCTCTTATCCACAGGCAAAGCCCAGATAATTCTTCATGCTATGTCCCCAGTTTGATGCCCCATTGACTTGAATGGGACGCTGTGTGGTTATGAGGTTGGCCCACATGGATGGGCCCTGATCCTGCAAAGACTTGGCTTTACATGTTGTAAATAGTTCCATTGGAGTCAACTTTTTCTCAGTGTGAAAAAGTTAAGCATGTATCAGTTTTTAGAGGATCAGAGACTTGGATTTTAGGATCATAGTCTACATGTAATGCTGTATGAAAACCAAATGCTTTTATTTTATATATTTTAAAACCAAAACAAAAAAGCCCCAGAAGCTCAGAACTCAAAAGCAATCCTAAAAAAATAAAGTTGCATAGGAAAAAATTGGTAATGAAGCATGTTTTATTTTTCAGGCTTCTAAAGGTTGTTATAAGCTACACTGAAAGAATAGCATTTAGTAGTATGAAGAATACCTTGAAGGTATAGCTTTGATTTTGATGATAAATCTCACACCTATATTTGGTTGTCATTACATGTGTAACTTAATTTAAAGCAGATGCATTTGCAAGCTCCATATTAGCCAAATAACACAGGCTATCTATGCTTTTTATTTCAGATATGTCTCAGTTTAGTTCGGCTTTTGTATTATTTGGCTCACTCCCCTCTTGGCTCTGTGACGCTGTTGGATTTTCGCCCTCGACAGTTTGTGATTGTAGATGGAGAGCTGAAAGTGACAGATTTGGATGATGCCAGCATAGAAGAAAACTCTTGTACCAGTAACAGTGACTGTTTTTTGGAGTTTCCAGCAAGAAATTTCACTCTCCCCTGCTCTGTGGAAGGCCGATGTCAAAATATGAATGAAAAGAGGAATCTTTATAATGCATACAGGTAGATAACTGGTTATCTAAGTAGATAAAGTGAATAATATTTGACAATTCTGTGTAGTCACTTATAGCCATTGAGGTTGATGAAAATGTAGGCTCAGGTCTTTATAGATGAATAACTACAACAATGAAGAATTTGTTGTAAATATTTAAATAATAATAATAATAATAATGTATAACTTAATATCTTGGAAGTTCTTTGCAAACACTAAGTCTGGTTTACCACTAAGGGCTACATTGGTATAACTGCATTGAAGTAAGTTACATAGGCAGCAAATATATCAGTGGAAAAACTGGAGTAACTTTATGGTGACCTTGGTGCAATTATTACATTATGAATGAAATGATTCTTACAACACATTTCTAAGATGCATTAATAAGTGTTACCATCCACTTTTAAATATGAGACAACTGAGATGGGGAAGTGTAATGTCTTCAGAGCTGGGATTAGAATTCAAAAGTTCTATGTTATATTCTGTGCTCTGTGTGACCACTACACCACAAACCTCTTATTAGATCATGCTGCTTTTCTGTTGATTATAAAACTCACTGATTGAGTCATCTGACAATCAAAATCCTTTAGTGGCACTGCACTTTAATGTAGCCCAATTAAAAGCTGGAGAGTAATCTCCCAGAAGGAGTTATAATGAATATTAAGACTTTTTTTTCCCCCAAGAAGTTATCACTACATTTTAATTCTCTCCACCCTATTTCCTCCCAGACTTCCTCACACAACAAACTAATTAATTGGCCTTCTTTTGATAAGGTAATGATTTGCTTGCTTATACTACTCTCATCCATCCTCAACTGCACCCCATTGAGGTCTACATCTGTAATTTATGGTTGTTCAACATGACAGACAGGTAAACAAGTGACATTGTCTGGCTAGTCAGAACTCTGAAGAAGGCATCTAGCTGAAATGTCTGTCTTCAGAATTTGGTTTCTTAGGGTCTCTACAGATTTACGACTGAGTGGCTTTACTTGATGGATTTATTTGTGGTCTTGGCTCTTCATAACTTTGATTCTTAACTCACACTTTTGGGCCAAACAGCAATCATGGAGACTTCTTCTATTGATTCGCCTAGGGTCACAAATGGATCATGAATGCACTGATTCTAGCTGTGTTGTGGCTGCTGTTAAAGTGTGGTGACAAGAAAGAGTGCTGCTGACTGGTCCAGATAAGATGATAGAAGGTCTCAAGGCAACGCCATAATAGAATTCTCATTTCTTAGGCTTTTTTTTCCGAGTATCACGCTACTCATTCCTGCCAGACCACAGCTCTAAGAGTCTTCTCCAGAGAGAGTCTTCCGCTTTTGTCCCAATGCATTTATGAGCATGTGTGTTCTATTATCTGACCACACTGAAATAGATTCTGCTAAATGACTGTCACATGCATTTGCCCAGTGCAATTTTTAGTGGGTCCTGTATAATTTTCCATTTGCATTTGCTTGGATTCAAGATCCTTCTTAACTAACTAGATTTTGCTTAGGGCTGTTTACATTGGTCTGGCCTGAAAAAACATTAATAGGCAAATGGGCCTTTCAGCCTCGGCTGTCTTAAATGGGGCTATATCCGGAGGGAGATGCTTCTGTCATAAGTATCTTGTAGAAAGCTGTTTTTTTTTCCTACGACAGTAGTAAACAGTTATGAGAGTCATCAGTTTCTAAAGATCTGTTTTTACACTTTAAAAATCCTAATGCTTTTAGCACTCACTATTAGTTATTGTTCTGCTCACATTGTAGATCTTGCTATGACAGCAGACCCACACCATGGTAGGCTACAGCCACCCTTGTGAATGCATCTACAGTGATTTCTATATGCTTACTCAGCAAGGGAAGAACCACAATCCAATAAGTACAGACAACTAGGGTTTTCAGATCCCAATGCGTTGGGTCACTGAGGTAGCAAGTGAATGGTAGTACTACCATCTGAAGGCATGGAAAAAGGGTTTCTTTTCCATATCTGATATGACTTGGTAGTCCTAACTAGCGGCACATTAATCAACAGCATAACTCTCCAGTGGTGTCTGAGTTTACTAGAGCCACCAATGAAAAACATCACTATGCCTATCCCCTGGTTCTTTCTCAAGGTGAATTATTAGAACAGAGAAAATATTGCCAAAACATGCCTTGTGTGATTTTTAGATTTTTAAATGACTTCCTTCCACCACACATGCATCCTTTTGTATACCCTCAAAGTGCATGGCTTTTAGCAGTGAGATAACAAACCACCAGGGGTTAAAGTATAATTTGGTGGGCCCCAGAACCCCCCCCCCCAACCAACCCCCAGCAGTGCCCCCACCCCAAAGCCCTTACCTCCACTGTTTGCAGGCTGGCTGGAAGCTGCTTCTGGTCACAAGCTGCTCTGCCATGCAAAGGGAAGATTACCAAACTCCCAGCTTGCCACAGCTCTCTGCTTGCTGGGCTTAAGTTGGAACGCACTGAAATGCTGCCTTCCGTTTGCTGTAACTATTTTTAGGGGGCCTGTAACTGTGTTCCAGTGCATTCTCCCTTACTTTAACTCCTGTGAACCACTGGGACAACTTACTAATAGTTGTAGTGAATTCTCCATTACTAGGCATTTTTTAAAAAAATGGGATTTTTTTGTAGAAAGCTGCTCTAGTCTAGCCCTTGCATTACTCAGGCCACAGAACTTGCCTGAATCTATTCCTTTTTGAACTAGAACAGTGTTCTTCAAACTTTTTTGGTCACATCTACCTTTACCTGGGAGCTGCAGTGAGGAGCCAGGGCTGGGAGTGGGGTCAATGCTATGGTTAGAGGCCATGACTGAGACCCAACCTACAGCTGGGTCAGGAGCTGGAGGTTTGAGCCCTTGAGTGGAGCCAGGGCATTTGACCAGAAGTGGGGCCTGGGGCTGTGGCCAGGACTGGGGTGCTGAAGCTGGAGCACTGGGTCTTGGGCAGAAAGGGGGTCAGATACTGGGCTGTAGCTGGAAGCTGAGGCTGTAGGACCAGAAGGGTGCTGTGGCCCAGGGCCAGGACCAAAACAGGAGCCAGAGCTGCAGCCCTGGGACTAGGGCCACAGCTAGGAGCAGGGCTGGGAGGTGGAGTCAGGGCTGTAGCTGAGGGTTAAGCTGGAATGGAGATGGGGACAGAGCAGGGCTGAACGGCCCTCCCCCCCCACTAATGGGGACTGGCCTGGGCCCCACTGTGGACCCCTCTAAATATTCCTGAGTACACTCCAGAATTTGGGAACCTCTGGAGTAGAAGCTCACACTAATTCCCATTGGCCTTGTAATCTTTGAATCACGAGTTCCAAGATGATACCTAACTGTTGATGGTGAGGGACACAATTTACAGGTTCTATTGTTATGCAGCAGGGTTCAGGGCAAGGCATATAAACCCTGGAAGAAATCTGGAGGGCATCTGACCCCACATAATTCTGCCATCAATTCTTCATAAATGTTCATGAGAGAGAGATTTACTGGCACTGATGTCTATGACTTTCAAAGTCATGTGTGAGTATTGATGGACACTGCATTTTAAAACGTGTATGAGTGTTCATATAAAAGTGCATGCATGCCATTCAGCAAAGAATTAGAAGCAATACTATGAAATTTTAACTATACAATCCAGTCTGAAAAGCAAACTGTGACCTTCAAATACTTTCAAAGAACTGTTGGTGATCAGTCACAATCCACTTGCAGCTTTTCCACATGCAGAAAATTTACCAGAATGAGTTATTCATTGCTAATTATTAGCTCAGCTTTCAAACACTATTTAGATTGCTTCTTTTATATACAACACCTAAGAGAACTTTTATAATTATCCTACCTGGGGATTTTATAAATATCCTTCCTGGAAGGGATGAATTTTACTCTTGCATAAAAAAAAAAATTACAATCTTTACACAATTAATATTTCCTGAAGTGGAAGTATATCAGCTCAGTAGGACACAGTGTCGGCTGTTATAACTGATACTTTCTAATCAATAACATGATATTATTATTATTATTATTATTTTTTTTTTTAAGTTGTGCTTTATTCTCTTCAGTGAGTGTGATTCACTACAAATTGCATGTGTCTGCGTGGTGGGGCAGCTTTACTTTATAAGATAGATCAGGCAACTCACAGTAAGACTTCCTATTTGTGTTACCATTCTGCACATTATCCATAATTAGCTGATATGTCAGCTTGTATTACCATATTTTGAATTGTCCATCTTTATCTAATGTTCCTCAGAAATGGAGTTGGGAGAGGTTGGTAAAACTAGTTTAGCAGCAGACAGTTAAGGGGACATTGTGAAATTAATTAAACATTTTAAAAATAATAAATGTATGTTATTTCATTTCTCTCATTAAAACAATAATTGTTGCACTTGCTTTTCAAAATTATAAAAGATGTCTTTGTGAGGCCACCATGGTTCAGTTGCATTTCCACTTGGATACTTGCATTTCAGTATCATCAGACATTGAGCTTAGGGCAAGAGCATTCACAACCAGTTGCTTGTTTGAAGCTTGAGAGAGAGAAATTACATAGGAAATTGTAGAACCTGCTTTACTTCTTGTTCTTCTTCATTTGAGGGTAGTTTCCTCCTTGTGACAAGTGAAACAGACTACTTAGCAGGGTTGTTCTGGTTTTTTCCTAGCAGAGAACAGGCATCCAAACATGGAGTCCATACAGAAGCATAAGGAATGCATGTTAATATTGACCCCATCATTGGGAATAGTGAAGATCTGTTGAATTATGGTGGCACACAATGAAGATATTCTCCCTCCCTCCCCCATCACCCTTCATCTTAAAGCCTAAAAATAATGCAGAAATGATAAGGATATAATTGATTAAATGAAATAAGTGGAAATCTGAGGGTTTTTTTGTTTTTTGCTGTTTTTTTTTTAAAGTTGGGGGGGGGTAAGAATTTTGGGTTTGGCAGTGTCCCTTTAATAAAGTTTGTCTGAGTACAGACAGCTTTACAAACAGTCACAATCCACAGGGCTTCACAACAAGTTTTGAGGTTAATGGAGGAATTACAGGTAGTGAAAAGGTAGCCGTAGCCAGGTATACAGCAGCTTAGTCTAAGTATATGATTAGCCTCAGCTCTGGTTTTTTTTGGTTATGGAATAGGATTCTATTTCCTGAATAGGTCAGGGACTTAAAATTACTAGAATTTTACTTTTTATGTTGCACTGTGGTTACCAGACCCTTGTTAACTTTATTTTAAACTATGGGTTGCTTTTTCCATTGCAGGTTTTTCTTTACGTATCTTCTGCCACACAGTGCTCCATCTTCCTTGAGACCCTTATTGGATATGATAGTTAATGCTACAGGTAAATCTACTGTAATCATGATACTACCAAATGTGTGTGTTTTTCTTTCATGTCACTGTAATCTTGGTTATTTTAAGGGAGGTGGCACTCTATTTACATGTATTGCTGTAGGGCCAGATTCTGCTCTCACATAGGATATGTACACACAGTGGCTGGAAGTATAATTTTCAGCTCAAGGAGATGTATGTATGCCAGCTTTGATGAAGCGAGCATGCTGAAAATTGCAGTGTAACAATGGGTGGTATGGGTTAGCTACCAAGTAACTGACAGGATTGTACTTGGGTAGCTACTCCTGAGTCATTGCCCATGCTCCTTTAGCTTGCTATTTTCGGGTGCTGGCTTGGGCAGAGCTAGCATAAGCATGTCTATCTAAGCTAGGAATTACCCTTTCAGATGCAGTGTAGATGTGCCCTCGGAAGGAAATGTGCTCCTGTGCACAGGAGTTAACACAAAGCTACATCATTTTAAGTTTCTGTTGTGAGTCTTCAAGTAAGATTTCAGTGGAATGAGCCTTGTCCTGGGCTGCAGTTCCCACTGCAAGTATGTTGCAGTTTGACCGGAGCAGCATTTGACTCAGAAATTGGTCTCTTCTGCATGAAGATCTTAGGAGGAACAATCCAACCCACAGAGTGAAATTGATCTTGGTCCAAAGGGCCCATGCATAGCCCTTTGCAACACATTAGCCTTATCCTAAGGGATTCATTAGTAGACTAGAGGAGTGTGAATGGGCTATCTCCATTGGCAGGAATTCAAAACATAGAGACAATTTATTGCTTACATCTCCCTGATGATTTTAGAGATGACTTTTATGCTTCAGAGTCCAGAGTAGACCATAAAATGATCTTGAAGTCTTTACCATAAAATGACAGTAAGACAAGATGAGCTTGTCTGCATCTTAACTTTACTTCTGATTTTTGTGCCAGAGAACTTTTTTTTTTTTTTTTTTTTTTTTCCCCTGCCTTGCATTCAGTCTGGTTTATGAGGAGGTAGAATGTGCCAGGCTATAAATAATCTCAAAGGGAATTCACTGGAAAGGAGTTTTCATCTCTTGTGGGTAACTCATCCTATCACATCCAGACAGCAAGCTGTCTGGCTCAGTACATTAGTTGCTCAGCATTCAAGGCACAAGGTTAGGACTTGACTTGCTATACATATGACAGTCAATTTGTAATGACTAATGGACTTTAAGTCCACACGATCTGGCACAAATGAATCTTGATCCTTTGTATCTCACTCAGGTATAATCCCTATTCCAAAGGAAGGGTGTTATTTGTCTAAGTCTCTGTTTTTTCTGTACTATTAAAGGAGAACTCCACTGGGGAATAGATGAAACAGCTGCTCAACTAGAAAGAGTTTTGCATTTATACAAGAGTGGGACATACCTACAGAATGCTACCCGGATACTGAAAACTGGTAAAGTATTCCTTTGACAACAATAAAATCTAGACAGAGCCACCAGCTTTGAGGTGTGGAGGGGAGCAGAAATAAGTGAAAGTCCTCTGAAGTCATGGAAATGGCTTATTCCCAAAAGTTATGGAAATCAAAGTCCACAGTAGGTAGGTAGAGTCCCTGGATCTGGGAGAAATGTAAGTGCAAAGGCTGGTGGATGTTTGTTCTCCATGCCATCAACTATGTCCCACCTGTGGGAAACTTGCTGTATGATCTCATGAGGAAAGGTTCATCATGGGATGTCTAAACACTTGTCTCTCAATCTGCATTTGGAATCTTCCTGTGTGGGAAGTTAGGGAGTGGTTGGAGCAGAAAGCTCATGAAGAGGGAGCCAATTTATCTCCCTTCTAATGCCCTAGCTCTGCATGGATGGCTTAAGACAGTGGTTCCCAACCTGTGGTCCGTGGACCACTGGTGGTCTGTGAGGGTACTGCAGGTGGTCCATGGTCAGGGGAGATAAGAATTGCATTATGTATCATATTTGATGTTATATTATTCACAATGTAATTTGTTTCACAAAAATCCTGGTGTAATAGCTGTGTTTTAATACCCCCTGATGTACAAGTTTGAATCCCGTCAGCCCTCGGCTATGTTAAAAATGTTTAAAATGGATTGCTTACATAGTGGTCCACGCAAGCTTTTGATGGTGATATAGTGATCCACATAAGAAAAAGGCTGGGAACTGTTGGGCTAAGATGCATGGAATTTCTTCAGACATTATAGGTGCTGCAAGTTAAAAGAATTAAGGTTCCTTCCTGCTCTGCAGAGGGACTATCCCTTCAGACCTCAGCTTGCAGCAGATTTAGGATAACAAAACTAAATAAATTGTCAAAGAAATTGAATGAAAGTTTAAATATTAAGGTTCTTTTTACATCTTAACAAAAATATCTTGTATAGCACCAGAAACATACACTGCATAGAGGAAAAAACTCTGCCACAAAGAGCACATTATAGAATAGAACATCTGAAAGAAGGTAACATGTAAATGTTCTTGCTTAGCCAAAGTGCCAAAAAAGACCTGTGCATAATTTATCTTTTTGTAGGTGCAATATCCATGTCAGACTTTAAGTTTCTGGAGATTGATAAGAAAATATGAGCATTTTGCTGCACATGCATAGCAGAGAGAAAGAAGAGATGGATGATTAAATGAAGATAGATTTTTAGGGTAAAGGATTTGAAAAGTTCAGTGAGAGACTCATAAGTCAAAACTTATTCTGAGTGTAACTCTGCTGACTTTAGTGGGCTCCAACCCGAGGGATAAATTTGGCACACTAATCACAAATAATTCAATATTTATTTTGTCCTAAAATTGGCAAGAAAATTGTTGCAGGTGTTCATTTAACTTTCTAATGTTCACATTTTCATCACAATCTGTGCTGAGTGATGCCTGTCAACACAGTCAAATCATTTTCAGCAGCACAATCAACAGCACAAACGCATCCTTTGTTGAGGAAGTGCCAGAAAGGTTGAGGTTTTTCTCTGATGCTGGCTGATTCCAGATTTAGCTGCCATTCAGGACAGTATAAGGTTTTGACTTTTAAAGGCTGTCCTGTTTTATAAAGAATTGCAGAGAGAAAACCGAACACAGTAATGCTAAGTGTAATAGCAGATGGATTCACTGGTATGGAGCAGGGCTGTGTTTTTATGTATGGTTTAGTTGTGTGTACTTCTGAATAATTATGGTCCAGATTCTGCTAGCTGTACTGAAGTCTGCAAATAGTCCCATTAACTTTTATGAGACTGCTCAAGGAGCAAAGGGATACTCAGTGGGAGTGAAGGGTATAGAAATTGCCCTGTGTAACTGCACATAGAGCATGTAACACAGATTCTTATGCAATTCTAACTTAAAGAAGCTGATGCCACATTAAATTATTTTATGTGAGGACTCAGCCAGTGGGATTCAAGAGAAATCAAATACCTGCACAGAAATCACACTGGAAAAAAAGGACTTTGACTTGGTGGGCAAACTTTCAAACATAGATAAGATGTCTTTAAAATTCACGGGCTTCTTTCTCACTTGCACTGGAGTAAGGCCATTTTATACCACTATAGCCATAGAACTGTAGAATTTTAGGCTTGGAAGGGACCTTGGTAGGTCATCTAGTCCAGTCCCCTGTTCAAAGCAGGACTAACCCCCCACTAAACCATCCAAGTTTTGTGAAGCTGTACCTGAAAACCTCCTAAGGACAGAGACTCCACCAGCTCCCTAACTAACCCATTTCAGTGTTTCTCCACCCTCCTCATGAAAAAGCTTTTCCTAGAATCCAACCTAGACCTCCCACACTGCAGCTTGAGACTATATTGCTCCTTGCTCTGTCATACACCATCACTGAGAACAGTCTAGCTCCATCCTCCCTGGAGCCCCCTTTTAGGTAGTTAAAGGCTGCTGTCAAATCCCCACTTGTTTTTTCTCTTCTGCAGACTAAACAAACATAGTTCTGTCATCCTTCTCATAAGTCATGTGCTCTGACCCCCCTCATCTTTTTTGTTGCCCTCCTCTGGACTCTGTGCAGTTTGCTCACATCCTTTTTGTAGTGGACACAACCAGACACACTACTTCAAATGTAGCCTCACTAGCACTGAATAAACATTTTCCCCTACCCCCAATATGCTGGCAGTGGTCCTACTAAGGCAGCCCAATATGCCGTTAACCTTCTTGACAGTAAGGGGCACAATGACTCATAGCCAATTTCTTGTCCACTGTAATCTCCAGGTCCTCTTCTGCAGAACTACTGCCTGATCAGTTGGTCCCTAGTCTGTAGCAATGCATCTGATTCATTCATCCTAAGTGCAGGACTCTGCACTTTCCTTGATGAAGCTTATCAGATTATTTTAGTCATGTGAAGGGCATTAAAATGAGTATGAATGTGTGTGCACAAATATATAAATATAAATACCATGCTTGAATTTTAAGGCTCCTTTATCCTGCTGGAGGAATGTAAAGAGGCCTCAGTGCAAATGATAATCAGGCCTTGTGCCCGTTCATATCTTTCCTTCTCCACACAGGCTCCTCTCTCACCCAAAATTTGACTCCCCCCCCCACCTCTCAGGAATAACAGCTCACTTCTTTTTAAACTCTGAACCCCAAGATCATTTACCAGTGGTGAAATTCTCCTGGTGGCACAGGGGTGTGGCAAGGCAGGGTGTTGATGGTAGGGGAAGATGGGGGTGCTGAGCGGACAGCCACACTCCTTTAGAAGAACCTCCCATGCTGGCCCAGTGCCCAGGGCAACATTACTTCCAAACCATGCTGGGCCCACAGAATCAGCAGAGACGTGATCCAGTGACCGTAATAACTCTTGCAAGTGGTGGGTAGGGTCTATGGATGTTGTTCCAATCCATCAATTCGTATAACAGCCATGCAGAAAGTTTCATCTCCCTGATCTCTTGCACTTTATGTGGGTTGCACCCCAAAATGTTGTCCATGGAAAGACTGAGAAACCAATGACACAGCACAGAAGATTGTATATCTCGCTCCCAAAGCAAAGGGAAAATATTTTGAGTTGTGGTTTTTCTTTTTTGGTCTTGTTTCTATAATACAGTCAGAGGGTGAGGAGGCTGTTTGTCAGATGCTGAGCTGACTTAGGGTTAGGCTAGGAATTGTGGTTTGTGTTTTGAGGCTGAACGGGAGCTAGGCTTTGGTTTTTAGGTCAAAATGAAGCACAGTCTTACAAGGTTTTTATTAAATTTTTGTCTAACTGGTGGAAATCTCACTGGCTGACTGGATCTCACAGGATTTTCACCATCTTGAATAATAGAGATCTCATGTGAGGTTTTGAACTGCAGTCTCACAAAACTACTGATGGTTACCAAGAGAGAATTGCTGAATCAGAGAGAAGCCTAGAAAATAGGCCTGTTCTGGTATAGGATCTATACTGAAACCAAAGTCACAGTAGCTGGTTTAGATCCAGGAACTGCATGTGACATAATCAACATGTGGCGCTTCATAATTTGACTTAGATCTAGGGATTCAAAATTACCCATTGTCTTGACTAGAGTGTTACAAACCCTCTCCAGAAAAGCTATGATGGTGATCTCAGAGTAGTGATGTAAAGAAAAATCTGAAATCTGGTCTTTTATGAAACAGATGTATCTATCTGAGCCTTTTTTTTGAAAGGAAACCTTCTTCCAGTGAGAGTGGTGATATTGACGGTCAGTAGAAGAGAGACACTATAAAAGTTCTTGTCAATCTGTGCCGGCCTATAAATTGCATTTAACAAGGCAAACCATGGTCATGTCACAGACGGAGTTAGGTCTTAAGTTTTCATTGTGTGTCAGCTGTAAAACATTTTACAGTGCTGTAAATTCTGCTATACTCTGGACTTTGTTTCTTGAAGCAAAGTAGAGAAGAGGGTAGGAGAAGAAGTCTTTAAATTGCCACGTAAGTTTTCTGTAATTGTAAATAACACAATTGTTACACAATTGCTACACTGTTTTTGGAATGATATTGTGGTCAAAGGCTTTTGTATTTAATGGGCTCTTAGTCTCTTCTGTTGAGAACATTGAACTATGTGGATTAAACCAGGAGCCATATATTCCCTTGTAAAAGTTTTATCTAAAAAGATAATATTATTGCTGTGACTGCAAGAACACTATACTATCTAAATCCATTGGATTTCATAAGTGGAAATCCTTTCCTTATTGGAGTCTCTAGGAAAAACTCCCATTGACTTCCAAAAACAATGCTAATTTGCAGCAATTGGGTGTCTGGCCCTAGAGATTTAGTTAAACCTCCCCACCCTAACCTTTCAGTTAATTCAGAAGTGTAACAAAAATGTTGAGATGTACTGCAACTAGTAAATCCTATGGCTTTGTTAGTCATTAATGACTCCTTGTTTCTTTTTTGCTGGACTAGACTAACACGGCTATCCCTTTGGAAATTATTCATTAAAGCAAACAGGTGACCCATTATTAGGCCTTGAGGGTTGTGTTAGCCAAAAGAAAGGCATAATTAGCAAAAATTAAAAACAGTTGTTGTTGAACCAATATACTTACAGAACTCAAGAGATAAAATGCCAGGAGGGACAGTAAAAGACATTGATCGTTTTCCTTCGATGATCTCATGAGGTCCCTTCCAGCCCTATGATTTGATTTGATTTGATTTGTCTGAACATTTTGATAGGACTGTGCCGCATGTAAATATTTACACTGCAATCATATTTCTCAAAAAATACCATGGCAACCTGCTTAAGAAACTGTAAATCTGCTCAAGAAATTTTAATGGTATGTGGGTGGGAGTGGGTGCATGATTCACAGAGAGAATGGTGAGTGGTGGGAACGGATTGTATTTTGACAGTTTTTTTTACTTCAGATTAGGTTCTCTCTTTTACAAAAGACAAACACTTCCTTGAAGATCCTTAAAGACCCAAATGCTGGAGCTGGGAATACTGTAATGATTCCAGGGCTGGTTCACCCATAGAGGTGACCTGGGTGGTTGCCTAGGGTCAGAGCCATCTTTAAGGGGAGCTAAAAGGGGCAACCGCCCTAGGCCTCGTGCTTTGGGGGGCCTTGTGCTTTTGGGGGTCCCACACAACTGGCAGGAGTAAGGGAGCAGGGACCTTCTTCAAGCTGAGGAGCTAGCCTGCCCAGGGAGCAGCTCCAGCTGGTCAGGGAAGGCGGAAGGGAATTCAGCCAGGCAGCGTTTGGTTACAGTAACTCTTAAGTAGCCACCTTCCCACAACTGCTCCCTGAGGGGAAGAAAAAGGGCAAGTGTTGAGATAAAACTTATGAAGCTAGCCTCAGTCAAACAAACGGGGACAAAAGTCAGGAGAATGTCACATCCCCAACCTTTACAAATCAGGACCTTCTCTTTGAATTTACACCAGCATCTCTAGAAAGCATTTGAGATATTAAGGAAGTTCTTTCCTTCTGCACTTACCAAGAGTTTTCAGTCTTCAGGGATGTCTTTTTGAGCAAATTTCTCTGTGCAGATAATGATCTATTATACCTGAGAGAGAAGACCCCAGGCTAGCGCTTATATGGGAATACTGGGTTTTTAGGGTTAAGGGCCATCAATCAACACGGTAAAGAAGTTTTTTGTCCTTCCTTCTGCACTGTAAGGATGCCCCATTGTCATTGATTTCAGTCAGACCACCAGTTCCAAAGCATGGCAAAGAGGAAAGCAACTGTGGCTGTGTGGGTCTAGTTTAGCGAAACAAACAATCCCTGATGTAAAACAAACAAGGAGTCTTGTGTCACTTTTACAAGCTAACAAATTTTTAAAATCTTTGAAAGTGCTACAGGACTTTCTTGGTCCCTTGTTTCTTCCTCTCATCCTCAAACAATACCTGAGTTTCATTACTTAGATCACCTGTAAAGCCATGAGGAATGTATGAACACATATATTAAAATAAGATGGGAAAGAAGAGAGTCAGGCAGCATAAAGGAAATAACCTACATTAGACAATTGGAATCCAGTCCTTTAAGGTGAGAGAGGACATAGATTTATTTCTTGATATTATCCAAAAATAGCATCTCTTTCTGAATTTTCAGTTTAACAAAAACTTGATCTAAGAAAAATTATTAAACTTTGTAAAATTGTGTGCCTATCTTGAACAGAAAACCAGAACCACAAAGAAGAGTACATCCAGATGCCCGTGTCCACTTGGCTGTGAGGTTGATGAAATATCACCATGACACATTCAGTATTGCCTACCCCAAACATCAAAAATAGTCACAAGTCTGGCTTAAATATATCCTTAAAACTCAAAAATAAAGAGATGTTTAAAGAAATAATAAATGAGGGGGAGCTATTTTCTTTGACTTCTGGGTTTTGAGCCTTTAGGATAAAATCAGGTCATGTTTTTCTGCTTCTCTCTGCAACTTTTTAGCCTGAGGGCTAGACATTTTATGATTTTATTAAAGAAAAATTATGACACTGCCCTGTGTTCTAACTAAACTGATGATGCAGCTGAACAAGTTACGGTGCACTGGGGCAGACAGCAGGGAAGAAGCCTGTTGGGGCCTGGAGAACCAGCAGGGAACTTGCTCAGCTGCATCATCAGCTTAGAGCAGTGATTCCCAACCTTTTTCAGTTTGGGGACCCCTTTGTAACAACAACAACAAAAAAAAGTCTTTGCAGACCCCAATCCCCCAGCTGATTATGTAATCTGGCCTGCAGGGGCAGACTCAGGCCCGCACCAGTGGGACAGCTGGTGAGCAGCGCTGCCACCACCATTGCCTGCACCACCGGGGAGCTGAGCCGTGGCAGCTGTGGTCCCCTGCCCTTGTCCCTGCTGGGGAGCTGCTGTGGCTCCATCCCCTGCCAGGATACAGCCACAGACGGGGAAAGGCAGCCCTGGCAGGGAGCATCAGGGCTGTAGCTGGATTCCGGCCCTGGGTAGGGAGAGGCTCTGCAGACCCCCTGCAATGTGTCCGTGGACCTCTGGGGGTCCCCGCACCACAGTTTGGGAACCACTGGCTTAGAGGGAACATTGCCTGCAAAGTTTAAAATGAGGGGTCCCCACACAAACTGATTTGCCCTGGGCCCCGCTTCCCCCTAGGGACAGCCCTGTCTAGGGTGCCAGCCTCTAGGGAGCACCAAGTGCTGGGCTGGGGCCAGTGAGTTTCCTGCCCCGCCCTGCAGGCATCTGGCCACGGGTGGGGAGCTGACCCCAGAGCTGCCACCATGATTCAGCCCAGCAGCCCGTGCAGCACCTGCCCACTCACCTGTCCAGGGTGGGCCAAGTACAGAGAAGGCCACCATCTGTTCCGGGCCACTGGGGGGGGGGCCCACAAATCTCAGGCACTGAGGGTGCCAAAATACCTGGGCCTGGCCCTGAATCATTTTCTTACCAATAGTCTCTCAGATTCTAAAATGAATTTGATTTGGCTAGGATTGTGCCCCTATTATGTCCTTTTCTGCAAACATTTAAGGCCAGATTCTGTAAGGACCCCTTGCTGAGGCACACAGCAATAAAGGGGCATGCAGGAACCCTTCCTCCTGGCCATACAAGGTCCTCCCATGCTAGCAGTTGGTGCAGTCCCTCAACTTCAGGGAGCGCAAGGACTTGTTTTGCAGCCCCCTGTGGGGCAGGAGACTGAAAGTGAAACGTGGAGGAACATGGTCTGAGCCACCATCACTCAGCTGTGGCATAGGATCACTGTACTGGGAGTGAGCACTTTTACATTAGCTTTCAGCAGCCCCAGAGAGCCAGTAGCTAGCTACCTTCCATAGGGTGGAGCTCTGTCATAAATGTTAACAACAAAACCTTGAAGACATGACGAAGGACTGCATGTCTTTCTCCCAGGGATAGGCCAGTGGTTCCCAACCTTTTCAGTAACATGGCACACTTCAATGAGGCAAACAATTTACTGGCACGCCCACTTTCTTCAGCTGAATTGATAGCTCAAAAAAATCACATTTACTATGGTTATGGTCTTAGTAGAGAAGCTTGCAACATAGTGCATACTAGGTGTTTTCAAACTACGGGCTGGAACCCATTACTCGATCACAGACCCTCAGGTACTGGGTTGTGGTGCCCCCTGCTGCTGCCATTGCACAACTGGAATGCATTGCTCAAAGATGTAATTGTTGGGTCGCAGGATGAATTATTTTTTTAATTGCATCCCAAGATGAAAAAGTTTGAAAAACTACTGCTAAAGAAGGATCAAATGCATTTATTTTGTCCTTTGGCCACCTGTGTTTAGAATGCTTGCATTCTAGAATTGAAGGATTGATATCATGCTTTTAATCTGATGGTTTTCACAAGTTTTCTGAGTTGTAATTTTGGTTGGCTAGCATAGTGTTTATGATGCAACGTTTGTTCTACATTGATTTTTCTTTACCTTTGTACAAAATTTCATGGCACACTTGGACAGTTCTCATAGCACAGCAGTGCATCATGGACACCGGTTGAAAACCCCTGGCATAGGAGACATGCATCTGCACCATCATGGTGCCAGTCTACTCCATCCCTTTCTGCTCTGAAAAGTGGCTCTTAAAAGGGCATTCATATTTATTCTCTTTCCATTGCTCTAGATCAGATGTGATCAGCTTATTGCATAACCTCCCCACAGGAGTTTTGAAAACTCTCACTACCAGAGACCTAAATGCAATTGAGAGGTGTGCACCTACGCATATTTGAAAATCCCATGCGGTGCCTATTTGCATCGTTAGGAGCCTAAAGTACATTTAAAAATCTGACACAATGATCTTTCTAGCTTGTGCAGTGCCTCCACTGTTTGGTATATTCACAGCAAATGAACAGAAGAATTAGATAAAACCATACAGTGCTCTTGTTGAAGGATTGCATTTTAACACTGCTTGTGTGTGTTTTTGTTGTTTGTTTGTTAAGAATTCAGAATAATACACAAGAACCAAAAAATAAGGAGGCAAACCAGGCTGCTCTTTAAGACAGAGGCACAACCTACCTCACTTTACAGTAAATCAACCACCTGCTATCAGGCTATTTCTTGCACACTTCTTTACAAAGGCCCATTCCTCAAAGCAGGAACAGGGAACCTCTTGAGCATTTAGAGTGCTAGCTCTATAGTTTTAATGATTTTTTTCTTTTTAATATACCACATCAAACCCAAAAAGGTTTTGCAGGCCAAAATTTAATTCTGCCTATGTTATATATGTGCAACCTCACTATCTGGAACAACAACCTTCAGTGGGGTTGCATTGTAGAGGTGCAACTTGCTTTACAATTCTGTTGCTGACTCATGAGGCAGAAAAAATTCAAGCTCTTTCTTCCTATAATGGTGCCATCTCTGCACTGTTGACAGGCGTACAAAAATGTAAATATTCATTTGTACTGCAGCAGCCCTGACAGCAACCAACTCAAATCAAGATAAGGGCTTCATTGTGCTATACAGATACACAGTATGAAACAGTCCCTGGCCCAAAAAGCTGACAGCCTAAATAGGCAAGACAGACAAAGAGTAGAGCAGAAGCAGAGATGGGAAGTGTCTTTTTGAAGGTTGCACAGCAAGTCAGTGTCCTATCCAGATGTTTTTTCACTGGACCGCAGCACCTGTCCAAATTAATTTTCTCTGATACACTACTGTTTTGTTCCTGTCACGGCCATGTAGCACGGGCGTGCGGGGAGATGGAGGGGAAGCTCTGTATAACGCAGGCCTTCATTAACTGAACTTCAGAATCAAGGAGTCCTGCAGCAGCTTTAAAGGATAACAAATATGTTTATTGCATGAGCTTTCATGAAAGAAAATCCCACTTTATTGACTGCTTTAAAGATGGGGGAACGTCCCATCATCAAACCATCTGATGAAGTGGGATTTTTCTCCCGTGAAAGCTCATGCAATATATGTTTGTTAGTCTTTAAGTGCCACAGGACTCCTTGTTTGTTTTGCTGAACTAGACTAACACGGCTACCCATTTGGAATATGAACCTAAGACGTCATATTTATGGGGCATTCTTTTCTTTTGAATGAAATTTAAATATGGACAAATCAAACATGTAAAAGGAAACATGCTGAATGTCAAACAAAGAAATGTAATACCAAGATATCAAGGACAAAAATACTTTTAAACATTTTTTTCACGTTGTTTCCTAATCTGAATGTATGGTGTGAAGCAGCAAATATGGTTTTTTTGTTATTAAGGGCAGGCCTACCCTGCCTGCTATTTTTACCAGCAGTTGAACAGAGATGTACAAGATCCAAAGGGGCAGCTGTGTTAGTTTAGTTCATCAAAACAATCAAGGAGTCCTGTGGCACTTAAAGACTAACAAATATATTTATTGCACGAGCTTTTGTGGCAGAAAATCCCACTTTGTCAGATGCTTTGAAGATGGGGGAACTTAAAAAAAAAAAAATACTGCCCTACCCCTGGCACCTCCACTGCATTGAGTTGAAGGGAGGTGCTAGCCCTTAGATTATGTCTACACTAGCAAGCTTAGTCTGGACTAATTTGAATGCTGTCTACACTAGCCTTTGCCTAGTTTGAACTAAGAAAAACAAAAAATTTTAGTTTGAACTAATCAAAGGTTAGTTTGAACTAGTTAGTTTGAATAGTTAGTTCAAACTTCTTTTGGCATTTAGTTTAAATTAGTCGAATGGAGACATGCTAGTTTGAACTTATTTAGTTTCAAATAGCAGTTACCGTATAAACCGATCTGGGTGTAAGCCGAGCCCCCAATTCTGAACCCAAAAGGGGCAAAAAATGGGTGACACATGTATAAGCCGAGGCCCCCTTTTGGCCTTGGCCGCTAACCCTCCAACCAGTGCTGCTGCTGGCTTCCCCTGGGGTTCCCAACAGCTTCCCTAACCCCCAAATCTCTGCTGCTGCTTTTCCCCTGCCCCCTGCGCTGTCCATTCCTCACTCCTGCCCCCCTGCTCTGCCCCTTTTTCACTGTTGTCCCCTGCTCCTTCTACTGCCCCGTCCTCACCGCTGTCCCCACTCTGCCCTTCCCTCACTGCTACCTGCTGCCCCCCTGCTCTCTTCTCAGTTCCCTGCTGTTGCTCCCCTGTTCCCCAACCCCTGCTGCTGCTCTTCCCAGCCTGCCAGACACCCCCCCCCCCAAATCCCCAGTCCCTGTCGCCACTTCCCTGGGCTCCCCAAAAATCCAAGTCCTCCTGGCGCCCATTCCCTGGCCTCCCTGAACCCCCCCGCAAACACTCCCAGCTGTCCCATCACTTTCCTCAACTCCCCGACCTCCTCCCCAGCCCCCGGTCCCTGCCGCCCCTTCCGTGGGCTCCCTGAATCCACCCCTCCATGTCCAGGCTGACCCCCCCCCCAGGGCCTCCTTACTTGGCTGCTCCAGGCGCCAGGGGACCCCTCCTTACTCCAGCCCCGTCCAGGCTGACTGCCAAGATGGCCGCCCGGCAGCACTGGGGCTCCAGCCTGCCACATGGTCAGGGAAACTGCTAGGCTGGGGCTGGCTACCATATTCTCCCGAGTATAAGCCGAGTGCCTGTTTTGAAGGCAATTTTCAGGCACAAAAATTTTGGCTTATATGCTTTGATATACGGTAGTTTGAACGAAGCATGGTTTTCTAGTTTGAAGTAGCCTTTTTGTTCAAACTAAAAAGTTAGCGCAAACTCAAAAACCGTGCTTGGTTCAAACTAACTTTCGAACTAAAAGTCCAAACTAAGATTTAAGTGTAGATGTAGCCTTAGAGTCTGATTCCAGCATGTCTGCTGCTGGGGAAATCAATGGGACTATTTCTGCAGTAAGGTATTACTGAGATTGGTAGAACTTGTCCCTTTTATGCATAACTACAGGTAAGGGCAGGTGGGGTGGAGGCGGGGATATACAGAAGATGGTTTCATTATTTTATGGTACAGTGGTGGGAGGGGCGGAACAGGGCAATAGGGAGTACCAGTTACTTTGTCAAGGATACATGTTACTGCAGTTGTGTCACTGCCCCAGAGTGCATTGGCAGGTGATAGCTGGAAAAGACAACTGGGCAATTTTCCAACTAGTAGCTGTAGCTGGTAGTAAAAATGCAATCTGGCTGCTGTGGCTGAAATAAATGGTCATTAGGACTGATTAAAGTCAGATTTAGGGTGATTTAAGCAATTTAAAAGGGGGAAACCAAAGCCTGTTTATAGAGTAGCCCTGGAGTTAGTTATGTGATTGAGTCTGGTACTGTGAAAATGGGCATGTTTTTGTAGATTACAGCACACTGGGGCAACACAGGTGCTTTTTGCAAGGTAATTTTGGGATGTTAGTGCCTTTTTAATTATTACTCTTATTTTTTAATTTGTAGTATTTGTCTGTGATTGGTTAGTTTGTAGTGAAATCATTTCTGCTTTTAAACACATCACTTTATCCTGTGAAATGAGGCATTGTCAAGACATCTTTGCAATATTATGACTGGTTAGAGCCTTCAGGGTTTGTTGTTAAGTTACATCACTGTAAAGGATGAATAATATAATTGAACTGAATTGGCTCAGATCTGACCTTGGTTAACACTGAGTTTCTCCTCCTATAATCACTCCAGCTTTGCTGGAATTACTTGACTTACATTGAGTGCTGGTTGGGCATTTTTCACCTAAACTTTTTTTAATTAATTCCAGTTAATTGAAATAAACTTGTGGAGATGGATCTGTTTTAACTAACTTCCTGTAAAGAAAGTTCTGAAGTGAAACATTCTGCTTTAAGTTTTTTTGTTTGATTTGACTTTTTATTTCAATGTCCAGGTTAATTTAGAGGCTTATCTAAAAAAAACAAATGTCAAAATATAACTGAAATGAGGGTGATTTAAAAAAAAAATACATTTTGGATTTTTGATTCATGAACGCTTCTTAGATTTCAACATTTCATCATCATTGTGCTTAGAAAATATTTTGAAATCTCAAATTTTGGCAGGATAAGAAAAATTTTTCCTGCCTTGCTCTATTTACATCAGTGTGAATGTAGAATCAGGTCTCAAAGGTTAAACTGGTAGGAAGAGAATCAGGCCTAGTGTACTTAAAGGTTTTTTGCTTCAATCTTTACAAAAGTATGTACAAGTAAAAAGGAATATTTTTGGTTATAGTATTGATAAGCAGTTATTCATGAACACCTTGTAATTTTTTGATCTATTCCTTGATTTTACACTGTTGGACTTTAAATATGCAGTATCAAATTGAGTGTGTGTGTGTAATGTGAAAGAGTAAATTTATTGCTGCATTTATAGTATTAGGCAAGTATTTATTGGTTTTAAACACCATTAGTCTGGAAATCGACCAGAACTTTGACCTTTTTATGATGTGATTTACTGCCGTGAGCCTTCAAATTCCATGGACTCCACTTAAGTAAGTTTTCAGGTTTGGGAAGACAAAAACCTGAGCTGATGCTGTCTTTAAACCAGTAGAGTATTTCTAAATAGAACAAGTTTATTGAACCATCATGTCGAAGACAGATTTTTAAAGTTGTTGTGTGGGAAATACAACTTAGATTTCTTAAGTCATTTCACATAGTAGGTAAAAAGTCTTGATATGGATTTTACAAATCTTATTCAAACCTCTCTCTCTTATACATACAACAAAATACAAGTGAGCATTGTAACTTGTTATATTCTAAGTAGTGAACCCTAAAGAGCTAGATGAGTGACATGATATAATAACAAATGGTTAGAAAGAAAGTGACTTGAAACCCACTACTTAGTGAGTTTATTTTTCATCATGATAGTTTTTCTCAGATTGAGCAAGTTTTGAACAGGCGAGGAATGGTCTCTATGTATCATTGAATGAATACCAGGTTTATCAGTATTTAGATTAATTTTGCGTTTTAGATATGCCCAAATGTATATAAGTGGTTACATGCTTATATTTTGCTGTCTAACTGGTCACACCCCTTCGTGACAAGTTGCAGAGGGGTAGCCTTATTAGTCTATTTCAGCAAAACAAGGAGTCTTGTGGTGCTTTTAAAGACTAATAAATTATTTATCTCATGAGCTTTTATGGCTGTAATCCCATGATTAATAACTGACATGGGACTAGTCCCATGAAAGCTTGTACAATAACTAAATTCGTTACACTTTAAAGAAGTGTCACAGGACTCCTTGTGTGTTATATCCATTAGTGTTATCAGAACTCCTGTTAATTAAATAGCAGTCCAGCTAACTGCAGGTAAGGGCCACTTACCTTTCTATCCTTACTTATGGGAGTAAAGTGTATTGTGAGTATCTGAAACCCAAAGAGTGGGATTACCCATGCATGTAAGGGCTCTGGAGCAGACTCTTGATCTGAAGCAATATAAATGGGAAATTCTAGTGACATTTTTCTTGTGCAAATTACAAAGATACTAGACTGCCATGTTGTGAGGCAAGGTGAATCTTTGGAAATGGATTAATTTCTCAGCCCAGCCAGTCTTCAGTGCAGGTTGTCAGGAGTTTTGTTTTTTTCCTAGATTTAGGTGAAAGCAGTTTGAAGACATTTTCTATAACCCAGAAACCCACAGGGGTTTCTGTCTCCTGGAATTCCCTACCTGAGGAGGAAAAATAACTTGTGATTCCAGTTTACTTGTGCCGCCAGTTTAGAGGTACAGCATACTTGTTCTCCTGCAAGACCGGAGTAAATGAGTGAATGAGAGGGGCAAGAGCTACGTTTCAGCTCATTCTTCACTTCTTGTTGCACTCCTTCAAGGTGGGATGATTCCAGGAAACCAGAGCCTCTTTACTGCAGCCTTGAGCATAGGGACTGATTTTAGGCTTCCTTGTTGTTGGCCACACAAGTGGACTAGAGGCTTCTTTCTGCCCCTCCTCTGCATTGCAACTTAAGGCAGCTCCCAGTGAACTAAAGGAAAAAATGTAATGCAGGGTATGTTACTGGTAAGGGGAAAAGTGGTGTGTGGAGTTTCATTATGTGGCTGTTCATTGACTGTGTTGCCATATGGTCCTCACTTTGAAAGAGAAGGCAGTTGGCAATTACTCATGTATGTTAGAGACCCAAGTGTGGTGCCACTGAAACCAATGAGAGATTTGCTGTTGACTTCATTTGATGCAGCAGAGGATGTATAGCAAGCTATGTTTCATGCAAAGTCCAGTTGTAAATCTGGGATTTGGCTTTCTGTGGGCAAAACTTTAATTCTTTTAACAAGTAAACTGCACATCTCTTCAGATAATGCATTTCATCAAGCACTATGTGCAGGATGGGTATGTCTACACTGTGGGCTTAAGTTGACTTAAGCAAAGCCCTGGCCACATTTGGAGTTCATTAAGTCAACTTAAGGGCTTCTGTTAAGTTGACTTAACTCCTGCCCTTTAAATTGACTTTAAGTTGACTTAATAAAGTTGATTTTATAAAGTCGACTTAAGCCAGGGGACCCATTTAAAGTCGATGTTTATTAAGTCAACTTTAAATGGGTATGCTGGCTTAAGTTGACTTTATAAAGTCGACTTAATGCAGTGTGACCTCTCTAAGTCGACTTAATAAGGTCTACTTAGTTTTTGTAGTATAGACATAACTGATATTGGCAAAGACAAGCTTTTCCACAGGAAACCACATGCAGTGGAATGGGAACCCCATGATGATTCCCTCACATTTCCCCCAGTCCCTATGTTCTCGCCATACAGGAAAACCCTCAAAATTTGTGGATATTCTGAGAAATATGCAAATCTTGGGGTTCTGCCAGATTCATCCAAGATAGAGGCAGTGTTCCTCCACACTTCCTGTTGGTCTCTAACAGTCCTGATGAAGAAGCAGGTCATAAAAGCTTAGAAACTCTTCAGCCAGGGGATGTTATTAGTCTTCCTCTGTGTACATTTTTGTGGTTTGCATTATCACTTACTAAATACACTGAAACACTATTTATGCTATTACAGAACTCTGAGGCCTTTGCAGACCATTGCGGCTTTCCGGTTCTAGGAACTGGACAAAGAGGTCACTGCAGCGTACTGTGAAGCTACTGTAAATACAAAGGTTGACTTCACTCTAATGTTAACATGACCGCAGGCTATGTATCATTTTGGAGTTTGTGCCTGCAGGGTCTACAAAGGACAGCTAGACTTCAGCATATTAGTGTACTCTACATTCACTTAGTCAAGGCAAGCTGTTAGTCTCATTGAAAATGAATGAAAACCAAATTTTTTACTTATACATCTATACAGGAAACAGAGTTCCAGCTGCTCATTCATGTCAGCTGAGGTTTTAGTCCCTGGTGTTCAACAAATTGTAATGGGTATGGTATAGCAGATGGGGGAAAACTGTAAGAGATAAGACTAATATCTACTATAGTAACATATTAGAGATGACACAATGTAGCATATAACAGATTTTTAAAACATATCGGAGAACTTACTTTTTAAGTTGCAGTTTGATCGGTGGATTACCCTGAGACAGAGTTCTCTCTTTGAATTGAATTGAATCAGGGTTGGAAGGGACCTCATGGAGTCCAACCCCCCAGGGCTTGAACCCAGGACCTTCTACGTATTAAGCAGAGGTGTGAGCCACTGCATAGTGAAGATACACTAAGTGATGTTTGGGGTTGGTATGTTAAGTACTCCAGCTTCCTGAAAACTGACTTCATATCAAGACTGTCAGAGCTTGGTGTTAGAAGCTGCAGTCAGGAGCTTGGCAAGCTCTGAGGAGAATTTCCTCTAAGGGCCCAGGGCTTGCTGGCCCTTCAGAACTATAATAGATGTTCATTTTCCTCTGGGCCTAAAAAGTACTTCCATTTGCAGGTGTCCTTTTAGGTGCATTATTGAACCTGATTCACCTTTGCCTTGCAGCTTTCTAATATTACTAGTACAAGATGGGTATAAAATAGATCAGCTTCAAATAGTCATGTCGCATCTATTCTGCATTTGGTTGGCACTGGTGTAAATGACCACATACAGAGCAGGGCAATGGTAGGACTGGATCTGTTGTGTACCTTAGACAGCCAGTCTCATTGATCTTAGAGTGAAGGCACAAATCAACACTGCTGTAGTTCTGGCCAAATAATGCCATTATATTTAATATCAAATGGCATATGTCTGACTGGTAACAGTTCTCATTTATGCAGCAGCTTTTTAAGGTGAAATATCTTTTTTGTTTGCTCGTTCTTTGGTTTCTTTTTTCCCATTTTCGTCACTGTGGACCTGGTCCCTACGTTTAGTTAATGGGAGTTCTGCCACTGATTTAAATGGGACAGGACTGGGGTCTTATTGTGTTTCCTGTCTGCCCCCCCCCACCCTTTTTTTTCAACAAGGATCCTATGAGCATACACTTCCCATATAAACAGTGTGGAATAGACTGTAAATGTTGTTAAATCTATAACAAACATAATGTTGTTTGGACTGGAACCATCTTTCCATCCTAAAGCACTCTCTGAATATTAGCAGGCTGGAACTTTGCAGCTTCAAGCAAAAGATCCATGAACCAAAGTGACTAAAGCAGTAGGGCATGCAGCTACAATTTCCTTAATAGATGCAATTAGCATAGCTATAGAGTGGTGGTGTTTTTTTATATTTTCTGCTGTGTGGCTGGGAGCTAAGTAGAAATATTTATAAATGATTAGTTTAATTTTGCTGATGCGTTCATTAGAGAAGCCCAAGAGCAGCTGGGAGACTGAGAGGAGCTGTGAACAGAGAACAAGAGGGAGCTCATAAAGGCAAGAGAGACTGAACGGCAGCCAAGGGAGCCAAGTAATCCACAGGGCAATGCAGAGGAGCTGGGCAGGAATCAAGCTGACATGCTTCATGTGCTTTTTCTTCCTTCCCTCCCCCCCACTCCTCCCCTCAGAGGCCCATCAAGCAACTCTCCTTTTGTGTTAATCTGAGCAAGGAAAAAAGTTTGCTTAATTAAAAGCCTGTCTCTTTTCTTCATTTTCTAAAGATGCTAGAGTAAAATAACATGCTCTCCTAACAGAGAGGGAGGGACAGGAGTGCCTGATCAGGTCTCACCCTGACAGGCTCATTCAGCGTTAAGAACTAGAACAGGGAATCAGTTCATTCAAGTGGATGCTATTTATTCAATGGGACATTCTCCCAGTAAAATCCCCCACAAAAATCTGTCGTGCCTGCTCAGGAAGGAGGCAAAAAACATCTTGCGTGTGAATCATTTTATGGGTGAACTCTCCTATAAATAAATGAGGGTAACACACAAGTTTCAGTGAATGGAGCTTATACAATCTATCACAAAAGTTGTTGTTTTTTTTTTGTTTTGTTTTGTTTTTGAGATGCACCCTCTTTACACTCCTCTTTTACTCACCTCCCACTGTACCTTAATGAACCCTTTCTGAAGAGCTTTCCAATTGATTGCTTCTCTCTGGTCTTTGCAGAGTACAGACAGATACCTGAGGCTGCTATTCCTGATGAGAACTACCGGTGTTGGCCTTCTTACCATCACAAGGGCTGTCTTCTCTCTGTGTTCGATGTTGGTGAAGCCATGGAAGTCTGCGAGAGTCACTCCCAATGCAAAGCTTTTGTCTTAACCAATCAGACAACATGGACAGGTAAGAGGTGCCAGAGAATAAATGGAGCAGTTGGTGGTGATGATCTAAAATGAGCTACAGGCCAGTCTCCATAAATACAGTTTTGAAGCAATCAGGTGAATGTGCTACACTGAAGTAAAGTCATGGGAGCATAGTTGTTAGAGATGGTCTGATGTTGCGTAAGCCTTGATAGAGGCTGGGCAGAAGAAGTGGGCTAGGCTATACTTCCCTTGTGTTCCATAAAGGGTGAATGTGCACTCACTCCATACAGGAATCCAGGGATTTGACCACAGTGGCTATGTCTACACTGCCAAAGATATTGCAAAATAGTTATTGCAAAATAACTTTGAATTTATTTTGAAATAGCATTATTTAGAATTTATTATTTTGAAATAGGAATCTAATGAAGACTCTATTTTGAAATAATAATTCCTACCTTACTTCAAAATAGAGAGTCTTCACAGCTACAGGTGTAAAAAGTTAATATGAGCATACCCTCCATGTCTCCATTCCTGTTTGTAAAATGGGATAATATGCCTTCCCTACCTCAGCGGTAGGTTGTGAGCATATATATTAAACATTGTGAGGGGCTCAGATACTGTGGTAATGGGAGCCATGCAAATACTTATGACAGGCTAGTGGTAAGGCTACACTGTTGGTGGCACTGATTGTGTGAGTTTGACTGAATGTTTATAAAGGTGTGCTCAGTCAAACTCAAAATTAGCCAGAGGCTAAGACCTACCTGGCAAGACACATAGGGTATGTCCACACAGGCTTCTTATTTCGAAACAAGAGAGGTGTTATTTGAAACAACAGGACCTGTTGTTTTGAAATAACAGCTGTTATTTTGAAACCGTTAAACCTCACATCTAATTGAAATAACCGTTGTTTTGAAACAACGGCATTCAGACACATTGTTTTGAAACACCACCATTGTTTCGAAACATGTCTGAACGGCCTTGTTTCGAAATAACCGTTTTGAAACAAGGGTTATTTCGAAAGCAGGCTTTCCCTTAATTCGAAAAATAAATCTGTTAGTCTCAAAGTGCCACATGACTCCTTGTTGTTTTTTTGCTGGACTAGACTAACACAGCTATCCCTTTGGGTATTTTAAGTAGTTTGCATTCTGTCTTTGATTGCTGCCAAAATCACAGTGTGGTATAGAGCAGGGCTAACTGCCCAGTTTAAAGGAATTATGACTATATGACTTGTTAAAATTTTTATAATTATGTGACTTGTTAAAAGTCACTTTCAGGTTCTCAGCACAGTAATGTTCTGCAGCAGTGTATGGAAAAGTCAGTTCTAATCTTAAAGAACAATCTTATCTTAACGTATATTAAGATCTACATGTAAACAATGGTACAACAGTAATGTCATCAAAAGGGAGAGTTAAATGGTTAAGGCAGAAATGTAAAAATGACAAGACCTGGGAATAACAGTGCTACTTAGAAGCAGACACTGATTTGGGGTTGCTCACTTCTGGGCATCGAACTAGAGATACTTCAGCACTGATTCTCAGCCACTGTAAATCAGTTTGATTTGAGTGGACCTGAGTTAACTTACACTAGCAGAGTCTGGCCCTTGATCTCCCTCAATGGCTATGTCTACATTGGAGAGCATTTTCAAAAAAACTTCTGTTGAGAAAAAAATATTTTGAAATACATTTGAAATAACTTTTTTTTCAAAAATGCTATTTTGGGAGAACGGTCTGGGGACCACTCCTTGTCCTGAAATACATCGCCTCCCCCCCGCCCCCCAAAAGTGAAGGTCTACACTGGACTTACTTTTGTGAAAAAAGAAAGGCAATGGAAAAGATAGGCAGGCTTTTTTGAAAAACACCTTTGCCACATGTGGCAATCGCTTTTTTTTTCTTCTTGTTTGAAGAAAGCCAATCTCAAAAAGCTTTTTTCAAAATGTAATGAGGTTTAGTGTTGCCGAAAAAGTGCACCAGTATTTTGAGATGCCGGCATGCTTTTTCAAAAAAGCGAAACCTGACAGCTTTTTTGAAATAAAAAGCCTTTTTAGCAATCACTATGAATGCCCTAGGAATCTCAGTATGCTGGGATCACATCTATGGAGAGGAGATGTAAGAAAGATGCTAGTTGTGTGCTCTCATCATGCCTCCCTAAGGGTAAGGTACCAGTAAACACCAACTACTGGCACTTTACTGAGGAGAGTCTTAAATGAACTCTGGCTTATGAAAGGATTAATTATGTAACAAACTCTACAGGCTGCCCATCATTCAGTGTTTTCTGTTGTACTAGTTTGTTGGAAAGAGCGGAAGATTTGCTACAGTTCATTTATGAATCTGAACTGCAAAATAATTGACAGGAGATTGCTTACCTAGGATCTGTATTTCAGACCAGGGCAGATCTGGGGTATATACACATTTTGTATAGGTACAAACAATTCAAGATGGCGGTGTTGCATAATCTAATAAATATCCTTCATTTTAAACCATTATCTGGAGCCCATTAAAGTCACTGGGAGAATTTGTAGAGGCTCTTAAATGCTCTCTCTAAATAAATCAGATTAAAATTGTATTAATCTTCAAGTGTTTCCCTTAACTACCTATGGGCAGCTCTAAAGACCCAAATGTTGATTGCAGTTATCCTAGCATATACTTGAATTCTGCTCTTAGTGATCCTGGTTTGACTCCATAATGAACCTATGGAAATCAATGGAGTTTTGGTATAACAGAGTTCAGTTTGAACCTTTTGACTTCTACAGAAAGACTACACATTTATACCGGCTTCAGTGAAGGAAGAATTTGGCCTACGATGTAGTTTAAAGAATTCAGAGAAAGAATCAGGAAACGAGACTTCAGTGTTTTGAGTAAATCAAAATTTTGGTCATCACTTCTAATTATGTTCTTCTTTCATGTTCTGTTTAGGGCGGCAGCTTGTCTTCTTCAAGATGGGCTCAAATCGCATCCTGCCTGATCCTGACAAGATAACATATGTGAAAGTGACAGGCTGATAGCTTAAGTGGCTTAGTCTGACTTGTAAATGACAGGAGCTGTTTGTGTATAAATATAGACAGCTGTTATGTACAAGATGTCTGCGAATGCAGAGATAATTGCACTATTACTCATTCTAATCTAGAGTACTAAACAAAACTTTAAAGAAGTGACCTGCATGACCAGGATGAATGTGCAATACAACAGCGTTTTGAAAATGTGATTTTTTTTTTCCTAAAGAAAACAAAAAAGATACACTGAGATACAAATTTAGCTGTCAAGCAGTAGGTGACTCTAGCTTTTCTAACCCAGGTTAATGATCTGTGCATATATGCATAGGTTATAAAGTTCATAATTTACATAGGAAGTCAAGGGCCTCTGCCATGCTATTTATTTGGTCAAGTACAATCAATCACTAGAGAGTTACTGAAGCGTATCAGTTAGAAAGCTAAATATCAAATGGTATATAAGACAATCAATGTACGTGTTAATCCAATATGCAAGGCCAAAAACATTTGTAGAAATACTAGGGTCTGTTGTCAGTGGATCTCAGCCATATTTATAACTTCAAGAATGTAGCCAATTTTCATTTTGCTTGGGAAGTTTATGAAACATTTTAACTTTAATTTTAAAAAAGCCGTATTTCTGTTGTTTAGGGCTCAAGTCTAGCTCCGCACTTAAGCACAGGCCAACATTAAGCATGAGTAGTCCCATTGAAGCCATTTGTACCCAAGCACATGCTGAATAGGGATAGCTTAAAGTATATACTTAAGTGTTTTGCTGAATCAAGGCCTTAAATCACTGTCCAAAAAATATTCCATAAGCCTTAGGGTTTAAGGTATCTCATTGACAGATCAGCAAAGCAATCAATTAATTTGAACACCACCATTTTTTATGAACATCTTTGCAATGGAAGACTTTCCATTTTTTTAATCATCAAATCCTTGGTTTTCTAAGGTGCTTTCTGACTAGTTCTTAGAACAAATGAAATGAAAAATGAACACTAGCCTTAATTCTATATAAATATACATTTGATAGGCAAAGTGTGTCTAGAGAATCTGCTTTCAGTGAAAGCAATAAACTAAATGCTAAAAGTGACAGATGTCATACTATTTTGTAGTTTGTACATGCAGAATTTTTTGTACTTTTGTTCCTTAAATTGTTTATTTTTGTAAAATAAAGAAATACTTTTTTGGGGGGAATTTGTTCCTTAGTTGATTTTTTTCTATGCTTCAGATTAAGGTCTGTACCCTGTGAAGATGTATGCATGTTCTTAAATTAGAATATTCTGAATAATTTGAGTAAATCTTTGCAGGATTGGATCTAAGAGAACCTAATTTTGCCTAAGGATATACACATGGCTCCTTGCTGACTTCAATGGGAATCTGGGGTGTGTATCCAAGAGCAAATTTAGGCCCTGTTTATGCATTTGTATATGCTGAAATAAGTGACCTTTAGGTCAAGAGACCATGTTTCAGTAGCTTCTCTTTCTTTGTGACTTCAGTCATGTAAATACAGCTCCTTGGTGTTCATACATTTTGAATTAACAGTGGATTAGAATAGAATCTGAAGTAATTAATTTTAGGACTAAATTCTGTTTTTCCTCACTAGGCTTTGTTCAGGGCAGTGGGGGGTGGGGAGGAATAGAGCTTTCCGGCTACGAGGAGAGGATGTTCTTGGGGCAGTGTGTTCAGCACCAGCCCTTACCTCACTGCAATTTCCTGGAGATTACTGATGCTATCCTGTAATAAGATCCTGCAAATCACTGAAATAACATGCTAAAATTCTTAGATTAATATTTTAGCTGCTGTACCAACTGACTGTCATTGTGCCTTTAGGAGTCCTTCATTAATTTGATGGTGATAGACACACTGTAAGGAGACCTTTAAAATCAATTCATCAATCACACCAACACACACTGTACTGAGGCACAGCTCATTGACATAATATACATTTATTGGCACTGAAGCGTCAAAACATACTTTGAAAGCCTTGGTTATGTGCCTTTATCTTAAGCATTATATAAAATACCTTACCCTTTTAAGAACACCTAGTGTAAATTAGCCACTTTCCTAAATAAAAGTATCCAATAGTTTTAAACTTTGAAAAGAAAGCTATCCAAAGGCATTAGCCTGCATTATAGGTTAATGATCAGGATCACTCCATTTTAGCCTTTCACATTTGTCTAAAAAAAAAATCTTAAACCAAAAAGGAGACTGTACTGTGGAAGTTTAAAAACTGCCTAAACCATTCTTATCAGATTCCAAAAGCCTGGATGACAAATGTCAGGGCTGATCTCTTCTATATGGACTGTTTTGAAAATAGGGGTTTCCTTATAGAAATGCTAGCTTGTTCTAAAAGCTGGAGTAACTGCTGGTAAAAGAAATATATTTAGGGCAATGTGTCATTGCCAGCTTAAAATCAAATTCAGCAAAATCTGACAGGGGTTTCTATGCCACAAGAACCAGACGTAAGAACCACAGCAGAGAAAGGCATAGAAAAGCAAGTTGGTAGGTTTGATCCAGTCAGACTTTTCCAGACTTGGAGCAGCAATTATATGCAATTTCCTTGTGGAAAAAGGTATTTTTATCTTTTTCTTAAAGGTTGACTGTGTCTCACATTTCTCCAGCTTCTACAGCCCCTTTCCTGTAGCTCCAAGGCAGGAAAAGGAAAGAAGACACCAACCAGGCTGTTTATGGTTGATCCTTGGTATTAAAAAATGAAGTAAATCCTGAGATCGGAACAGAGAAATTTACTCGGTGCAAAGTGAACAGACTGCATATGAAATAATCTCCCAACAAATGTGCTGAATGGGCCTGGGGAAAGTGAAATCTATAAAATAGTGAGCATTCTGACACGGCGTAAGAAAGGCCTGATGCCTCTTGGAAAGGCTTGCAAGTTTAGGAGTCCATTAAGGTATGCCCCTGATCCCTTTGTCACAGGAGTTGATACAGAAAACGGCAGGCAAGAAGTAATTATTTAGCAGCTCTCTCTACCACTGCCAGACACAGATTGATCAGCTGCTGACAGGCATCAGAAGGGATGGAGTAGGCATGTCTGAATAACCAGTTGGTAGAATGCCTTGGGAAATTACTAGCCAGGGAAGAAAAGCAAAGGGGCTAGGCTAGGGCAATCAGTTGTAAAAAGCTTTAGTCAACCCCTCAAAGCACAAGTGTCTACAAATGATTATATATATATATATATATATATATATATATATATATATATATATA
>ML682004.1:28894695-28926813 GCA_007922195.1 Podocnemis expansa | reverse complement strand
TATATATATATATATATATATATATATATATATATATATATATATACACACACACACACACACACAATTAAAATTCCTTTTCATTGTCTGATTTCTCAACCTGTATGAAGCTCAAGCGTATTGCCAAGTTTTTCTCCTCAGCTATAAAGGATAGAAACATATCTTCCCTAAAAATGAAAATTAAGGTGCTCGTTTAAGCCACAGCCCCTTGAGTCAGTTGATTAAAAAAAAAAATCACAGAAGTGTCGCAAGAGCCAGAAATAGAGATGTACATAAACTTTAGTCCAGAGTGCATCTTCCTTGTGTCCTGTAGAATGAAGCAAAGTAAAATTGGTATAAAAAAATGAGGAAAAGTATTTATGAATGCTTTCCAGGAAAATGTTCTGCCTTTTTGGCCAACATTTTAAATTCTAATTAAAAGCTGGCTGTTAAAAAAAAAAATAAAACTTTGATGAAATACTCTATCCACCATCAACAACTTCTGGAAGTTAACACTAAGAAACTGAGAACAGGTAGTGATGGTGGCATCATGAAAGATTCTCTCTCGCTCTCTCTCTCACACAGAGTACCACAGACTGAATGAGTTAGAGAACTGGATGAATTTAAAACAAAAACAAAAAAATTGTAAAACAAATCCATACCCAAACTGAGGTTGGCTGGGGGGTTTTTTTTTGTTTGTTTTTTGGTTTTCTTTTGATAATTGGAATGGCTTATCCAAAATGTAACTTCTCCAGCTTCTAAACTAGTGCTTTGGTAGGCATAAGCCAATTTCCCTTTTATGTGATGGCCACAGCAGGCCCAGTGCCAGATAGCACTCCCTTTGTGTAAGTAGGGTCTTTGCTCTCCCGCAGTGCAGATGTTGAAATTAAGCACTGTGTTTTCAGGGCTACCATTTATAGCCTTTCAAATCATTTTTTCTTTTTCTCTAATTGATTTGTAAATCTTTTTGGAGATGCATGTGAAAAGTGGGGGGGGGAACCATTATTCCTATAGAGGAAGGGGAAGAACATATTTGGACATAGACTCGCTCACCTAGTGAGGAGGGGTTTGAAGGAGGAAAGTGATCAAAGCCCACAGGTAAATCACAATGGCTATGTCCACACTAGGCTTTTAATTCGAAACAACCACCATTGTTTTGAATTAAAAGTTGACAGGTCTAGATAATGTTTCCTCATGTTGAAATAAGGAGCTCCTTTATTTCAAAATAAGGAAAATCATTTTGATACAATAAAACCTAGTTAACAACCTGGCCGGCTGTTATATTGATACGTCACACATATCGATATAACACTGGGCCTTCCTCCCAGCGTGCATGGCACACTGTGAGGAAGTCCCCCCTGGCCAGGGGGCTGAGGCAAGCTGCAGTAGGGCACAGGGGGGCTGCCAGTGAGGAAGCTGGCGTGCCACTGTCCCCACTTGCCGGCAGCGGGGGCGGCAGGCGCCCCAGTTGGCTGGACCCGCTGACCGGACTGTGCGGCTGCCCCCTGTGCCGGGAGGGGGGGGGTAGAGCTAGCCAGGCGTCCTGATGCCCCAGCCCCTGACCACTTGCAGGCAGCCAAGAGCAGGGGGGATTAGGGTACCTGGCTGGCTCTGCCCCCACCACCCGCTTGCCCCTCAGCCCAGGCTCAGGGAGCACCTCACCGGGTGACTGGGGCTGGAGCTGGCTTTGCCGTGGCCCTGCCTGGGGGCAGCCACAGGTGGGGTGCAGGGCAGGGTGCAGAGCTGGCCACGTCCCTGTCCCCGGGGACAGCTCTGGGCAGGGAGCAGACCCGGCTGCCACAGCCCCTGCCCCTGCCCTGTCCCTGGGAGCAGCTGCCTAGTGCAGGTGGGGGGCATGGGTCGCCTAGCTCCCTGCTAGCCCTTTTTCCCCACCCCAGGCTGAAAACAGGGGCACGGGGCTAGGAGCTGGATGGGGCTTGGAGCTGCTTGTGGTGTCCGGCAAGCATCTCCCAGCCTGGTCAATTTTACAGCTGTGAAATTTCACAGCCGCTCCCAGCCCCATCGGGCTCCTAGCCCCTGCCCCTGCACTCATGCTGCGTGGGGAAACGGGGCTGGCAGGGAGCTAGGTGACCCCAGCCCCAGCCACCCACTGAGGTGCCCCCCCGAGCCTGGGGGGGAGGAGGGGCAGCTGGAGTCGGGGAGAGCTAGGCAGGGGATTGGTTGGCCACATGGCCCTGCGAGAGGGCCATATTGCCACACTTCCCATGCTGCCCTTCTCCTGAAGCAAAATAGCATGTGCACACAGAGGGCATGCTATTTCGCTTTCAGGGTTTCCCTTATTTCAAATTAAAAATTTATTTCAAAATAGGTCATTTTGAAATAAGGATTTTAGTTTGAAATAACTTATTTCAAAATAACCAGCTATGTGTGGACATAGCCAATGAGGGAAACCTGGGGGGGGGAGGATGGGCCTTCGGGGGAGCTGGGGCTGTAACAGCAGGGATAGAAGAGAGTCTAGACAGTGGGCGGGGGGGGGGGACTCAAATCAGTGTTTAAGGTGTCCTAATGAAGCCCTAATATCTGAGGTGAGTAGGGAAGGAAGACACTCAGAGAAAAATCCAAGGAGGACGACGGAACAGGAGACACAAACAAGTGAATATAGGGCAATCAGCCTGAAATCTTAGGTGCCCGAACACAACTAAAAGGAGCCTGGGAAACAAGCAGGAAGAATGAGTAGACCTGACACAGGCCAGGAACTATGCTGTAATTGGAATAACAGACACGTGACGGGATAGTTTGCATGACTGAAGCACTGCCATGGATAGGTATAAATTGTCCAGGAAGGACAGGCAGGGAAAAAGATGAACTGCATCTGAGGGTGCTAAGGGGGGTGCCCAATGTGAATGCAGAGTTGCTAGCCATTATCTTTGAAAAATCCTGCTGAATGGGGCAGGCCCTGGAAGATTGGAAAAAGGCAATTATAGTGCCTATCTTCAAGAAAGGGAAAAAGGAGGATTGGGGGAACTATAGACCAATCAGCCTCACCTCAATCTCTGGAAAAATCACGGAGCAGGGCCTCAAAGAAGCCATCCTGAAACACCTGGAGGAAAACAGAGTGATCAGGAGCAGTGACTGATTGCCTTCTATGAGGAGAAGACTGGATCTGTGGATGCAGGAGTAGCTGTTGATGTGATATACTTCGAGTTTCACAAAGCTTTTGATATGCTTTCCCACAGAATTCTTGTCAGCAAGTTAAGGAAATATGGGTTGGATGAGTGGACCATAAGGTGGAAAAAAAACTGGCTAGATCAATGGGCTCAGCAGGTAGGAATCAAGGGCTCAGTGTCTAGTTGGCAACTAGTAACAAGTGGTGTACCCCAGGAGTTGGTCCTGGGGCCTGTTCTGTTCAACATCTTCATTAATAATCTGGATGACGGGATAGATTACATGCTCAGCAAATTCATGGATGACACCAAGCGGGGGGGGGGGGGGGGGGGGGTAAAGAGCCTGGAGGACAGGGATAGGATTCAAGGAAACATAAACAAATTGGAGCATTGGGGCAAACCAAAGCGCATGAGGTTCAACAAGGACAAGTGCAAAGTCCTGCACTTAGAACAGAAAAATCCAATGTATTGCTACAGGCTGGGGACTGATCAGCTAAGTAGCAGCGCTATAGAGAAGGAGCTGGGTGTTATGGTGGATGGGAAGCTGGATATGAGTCACCAACGTGCTCTTTTTGCCAAAAAGGCCAATGCAATATTGGGCTGCATCAGCAGGTGTGTTGCCAGCAGATTGAGGGATGTGATTATTCCCCTCGTATTTCGCACTGGTGAGTTGGTATCTGGACTGCTGTGCCCAGTTTTGGGCTCGGCACTCCAGAAAGGATATGGACAAATTAGAAAGTGTCCTGCCAACGGCAATAAAAATGATTAGGGGGTTGGGGCACATGATTTAAGAGGAGATACTGACGGAACTAGGCTTATTTAGTCTGCAGAAGAGAAAACTGAGGGGGATATTTGATATCAACTTTCAACTTTTTGAAGAGGTGCTCCAAAGAGGAGGGCGCTAGGCTGTTCTAACTAGTAACAGAGGACAGAACAAGGAGCAGTGGTTTCAAGCTGCAACTGGGGGTTGTCAAGGTCAAATATTAGGGAAAACTTTCTCACTAGGAGGGTGGTAAAGCATTGGACTGGTTTGCTTAGGGAGATGGTTGAATCGCCGTCTATGGAAACATTTTAGGTCCGGTTAGATAAAACCCTGGCTGGGATGATTTAGTGGAAGTGGTCTTGTTTTTAGCAGGGGGTTGGACTAGATGACCTCATGAGGTGCCTTCCAACCCTATGATTCCTTCATTTTGCAGCTGTTGCCAGTTAGCAGTTGCCCTGAGTCAGAAGCTTCACCTGTATCACAGGGGAAAGCAACTTCATTTAAAAGGTTACACTAATTTTTAAACAGGCCTTGATTTAAAGTCAGAGGGCCAACAACTTATTTAACAGACGATGCATTCATATAAACAAACAGAATTGTCCAGCATGACCCTATACGGCTACCAGATACTAAGGCCTGGTCTACACTGGCTGAGGAATTTGGCAGCTGGTGAAGGGTGATACACAAGCTGTGTAAAATACCTTGCTTATCTCCCTTTACTTTCCTAACACTCGCTTACCATAGTGTTTCCACTGGTCTAAGTTGACAGGAAATGCTGCCCTGCCCCTTTGACTCAATGCTACTTTTCTTGAATGGGTGGGTTTTAATGCGTCGACTTTTGGATCAACTGTGGAGGGATGGCGCTGCGAAGACTCTGCCACCGGCAGTGTAGAATTGGCCTAAGAACATTTCAATACGCTCCACTTGCAATGTTAGAGCCTGACTCTGATTTTTACCTATCCTGATTTTTTTCAGTAGAACTCCAGTGAGTGCTGATTTATATCTGTGTAACAGTTCAGACTCTGGCTCTTTACATTTCAGAGTGGCTATCTTTTAAGATTGAAATAAACTATTTTTCTTGACTGGAAATGTTTTAACTATATAAGAGAAACAAAAATGCATTTTTTCCTCTTCCCCCCCCCCCCCTCAGCTTTCTCTATGGTTCTCAATGATTCCAGCAACTGACTGACAAGAATCATTATGGAGGATAGTAATTTTTTTTTGTTTGTTTTAAGTTGGACTTTAAACAAAGCAAAGCAAACTAGGAGACTATTTGTTCATAAACAGATTCAGCAAAGAAAGAATGGGTTAGCTATTTTTTTCTTACTGATTTTTAACAAATGTTCTTTTATTCCTCTGCTGTCTAATTTCAAGTACATTCTAATGACATATACAGTGGGGACCCGTTAACATGCAACCGGTTTGCGCGTGAATCTGGTTAACATGCGGTGCCTACAAGTGGAAGTTGGCTGGGGCAGGAAATACGTGGAAAGAGCCCTGATAGGGTGTTTTTTGAGCGTTCCAGCATAGAATCATAGAATCATAGGGTTGGAAGGGACCCCACAAGGTCATCTAGTCCAACCCCCTGCCAAAAAAAGCAGGACCACTCCCATTAGATCATCCCAGTCAGGGTTTTGTCCAGCTGGGCCTTGAACACCTCCAGAGATGGAGATTCCACCACCTCCCTAGGCAGCTTATTCCACTGCTTCACCACTCGCCTAGTAAGGAAGTTTTTCCTAATATCCAGCCTGGACCGCCCCAGCTGTAACTTGAAACCATTGCTTCTCGTTCTGCCCTCTGTTACCACCGAGAACAGTCGAGCTCCCTCCTCCTTGGAGCAACCCTTCAAGTAGTTGAAGGTTGCTATCAAATCCCCCCTCAGTCTTCTCTTCTGCAGGCTAAATAAGCCTAGTTCCTTCAGTCTTTCTTCATAGGGCTTGTGCTCCAGCCCTTTGATCATTTTGGTTGCCCTCCTCTGGACTCTCTCTAATTTGTCCATGTCCTTTTTGTAGTGGGGAGCCCAAAACTGGACACAGTATTCCAGATGTGGCCTCACTAGTGCAGAATAGAGGGGAATGATCACATCCCTCGATCTGCTGGTAACACTTCTTCTGATGCAGCCCAGTATGCCATTGGCCTTTTTGGCAGCAAGAGCACACCGCTGACTCATATCCAGCTTCCCATCCACCATGACTCCCAGGTCCTTTTCTCCAGTGCTGCTATTTAGCTGATCACTCCCCAGCCTGTAGCAGTACATGGGGTTTTTTCGTCCCAAGTGCAGGATTTTACACTTATCCTTGTTGAACCTCATGAGATTCCTCTTGGCCCACTGCTCCAGTTTGTCTAGGTCTCCCTGAATCCTGTCTCTGCCCTCTAGGGTGTCTACCGTTCCCCCCAGTTTGGTATCATCTGCAAACTTACTAAGTGTGCAATCTATCCCATCATCCAGATCATTAATGAAAACATTGAACAGAACTGGCCCCAGGACCGACCCCTGGGGTACACCACTCGTTACTGCCTGCCAACTTGACATGGAGCCATTGATTCCTACACGCTGAAACCGTTGTTCTAGCCAGTTTTACTTGAACCCCTGTATGTAAAAAGCCATGCAAAATCGTTTATTTTTAAAATGCCTGCTGGATGGAGGATGTGAAAGCAAAAAGGAGGACATGTCCTCCTTTTCCTTGACATTAGGTAACCCTAGCGACCACCGGCAGGCTGAGGGGATCCGGATCCATCCTGAGCTACTTCTGGACGAGCTGGGAAGCGTCCGCTGCGGGGGCTAGCCGGATCCGCTCCTCCCCCCCACGGCTTGCCGTTGCGGTGGAAGCTCCTTTGCTTGTCCGGTGGCAGATGGGGATGGATCTGGATCCCCGCAGCCTGCCAGTGGTGGCAGAAGCTTTGCACCACCACCAGCAGAATGGGGGAATCTGGATCCATCTCCAGCTGCTGCCATACAAGCAGAGGAGCTTCCGCCGTACTGGCAAGCTGCGGCGGGGGGGGGGGGAGTGGATCCAGATGGCCCCCGCGGCAGAAACTTCCCAGCTCGTCCAGAAGCAGCTGGGGACGAATCCAGACCCCCTCAGCCTGCCAGCCAGAAGACTGTCTTCGGGCTGGCTAGGGTCCCGGGCTACCGGCTTTGCGCTGCCAGCACTGATTTGTGCACTGGTGAGTGCTTGTTGCTGCGCATGCATGTGCGCAGCTTAGGGGGAACATTGGTCCTGTTTACACATGGTCCGTTTAATGCACGGTCACTGCGGCTTGTCCCCCAACACCCGCGCATTAATGGGTCCCCATTGTATTTCAAAGAATCCACGACATACGTCGATGGTACCTGTTTTTTTATAAATAGACCAAATGGAATGAGTGCCAGCTAATCCTACTGATAGGCAGTCAATGAACAGCCAATTTTTCAAGTGGGTATGTATAATATTTTGTATTGGCTTTTTGATGGGGCATAACCTATTGGAATCTCCACTCCCCGCTTAACAGGTCTCATCGCACTTTTGGGAACAAACTATTGATCACAAGAACATTATTATTACTTAAAACATGCTGAGTCTTTGTCCAAAACTTGAACAATCTTGAATTCAAAGATTGTTTGAGAAACAAACAAATTTTAATTAACTTTCAGCAACTGTTTTTAGTTTGTGCATGTCTCTTACTTCCATTTCTAGATGGGAGTGGGAGTGAAAAGTTCTGAAATAGCGGCAATGTATAAACAACTGTCTCTAAGTAAGGGATGTATATTTAGGGCTAGATTCTTCCCATCTTACTCATATTGAGTAAATGTTATACTTCACATTGATGAGGCCTGAGCTGGGGTACTGGGTGCTGTGCTTTAGGACTAATCATAGAATCACAGAAACTGGAAGGACCCCTGAGAGGTCATCAAGTCCAGTCCCTGGCACTCATGACAGGACCAAGTACCACCTTAAGCCATTCCTGGCAGGTGTTGGTCTAAACTGCTCTTAAAAACTTCCAATGATGGAGAATCTACAATCTTCCTTGGCAACTGATTCCAGTGATTAATCACCCTGACAGCTAGGAATTTTTTCCTAATGTCCAACCTAAACCTTCCTTGCTGTAATTTAAGCCCATTGCTTCTTCTCCTATCATTGGCTATGTCTACACTGTAAAAGCTAAGTTGGCTTTATTAAGTCGACTTAATAAAGTCTACTTAAAGTCGACTTTAAGTAGACCTTATTAAGTCAACTTAGTGAGTCCACACTACATTAAGTCGACTTTATAAAGTCGACTTTAAATGGGTGCCTTGGCTTAAGTCGACTTTATAAAGTTGACTTAATGGCCTCACTGCACTAAGTTGACTTTATTAAGTCCACATTGCCTTAAGTCGATTTAATAAAGTCGACTTAATGGTAAAGTCGACTTTATAAGTGGACCTTATAAAGTCAACTTTATTGCCCTGCAGTGTAGACAGGGCTTTGTTTAAGTTGACTTAAACACATAGTGTAGATGTACCCATTGGCAGTTAAGGAGAACAATTTTTCTCTTTCCTCCTCATAACAAACTTTTAGGCACTTGAAAACTGTGATCATGTCATGTCCCCTCTCAGTCTCCTCTTTTCCAGACTAAACAAACCCAGTTCTCTCAATCTTTCCTCATAAGTCAAGTGTTCCAGACTTTTAATCATTCTTATTGCTCTTCTCTGGACTTTCTCCACTTTGTCCACATCTTTCCTGAAATATGGCACCCAGACCTAGACAGAATACACCAGCTGAGGTCTAACCAGCTTAGAGTAGAGCAGAAAAATTACTTTTCAGATCTTACTTATAATACTAATAACTTAATGCTTTTTTTTTTTGCCACAGTGTTACACTGTTAACTCATATTCAGCTTGTAGTCCACTGTGATACTCTATAGAAAGCTACCAGATTGATCTGACATGATATGTTCTTGACAAATTGCTGCTAACTATCACTTAACACCTTGTTCACCTCTAGATGTTTGCTGATTGATTCCTTAATTATGTGTTCCATTATTTTTCCAGGTACAGAGGTTAAAATGACTGGTCTGTAATTCTCTGGGTTGTCCTTATTTCCCTTTTTGGAGGTGGGCACTGTATTTGCTCTTTTCCAGTCCTCTGGTAATGTAGACAAATGGGAGAGACAGCAACAAAAATGGTAAATGGTTTAGAAAAACCTGACCTGTGAGAAAAGATTAAAAAAAAACTGGCCATGTTTAGTCTTAAGAAAAGAAAATTAAGGGTGGGGGGGGCTAATAACAGTTTTCGTAAAGCCTGTTATAAAAGCGGATGGTAATCAATTATTCTCCAAGTCAACTAGAGGTAGAACAAGAAGTAATGGGCTTAAATTGAAGCAAGAGAGATTTAAGTTACATCCTGGGAAAAGCTATTTAACTATAAAGTAGTCAGGCTCTGGAATAGGCTTCCGATGGAGGTGGTGGAATTCCCACCATTTGAAGTTTTTAAAACCAGGTTAGATAAACACCTGCCAGGGTTATTCTATGTTTACTTACTCCCCCCACAGAATAGGGGGCTGGACCAGATGACTTCTCAATGTCCTTTCTGATCCTATGTTCCTATACTTCTATGAATAGTACCTTACCTTGAGTGGATTTCAATACTTTCATAGGCATTATTGACGGAGTACAGTACTGCAATGTGAGGCACTGTGCCAAGTATAGAAAGAAATTACACTTAATGTTGCCATCACATGATTTTACCATGGTTTCTGATTTTTTTTCCTTAAATCCCCAATTTCTGGAGTCAGGCAGGTGTATGTGAATGAAAAACTACTAATTATTCATAACTACTAACCAAGGAGGATAAAAGAGAACCGTAAGCACAGTGATGCAATTCAATAACAGTCTGACAAAGTGGGATTGTCTCCCATGAAAGCTCATGCAATAATTAAATTTGTTAGTCTTTAAGTGCCCCAGGACTCCTTGTTAGTTCTACTTGAAAAGCATTGTGTATTGAGACTATAGACTGCTGGCATTACTACAAACAATACCCTATTAGCATTGGCTTGAGCCATGTAGAACTTACTCACAAGGTGGGATCATGAGTGCTGGAATCCTGACTGCTACCAGATAATACAAAGGGCCAGAGGTGATAGAAGAAGAGAATATGGGTATATAAAGTGTAAAAAGGATAGTGCAAGAAGAAATACAGTAGTCAGCTGAACTGAGAGCATTGACATAGCAAACACTTGCACCATGTGCCAAACCAGGTCTGACTACATAACAGCAATACCCAAAACTTCACCCAGTCTTAAGCAAGGACTAACTCTTAATTCCCTGAGGCCAAATCAAAACACAACACAGGCCTTTCCTCCCAGCTCTCAGCTTCTTAACAATTTCCCTGGTTCCCTTTGCAGTCTTGACCTAACACCTTACAGTTCCTGATTCTCCTATGAATCCCAAACTCTAGCTGTTTCATACCTTTTTTTATACACCTAGAACAATGCCCAGCTAGTGATTCTGACTGACTGCTCCATCATCTTTCAAGTCCCCTTTCTCAGTTCAGATCGTGTTTCATCCTGAAGTGGCACAGCAAAATGCCCTCCTTTAGGCCTGAATTGTGCTGGAATAAACTTTTAAGCATCTAGAGAAGTAAAGCAATAAACTCTAAATCATACATAACTAACAGCCATAAACTAGGGTAAAAGTTACACATTCGCTATTACAAAGCAAAACTACTTTTCATCAGCATCTAATGAAAGTGACAGAGTCTTATTTCAAGCTCCAAAAGGGCAGCCATGTTAGTCTAGTTCAGTGAAACAAATGAAGCGTCTGGTGGCACTTTTAAAGATTAAAAAATTTATTTATCACATGCACTTTCATGGGAGAAAAAAGTTAGCTTTGAAAGGAACTGTTACACAATGGTTCTCTTTCCTCCTGAACAAATCTGAAGCTATTTTTCTTGTTTTCTGCTGTTTTCAATAGGTTAACATTCATCTGAACTAATCAGCCTACTAGAGGAGCATTAGATTTTGTTCCCCGGTAGTGGGTGCTCAATATAAGCGGTTACTAAGCTTGACACAGCAGCAAGCTAGAAAGGTTAGTGTTTAGCTAAAGTTACAGAGCTAAAAGCATGAGTTTCTATATGTCCCTCATTCAGCTGCTGCTGCTGGCCTAAGCTGATTACATTAGTGTTTAAGGGAAGCCTCACAAAGCTTCAGCGATGATGCACTGGCCTGACTGGGGTTTTGCATATTTTTTTGTGCTTAATATTTAGTGTGAAGGATGAAATACAAATGCATATAAACCATTCTGTTGCCATTACAGCTCTGATCTAGTAGGTCTCAAAGTGATAAGATTTCATAGTGCTCTAGAGCAGAAAATTTGGGGGATGTAAGTGGGAGAGGGATGGGAGAAGGAATGGCAAATTTGCTATGTTTTACGTATTGGACGCCATCTGTATTTTATTCGAATAGGGTTATGTATTTTGTGAAAATAAAAACCAGCCTCATGACTCAGTGTGTGCATGGCAGTCACTTGACTATCTATAATGGGAAACATGTTTTAAGTTGGAATTGCAAAGGGAAATCAAATGTTTGAAGTGTCAGAATCAGAGAAATATAAAATATGCCTGACACCAGAGCGATTGAAGCCAAAAGGCCTAAATCATCATCTCAGGAAAGAAAACCCCACCAAGTTCCTGGCTGTAACGTGCATTTTCCTAAACTCAACTAAAATTACATACAACCAGATAATTTAACCAGCCTTGTCAATAAGACCTGATAGATTCAGCAGATGCTGTCACTTCATGCTCCAGAGGAGACTTCAAAAGCATCAAGTACATTATCCAAAACTAAATTAAATAGCAAGAGATCCATGATTTTCCTTTTTCAACCAATAGTTTGAAAAATCTTAACTATCAGGGCTGAAATGAAAACTCAAGTTGCAGAACATTTGAGTAATGTAATTAATGCCAATTTAGCAGTTTAGTCCCAAAGTACTGGCTCTACTAAGCTGTTATGTAAGTGTCTGTTTAAGTAGGGCAACCACAGCATCCAAGGAACTTGAGAGGCCTTCAGGTTGCAGCAAAATGAGCCTGAATTCACACTAATTTTTGTCATGATTCTGGTTGAGTTTTAACACATTTACTGCTCATATTATGCTCAGTGCAAGAAAGATGATTTACCTCTACTGATGCATGTATTTTGAATGGTATTGCTACAGAATGTGATCTGGTTTGATCTGTATCTAGCTCAACTTGAAATAATTAGAGTAGTTCAGAGGGGAAATGAAAATACTCCCTTTAAACTGTAAATTCACATGCTATAATTTGGCTGAGCCCGTGATTTTCTTTTGGCTATTAATAAACGTTTTGCTGTTGCTTTCTTCAAAAGGAAACACCTCTGTGCATGCCAAACCACGATGTAACCTTTATTTGTTTAAAGAATAAACGTAAGCAGCCATATTCTCTGCAGTGTGCAGTTTAGGCATTGTGCAGCAGCAGAGATGGAATAGGCTTTCTGGAAACTCATGATTCTCTCCTTGACCCTGGTTCAAGGCAAGAGGCATGGAACCTGGGTCATTCTTCGAGTGTTGGCTTTTGTTAATTGCCTTGGGGCCATATGACATTATGCTCCAGTCACCTTCACTTATATTGATTCCCTACCCCTTCCCCACCATGCCACACATTCCTGGTGAGGATCATGGCAGACAGCTCCATTTCAGTGTTGCTGGGGGCTTCCTTGTGCTGGAAGTGGCCATAGCAAGGATGTAAGGGAACTTTGGGGCAGGACACCGAAGAGGGGTTGAGTATCTGGCACAATATATGTTACAAAAGGGTAGCCCTGTCAGCCCAGTTCAGCAAAACAAACAAGGAGTCTGGTGGCCCTTTTAAAGTCTAATAAATCTATTTATCACATGAGCTTTCGTAGGAGAAAATCCCACATTGTCAGACTCTTGACAATGGTTACATGCGACAAAGTGGGATTTTCTCCCGCGAAAGCTCATATGATAAATAAATATATTAGTCTTTAAAAGTGCCACCAGATTCCTTGTTCATTATTCACAAATGTTCATTTTACTTTCAAAACCTGCCGTACATACATAGATGAGCTGTTCTCCACTTGGATATAGCACACAATGTGCGTCTTTTACTAATCAAGCAGAATGAAACTGCAACAGTGACACAGGACCAGATTCTGGCTCCTTCTCTTCCACTGACGGCTTTAGAGGGCCACCTGTGGAGTGACATGAGGAAGGGTATCGGAATCATGCCCATAGTGAGATCCTGTTACTCTACTGTGCCAACCTCCTGTCAGTGAAATTACTACATCAACATTGATCACTAAGTATAAGAGAACAAAGTCACTTCATCCAAAAGGGGTCACAGGACCAGTGTCTCCTGCTCTAAAAATAAACACCTTAGCTTTGCCTCACTGTTTATATAGCAGCAGGAGAACATTATCCTATGACAGTGCAATGCTCTATGGACATGATCTCCTAATTAAAGCTACAAACAGAATGCGTCTTTCTGTGTTTCCAGTATTTATTTTTCCTGCAAAGTACTTTCAATATTCGTTTGTTCACTGGCCAGAAATATATTCAAAGGAAGTTAGAAACAATGTTCAGTTTAGGACTTTAATATTAGCACAGAGCCAATATAAGATGGCAAAACACATGGATTTAACAAAGCAGCATCTCAAAGACAAGATAGGCTTTTTTCAGCATCTTTAGAGATGAATTTGAATGTCTTTCTGTGGATGGCACTAATAGTTGCAGGATGGCATTTTCTGTCACACTTTCTCTGAAAATCTGTATTTGGACAAGTTTCTGGAAGTAAATATTTACATCACTACTAACCAATCAGAAAAAATAATAGTACCACATTGGTTTCCATACAAATTACTATCAGATAGATATGGGAATCAAACATCTGGCCCTAGTTTGTGAATAAGTCCCAGGTCCACAGTGTTGATCTCTACCCCTGTTATTTAGCCACCACCCCCACAATTAAATCTGACTCATACTTCAACTCCTCCCCCAAATCTTGATCCCCATCACTGTGGTATCTGGACACCTTGTAATCCTTCATGTACTTATTTGGATGACATCCCTGTGAGGAAGGGGATTGACATTATCTCTGCTTTAAAGATGGGGAACTGAGACACCAAGTTTATGGCTATACTGGAGCTTTAGGTCAACTTAAGGAAGCTTAAGTCTACCTAAAGACCCCCATGGCCACTTTGGGCTTTTATTAAGTCTACTTAAGCACTTCCTTAAGTTGACTTAATAACATCACCTCCTAAGGTCAACTTAATGCTTAAATTGACTTTATTAAGTCGATTTAAGCCAATGTAAATGGGGAATAGCCCTTGAGTTGACTTAATTGACATCCAGGCCCCCTCCCAGAGTTCCTGGCCACCAGGAAAGGTTGACCTAGCACCTGCCTGTGTGGACACAGGCAGTTGACAGGAGTTTTCAGTGTGGACTCTCTAAGTAGACTTAACAAGATTGACTTTAATTCATCTTAACAGAGCCTCCGGTGGTTACCATACTCAGAGAGACTACATCTTTTACCCAAAGACACATGGGATGTCTGGGACAGACAAGAAGTCCCAGGCTAGGGCCCTAATTACTGAACAAACCTTCCTTCCGTATTCTTAGATTCATGGGTTCCAAGAATGGAAAGGATCATTTTGATTCTCTATTCTGACTTCCCACATAACACAGACAATTTTAGTCTATATAACCTTTATTATGGATTAAATGATGAGATTATCTCTTTCTCTCCCAACTAAACTACTGCCTTGTCTGCTTCCTGTGACTGTAGAAAGGTCATGCACTCACTCTCAAGTGACCACCATGGACTCCTCTTTATCACAGAGGACCTTCTAGAAAGTCTGGTGGGCTGTCTGCTGCTGGGCTTTCCATTCAGAACACAAATGGCTGCAGTTCCATCCAAAGCTGAGAGCTTTCAATGTGGGTGCATAACACACACTGCTCAGGACTAGGAAGGCCCAAAGTCAATGGAATTTAGATGAGAGCTTTTCAAGAGAAGGCTAAGGTGGATGCAGGATACCATTTGACTTAGAGCAAAGTCCTTTCCACCAGTGGAATTATTTTTTTTTTTCAAAAAGTTTACCCCATTTTAATACAGTAATCCCCTCCCCTCCCATTCATGACAATGTAGGTCAATCTTTTCCTTCCATTCACAACTGCCGAGCATCCTTCTAACAATTGCTTGAATGGAAAAAGGACATTACAAATGTATTTAATGCTTGTTTACCTGACTTTTGATGTGCCTTAGCTGATGCTAACAAGAGGAGCTTTCCATGGACAACCGTCAAATAGCTTTGAGGACCCCATTTACCATACACTATCAAACATCTTGGAAGGAGCAGGCAGAACGCAGGATACATTCTCTGAGGAACTCTACAAAGCACAAGTAGAAAAGTAAAAGTCTCTCTTTTGTACTGGTCTTATGGCTCTGGTTCTGTAGGGTATAATAAAGCATCAGTTGCCGACACCACTGTATATATTGGCTGAACAAGGTAAGGAGCAATCAGTGATACAATGTTTAAATTCTAACTCGGTGTCATTTGCCAATGGAAATATACATAGGAGGAAAAGGAAAAGGTTCATTCCTGTTCATGTATTTTTCCAGTTTTGTAATATTAGGTGTTATGTAAAGTTGGCAGCTACACACAGAACAACTATGTACCTTATGTTGTAGAAAGGTCATTCCTTCAAAACTTCCTTTACTACAAGCCTTTAAGAAAGTAATTTTTAGTAGAGATACATAACTCCTTAAATATTATTCATCCATACATTTTGGAGCAATTTTGATGACCAGTGATCTTTTCACTCTTAGCAGAGCTGTTATGTATGCAGCCGACTGAGGGGATGCCCAAGAAACCATACGCCGTACTTGTGTCCTCTGCCTGTTGGCATCAAGGGGGTCCTGTGCCCCAGATACTCATGCAAATTGCTTATAGGTAACACAGCGTTTTTCATCTACAAGGTTTCTCAAGGCCCCTTTATACTCTGTACACAGTATACAGATATCAGTCATCCGTCATAGAAATTCAGTTATTCCCTGGTGGGGCTAAGTATGCCTCCTGTATAGTAAAACAAACAAGGAATCCTGTAGCACTTAAAAACTAACAAATTTATTTATTGCATGAGCTTTCATGGGAAAAAATCCCACTTTGTCATGTAATAAATAAATTTGTTAGTCTTTAAGTGCCACAGACCTTGTTTTTTTTATTGAACTAGAGTAACACAGCTGCCCCACTGGAACATCTGTACTAGCAATGCTACCTAATAGTTTAAACGAAGTGAAGAAGACTCTTTCTAAACTGAGACTGCAGGGGAAATTTTGTATAGGTAAGAATGTACTTAACTTGACCAAGATGGAATTTGCCAGGATATTGGCAAAAGCTCCCACTGTTCCTACAATTTTAAAGCACTTACTGATTGATCCCCAGATGAAAGGTGCTCCATGAGTGTGAAGTATCATCACATCTTTCTTTCTGACAAATACTAAGGGATCATTTGACCACCAAAAATCAAGTGGTCAGCACCTCACAGTTTTTTCTGAAATGTGGCACCTACAGCAATGCCATTCCGCATTCAACATGGTACCTGGGTACTGGTTCAGGACAGGATCGCTCATCAACACGGCTTACTTTTCACTTAGCAATTGGAATTCCTCTGAGAGGAATTTTTCCCATCCAAGTGCAAATCAGGTGTAGCCCTGCTTAGTGCTGTTCAGTCACTGGCTGAGATAGAGGACTGGTGCTGAGTGTGCTGCCTCATTAAGAACTCAAAGAAGAGTAGTGCCTCAAAGAACAAGCAGATGTGCAGCGTAACTTCATAAATTGCTCATCCTTTGGAGTCACACAATCTAATTCTGCTCATGCAGCTGACCTGAGCTACGGGTCAGGGAGAGGGGTCATAGCCTCATGTCCTCCATGCCTATTTTTGGCCTAGAGGACATGCTTATTTTGAATGCCTCCTCCAGGCCTATTTTGGCCTCCTTTGGGGCCTCATTCCCCTCTCAGGAGGGAAGTAAAGGATAACAAGAAGGGGTTCTACAAGTATGATAGTAACAAGAAGAGGATCAGGGATGGTGTAGGTCCCTGGCTGAATAGGGCAGGCATCCTTGTGACAGAGGATGAGGAAAAAGCTGAAGTGCTCAATGCTTTTTTTGCTTCAGTTTTCACAGGCAGGGTCAGCTCCCAGCCCACTACCATGGGTATGGCAGATTGGAGAGAAGAAGAGAGGCCCTTGGTGATGGAAGGTCAGGTTAGGGACCGCTTAAAGAAGCTGGATGTGCACAAGTCCATGGGGCTGGACGAACTGCATCCAAGGGTGCTAAAGGAATTGGCCGATAAGATAGCAGGACCGCTGGCCGTTATCTTTCAAAACTCATGGAGAATGGGGGAGGTGCCAGAGGATTGGAAAAAAGCAAACGTAGTGCCTATTTTCAAGAAAGGGAAAAAGGAGGATCCGGGGAATTACAGACCAGTCAGCCTCACCTCAATCGCTGGAAAAATTATGGAGCAGGTTCTCAAAGAATCCATCCTAAAACACTTAGAGGAAAATAAAGTGATCAGGAACAGTCAGCATGGATAAAGGGTAAATCATGCCTGACCAATCTCATTTCCTTCTATGATCAGATGACTGGTTTTCTGGATGCAGGAAGAACCACTGATGTGATATACCTTGATTTTAGCAAGGCTTTTGATACAGTTTCCCACAGCATTCTCACTGGCAAATTAAGGAAGTATGGATTGGATAGGTGGACAGAAAACTGGCTAGATCAACGGTTTCAGCGTGTAGGAATCAATGGTTCCATGTCTAGCTGGCTGCCAGTAATGAGTGGTGTGCCCCAGGGGTCGGTCCTGGGGCCAGTTCTGTTCAACATTTTCATCAGTGATCTGGATGATGGGATAGACTGCACTCTCAGTAAGTTCGCAGACGACACCAAGCTAGGGGGAACAGTAGACACCTTGGAGGGCAAGGACAGGATTCAGGGAGACCTAGATAAATTGGAACAGTGGGCCAATAGAAATCTTATGAGGTTCAGTAAGGACAAGTGTAAAATCCTGCACTTGGGACGGAAAAACCCCATGCACTGCTACAGGCTGGGGAACATTCAGTTAAGTAGCAGCAGTATAGAAAAGGGCCTGGGGGTCATGGTGGATGGGAAGCTGGATATGAGTCAGCAGTGTGCTCTTGCTGCCAAAAAGGCCAATGGCATACTGGGCTGTATCAAAAGAAGTATTACCAGCAGATCAAGGGATGTGATCATTCCCCTCTATTCTGCACTGGTGAGGCCACATCTAGAATACTGTGTTCGGTTTTGGGCTCCCCACTACAAAAAGGACAGGGACATGCTAGAGAGAGTCCAGGGGAGGGCAACCAGAATGATTAAAGGGCTGGAGCACAAGCCCTATGAGGAAAGACTGAAAGCATTAGGCTTATTTAGTCTGCAGAAGAGAAGATTGAGGGGGGATTTGATAGCAACCTTCAACTACCTGAAGGCATGCTCCAAGGAAGATGGAGCTCGACTGTTCTCGGTAGTAACAGAGGACGGAACGAGCAGCAATGGTCTCAAGTTGTGGTTAGGGAAGTCGAGGCTGGATATTAGAAAAAACTTTTTTTCTAGGAGAGTGGTGAAGCATTGGAATGACCTGCCTAGGGAGGTGGTAAAATCTCCATCTTTGGAGGTGTTTAAGGCCCGGCTGGACAAAAACCATGACTGGGATGGTTTAGTGGGAGTGGTCCTGCCTTTGGCAGGGGGTTGGACTAGATGACCTATGAGGTCCCTTCCAACCCTATGTTTCTATGATTCTCGTTGCAGGGAGCGTAATGATGTTGGCTCCTACTGCAGGCCAAACAAGATACTGTAGGTCTGCATGGTATTTTAGTGCTTGTCATAATTTGGCTCCTAAATTTGTGGAATGTGATGAGATTACAGTCCATAGGCATACATCTCCTGGCACATTTATTCCTTGTAATCCCATAAATACAAACTCTAATCTCAGCTATGCTATGGTAAATCCAGACTTACTCTGTTGACTGCTTTGAGAATAACTCAAAATTTGAATAACTAAAAGCAGAATTTGGACCACTAACTTCATGTATGTGAACTAGCCAATCAATACATTTGTTACATTAATCTTGTATTATTCGCAGATATCTGTTTTTTCCCAAAACATTTCTGTGAATCCACTAGAGGCGATGCAAATTTCAAAGTGTAACCAACACATCATCTCCTGGTTCATAAATTAAATCAAAGTTATTTGCCAGCAGACATTTATCTGTATGAAGTTGTTATTGATCTGTAGTTTCCAGTGAATATAATATGATACAATACATTTATTTGAAAACCCCATAAGGCTATTATTGTGCTTTGTATACCAAATACTTCTGGACATCACAGAAAAGAAAATTCTGATCCCCTTTCCAAGCTACATGAAGATTTATCCATAATCCTTTGCTTTTCCAGATTTCAAAGGTACTGTTATCCAGTTTCCAAACACCCTAAGGATTAGCAGGAATATAGAATCCAAATACTAAGTAAATGGACAAAGCTGAAATTCTCCTTATCCTTGAAACCAACTCGTGCATTCTCAGAACAAGAAAAACATTTGAGAAACCTCAAAAAATACAAATGGGCAGAATAGTTCCTGCTAGAGAGAAAGAGAGTGCTTGCAAATACCATCAGTTCATTGGACTCTGCATATAATATTTAGAGTTATTAGTATTCAGGCCCTGACATCCAAAAAGGAGTTTTTGAAAGCCTTAACACATAGACTCAGCCTACTTCAACTAAACCTTCTTACCCCCTTCTTTCTATGCCTTGCTTTGTAAATTACACCCAGATTCTCATACGTATCAGTAGAAGAGGTGTCAGTAGGTTTAGAGGCACCTGTGTGAATTTAAGAACGACTAGAATAAGAGGGTCCAACTCATACCATCTTACCCATCACTTCTGAATTTGACCTTAAAAAAAGGGCTTAATCCTGCACCTGTTACTCACCTCTTTCTTATCCTTGTAATCAGTCCCATTCATTTCAATATGATGGCTGGTATGAATGAAGCCTGCAAGATGAGGCCCCAAAACACCAAACTGCCTCACACTCTTCTGTATTATCACCCCCCCTCCATGGACAAACATCTGTAGGAGGTCTTACCCTACCAACATCTAGCAATATAACTGTGACTTCAAAAGATGCTGCCACTTCTTTTCCCCTTCTGCCCTCTTTAAAAGAGCTGTTCAGTATAGCTCACTGAAACTGAAAACTTGTTTCCCTTTTGCAATTTCAAGTCCCATATTGCCAACCTGGGAATAATGGCTGAAGAGTTAAAAAGCAATGATTTGCCTTTGCCACTTGCAGTACAGTTTGCCCATTGAAATTTCAAAAGAGGAAAATGACAATGGTACAGGACACATTTTATCCATTAATTCACTTGCTGAGATGGCCAAAACATTGCACTGGATGTTCATGTTTTCCTGCTGAGAAATGCTGTTTCACATGTATGCTGCTGAAGCAACTCAGAGAATACATTTTCATAAACCATTTGTTAGAAATAGAAAGAGCTTTGTGAAAAACTATTGAGAAACCACAATTTTCTGTTCTTATGCAAGTTATAAGAGAACACAGAGTCCCTTTGTAAACAGTGACTAGTTCTTCAAGTGTGCGACAAAATGGGATTTTCTCCCATGAAAAGTTCACGCAATAAATATATTTGTTAGTCTTCAAAAGTGCCACCAAACTCCTTGTTTGATGCAAGTACCGTGCATGATTTGTCTTCAGTCATGGGTCCATAAGTAATAACTTTCAAGTTAAAAATGAATGCACACAGAACTGATTAAATTGGTAATGTTCATGATTTCCCATTACTATTTGAGAGCCTGGAAGATTAGCATTACTAATATGATGCAGTTTTGATTTCACTGAGAAAACAGTCTAAATTCAATTTTGAGATGTTCACCTTAATATCACTTTTTTTTCCTAATAAATCATGATCAATTTTTGATCATTCAAGGTAGTGAGAAAATCCACCATCTTTCTTTTCCTTTTTTAAATTAGCACCTCTACAGTACATAAGAGGAAATTAGTTGTATACATTCAGTTGTGGATTTTAATAAATCATCACTCTCATGGTACTCCAAATTAATTTCTGTTTGTATTGCTTGACTGAACATTTCTTTTTAGATGGGTGGCTGCAGAGACTGCTCTTTTATAATTCCACCTCTCCATCTTAATGTTTCATTGCCCTTTTCCAGTAGCTGGACTTGTGCATGCTCAGAGGGAACTTCTAGCGCTTACATGATCACACAGACTAGCATAAGTAAGCCAGCTAAGTCAATGCAAACAAAGCCCAAGTGTGGCACACTGAACAGCCAAAGAGATTACTGGTCATGCGATTAACATCTTTTCATGCCCTTACTCTATTTGCAACATGGTCTTGTTTCCTTTCAATTGTACAAAACAGGCTCAAGTATTTACACATTGTGCTACACTGGGATGAATTCTGTAGGCAGCTTTTCTACTTTTTGGCAACTTCTACTGGCAACTGCTATTTATCAAGGATAAACATTAGGAGAGCACTCATCAGAAACAGATAGGCAAACCCAGCTCTGAACAAATTTCTAAAGGCTATGCTTTGCAAATAACATGTTGCAGTCAATATATTGACTAGGGATTTTGCAAAAAAAAAAAAAAAAAAAAGGAATAATTATTTTAAATTATAGCCATTGCAAAAGTGACCTTATTTTAAATAAAGTAGGAAACCTGTGTTTACTAATAATTGCTTAGAATTAATAGAATGCAGCCAGTTACATGCAATTATTATCAATACCAAGAATATGTGTTATTTATATAGCACCTTCAAGCTAAGGTCTCTAGACGTTCTACCAACATTAATTCATTACTCCACAGGGTACAAAGCAAAGCCTATAGGGTACAAAGTGCCTCCTGAGAGATGCTGAACACTAACTCCCAATGAAATCAATGGGTGTTGGGGATATTTATAGCCTCTCAAGAGGTGCTAGATCATGTTTGTAATCCTCACAATACTCCTGCCTGATGGGTTAGATTTTCCACCTAGCCACATACAGGAATATATGTGTATGTAATAGGAACATACAAACAGGAATTCTGGCAGAGAATAACTGAACAATAATGTTGTTAAAAGGCCAATTTTTTAAGTTTAGAAAATAGCAAGGGAAATCAGAGGGAAGCAGTGTAAGATGTGTACATTTTAAACTATTTAATAGCACTTTGGTCTTGATTCAGAAAATCACTTAAGCACATGCTTAATTTTAAGCACATTAGTTGTCTCAGTGAAGTTAGTGGCATTGCTAATGTGCTTAAAGTTAAGCATGTGCTCAGTTGTTTTGCTGCATCATAGTGACATTTTTCAAAGGACTGAAATACTTTGCAATTATCTGATAGTTGAATATAGCTCATATCCACTATACAGGTGTACAAAGAACTCCATGGGAAAAATGTTCAAATGTGGGTACCCAAAATTAGGCACCTAAATCTGTAAACAAGTGGCTGGATTTTCACAGGTGCTGGACACTATTTATTCTCCTTTTACTTCAGTAGTGGCTGCAGCTGCTCAGCACCTCTGAAAATAAGACGAGGTTTTCAAAGAAGAGTCAGGGGACTAGGAACACCACTCCCTCCCTCTGATGCTGATGGGAATGGTGTGGCTAAATCCCATGATCTGATTTGCAAACCTGAATCAAACCAGTTATTTGCTTGACTGTCACATTACCCAGGATACAAACTAGACTGAACAGCTGTATCCCCTCAATTCTTCAGTCTGGGGCGTCTTTTACACTACTTCACTATGAAAGCAACCACTCCAGCTCTCCTCACACACAGCCCCCAGTATGTAAATCACTCCCAGTTATGCTGCATAAATGGGACCAGCCACTCTTGGATTACAGTGCAAAGCAATACCAGAAAATTCCTAGTTCCACGCAGAAATGAAGGTCTTATACTGTGCTCTGCTGGACAACACAAACTCATATAAAGACTGTCATTTTATTAATAAAAAATGACGTGCTCAAATGCTGTTATCCCAAATACGCCAATCCAAATGCACTGGTGTAGATAAAACAAGTTTATCAACTGCAGAAAGCTAGATTTTAAGTGATAAGTAATGACACAAAAATTGGTTGCAAAGAAATAAAAGAAAAAATGCAACTAATGCTTCATTTAAAAAGCTGAGTTAATTCAAAGCTAAGTTTCTGTCATGGTCAGTGTGTGTGCTAGAAGTCTTATTGATTTATTTCCTTCCAGTCAAGATAACCTCCTCCGTCCAAAGCTGTTTCCTTTGTTCTTTAAGTGTTGTCGATTCTGAGAGTAGAGACCAAGGGAGAGACTATTTGGGGCATCTGTTCCCCATTTTTACATCTTCTCTTCTTTGAGAATCATCTCCAACAGGAGACAAAGTCTGTAGAGATGGGAACCTCAGCTGCTTCTTTGCCCAGATGCAAATTTCTCACTCACCCCCTTTTTCTTGCCAAAGAAGGGCCAGGCCGCTTAAGCAGCTGATATTCCATTTGACTCACTGATACCTAACTGAGGTGTCAGTTTGCCTTTTTTCTCTCAAAAACCGGCTTGTGGCTGCTTCCATGGATTTAGAATATGCCTTAGTAGCATTATATGGTCAAAGTTTATAATTTTACATTAAGCATTGCCACACAATTTACCAGGACAATAATGATCAGCAAATTATGAGTTGTCACGTTACCTTATGAGGCCCAGTTTGTACAAAGTACAAACATACATAGTTTTGAAAAAGACATGACCATAGGGATACAGACAGTCACAGTGACTAAAATGGACATAAGTGCCTAACATCAGGCACCTAGATTTGAAAATTTTGGTGTATGTAGCCTACCTAAGGTCACATAGTGACAAAGGATATGTCCACACCAGGGGTCTCAAACTCAAATCACCACGAGGGCCGCATGAGGACTAGTACAGGGCAGCACAGTGACTAGAAAGTTAGCCTGAGGGCCACACCACTGAAACCTTTTCATACAACAATATTGCAAATATCAGTAACAGTAGTGTTGTTGCAGGGTGTAGGAAATAGCTTTAGGGTCTGCATGTGGCCCTTGGGCCATGTGTTTGAGACCCCTGGTCTACACAGCAGCTGGGAGGTATGATTACCCACCTGGGAAGATACACACGTTAGCTCTACTCAGGCTAGCAAGGTAAAAATAACAGTGCAGCCATGAAAGCACAGATGGTAGCTCAGGCTAGCTAAATAGATGCCTAGAGGCAGGCAGGATTATAGTTGGGTGCCTACTCAGCCGCTACCCATACTGCCATGTGCACACTGCTTTTTTTTTAGGGTATGTCTACATTGTAATATAAGCACAGGGTTAGGATATTCAAGTGAGTTGACTCATGTTTAGGAACCATTGGCGTGAGCCAATTGTATTTGCACATTGTATTTAAATGCTATATTACAACTTTTCTAACCCATGTTCAAACCTAGAGCTCTGGCATCCACACTGCAGTGCACAGTCCCAAATTAAAGTCACCATATCCCACATTCCTCTAGTGCCACTCTGAAACCTGGTCTCCTCTCTAACCCAAGGACCATGCTACACTATGGGAAAAAATTACTGCCTGCCCTGACTGTTATAAGAAGTTAGAATAGCCCACTAAACTTATTACAAACACAGCAGACTCTTTGATAGTGTACTTGCAAGTCAGTGATCAGAAGAGAGTGCTGATCTGATCCGAGCTGTTGGTGTTTGCCAAAGGAGAGGCTTCTATTTTCAATGGAGTGCATGGCAGATTGGTGGGGGAGAGAGAGGACTATGGGAATAGGCCCATAGGATTGTGGAAGACTTCTTGATGATTCCTGGGACCACAGTTAAACAGGGCTGCTTCTATACTGCAAAGCAATAGGCCTTGGAACCAGAGACCCAGCTTGACCCGAGCTCAGCTCCATGAGCCTCACAGGGTCCTGCATTCCTGCAAGTGCAATATAGATGCGCCAGGGATTAGGCTTGAGCCCAAGCTCAAGCATGGGCTTACAATGCAGGGTAGACAAACCCAAAGTGCATCGGCTCAAGCATTGCCATTGCTATGAGGACATAACTTTAGTGGAGGACAGAGCATAAGACCCCTGGCTCCTGTTCTAATTTTGAACCAGCACTGTGATTTCATCTCTCTTTTATCAGGAACTGGAGATACCTGAGCTGAGTGAATAGTGTTTTATGTGACTTTATTTTGGCTGAGCTCACAGGGGTAGTGTTCACTTTCCATGACTGTTCATGTGATTTTTACTGGCACAAATGTTTGAGGAAATACATTTCACATTTAAACATGTAATGTGTTCATTTTTCATGTGCTCATGCTCATCCAGTGGGGACACAGCTAAACAGAAGAGTTTGGACACAGACTATTGATGATCAATTCATATAATAAAATCAGTCAATCAAACAGATAGGTGTGAAATCAATAACTGGAGCAAACGAGGATCTACTTGCAGGTATGCCACAAGCAGAAGAGTGACTAAATTAGTCAAATAGAAGGCAATACCAGCCCTGATCCAGACCCTTGGAAATCAATGGAAGCCTTTCTCATTGAGATTCTCAAATGGGAATTACATTATATGATAAACTTTAATAAATAGTTTATCAAGTATTAACTAACAAATAAAACTCTTAGATGGATATGTCAACAGACAGCAAAAAATCTGTTTATATTGCCTGATAAATTATTAATCCCCTACTCTAGACCAATGCATAAAGCAAAACAAAGTTGTCAGGTGGAAATAGTATTTAACTCTCACTTAAATTTAGACTGAGTTTGCGAAACTCTGAAGAGACAGAAAATCAAATTAGCAGAAGAATGCTTTATTCTTTCACTTATATCATTTCACTCTGTGAGACATCCTCTCTTTACACTCTTATGTGTTTCAACAGCAGTTTAGTTTTAGGTATAATTTATTTTTCTTATCAAAATATTCCTTTAGTCAATACAACAGTACATAATAAATCATTCATTACTAGCCAATAATGTCTGAGTTGATAACCAACAGCACAGGCAGAGAACTGAAATAACAATCGTCTCCAGGCTTATTACTGAAACTATTTCACATATAGATTTTGATCCAAGAGCTTGAAAACAGCTGTGTGTTTTAGGCAGACCATTTACTTTTGGTTAAGAACAACATGGAGCCAAGTGGGTCATTTCTGAGTGCAGACAGACAGGGGGTCTGTTTTGTTTAGACGTATGCCAGGACTTGGAAGTAATTTGGGTAGCTATCTGATGATTTCTGGTAGTGTGTATATTATAATATTGCACTGCATGCTGTTCAAAGATTATGTTTTAGAATGGGCATTTTGTACAGATGTGTGTCAAGTTTTGGAATAAAATCTCAGCAAAACCACCTTCAAACACTGTTTAGGTGAAATGTTCTTAATTGTGATATTCAAATTACCTTTAGATGCATTTCTTTCTGCCATATCCCTTCTATTTATGACTAGTGCATGGACCATGTAGACCAGGATTTTCAAGTGGGTCTAATGCAGGTAGCCACCCAGCTCCTATTCATATTTGATTAGAGTTAGTCACTAAACTTTCATAGGCACCTTCATAAATCCCAGACATAAGCTATATAGTAGAAAGTGTGGATCTAAATGGCTAGCTAAATTATACACACAGATCCCATGTTTGTTCATACCGAATAGGTAACAGTATACCTGTTTGCTTTGTGTGTAAAGGCTCTCTTGCCTGCACAAATGTGAGAGAGGTGCAAATGATTTAGCCACACAGTTTGGAAATGTGTCCTGCACATTTAATTACAAATGTTTCATGTGCATGCACGCGTGCACGCACATGCGCATGTGTTTTGTGTTTTTGTTTGTCTTTTTTCTCTAAATTGCCTGATAGAAGTTATGGCCTCTTATATACTTTTAATGCATTTCTTTAATGTGAATTATCTTTGGTATGAATTTTATTTGTTTACAGAATTACACTCATAGCACTCATTCAATCATTCTTTCCCTCATAAACATTTAATTATATGTGCATAAAAGAAGAAAAACACACCACTAACAAAAAACAAAACAAAAAAACCCAAACCTCTATAAACATACTGTCCCTCATCAGAACAAAACTATGGTATATTTTGTATCATACACAAGAAATAGGGCCAAACCAGAATCATTAAGACAAAACACCAAACTGTGTAGGTTAAAATAAATGGGACCTGATGCTGCGTTAAATCCTGGCTTTTCCTTTGCAAAATCAAAACCTGGTAGGCAAGATTTTGCAAAATTAAAACTTTCACAAAGCCATGGTTTTGCCCAACTCTCTTAAAAACTTTCTGTTTCTGCTTTAACTTACACATCCAAAATAAGGTGCTGGTAGTTTAGCAAATGGCTGTATATCATGTGGAAGCACTGAATTGTCAGCTGACAAGTTCCAAAGGGGTAGCTGTGTCAGTCTAGTTCAGCAAAACAAACAAGGAGTTTTATGGCAGTTTTAAAGACTAAGGCTATGTCCACACGAGGCTTTTATTTCGAAATGACCATTGTTTCAAAATAAAAGTTGAGATGTCTGAACGATGTTTCTGTATTTTGAAATGACGAGACCCCGTCATTTTGAAATAACGTCCATCATTGCGGAACAATAAAACCTCGCTTGAAATCGGAATAGCCATTGTTTCAAAATGGTTGTTTTGAAACAACGCCGTTTGGATGTGTTATTTTGGAAAAACGGTTATTTTGAAATAACACTTTTGCCCTTCTTCCCAGGGTGCCTTCTTTTTTTGTATATATTGGGTGGGGGCAAGGCCCAGAAAGGGGGCCATGTTGCCACACGTCCCATGCTGCCCCTCTCCTGAAGCGAAATAGCAAGTCCTGTGTCTGGACATCCTATCTGACGTTGAGGTTTTCCCTTATTTCAATTTAATATTTGCTTATTTCAATTTAAGTTATTTCAAAATAAGGATTTTATTCTGAAATAACTAATTTTGAAATAAGAGTTTACATGTGAACATAGCCTAACAGATTTATTTATCAAATGAGCTTTTCTGTGGGAGAAAATCCCACTTTGTCAGATACTTGAAGATCTGTTGAAGTGGGATTTTCTCCCATGAAAACTCATGCAATATATAAATTTGTTAGTTCTTAAGGCTAAGTCTACACCAAAAGTCTTAGTTCAAAGTTGGTTAGTACAAACTAAGTAGTTTGAAGTCAGTTCAAACTAAACGTGTTTTTTTTTTTTAGTTCAAACTAACTTTTTAGTTTGAACTTAAACATGGTTAATTCAAACTAATGCTAGTTTGAACTTATTTAATTCGAACTAGCATATCTCCATTGGGCTAGTTTGAACTAAAAATGCAAATAAGTTTGAACTAAGCAGCCAGTTCAGACTAACCAGCCAAACTAACTAGGGCTAACTAACCTTTGATTATTTTGAACTAATTTTTTTTTTTTTTTAGTTCAAACTAGCCAAAGGCTAATGTAGACAGGGTTTAAATTAGTCTGGACTAAGCTTGCTTAGTTCAGACTAAGTTGCTCGTGTAGATATAGCCTAAAAGTGCCACAAGACTTATTAAATGTCAGTTGAGCAATGATTGTAGATTCACCATTCCATCAGCTCTCACTTGACCCAAAGATCCTCAAAGCCAGTGTTAAGTTAGATAAGACTGGAAGAAAAAGGTGAGTACCCTCTTGGATTCCTTCTACATTTCTGAGGGGTGACATATCATATGGCAGCATGTTCTTTAGATAGCCTGGAGCACTGCAGCTAGCAGGGAAGTATTTGAAGTCATTATTCTGGCTTTTTATATTCAGGAAGGGAATGAAAATCTTACATTATGCCAAAATTTAGGATGAAAGGTTTCCCTATCAGTCATTGGAAAATGTCAAAAAAGCTAATTTTGTCAGTTTGGCTTTAGATGTAAAATTTTCTTCAAACACCTACAAGCTTGGAAAGTATACAAATTTAAGCAGGACTTGTGACAAGCTTAAGAAAATTCATACATATGTTTTCTTTTAATTTCTCTTCAATGGATTCTTTTCTCAGCAAGAAGTGATCTCATTGTATCCCTTTGGAGACAGTCAGGACACCTGAGATATGACAGAAAATACATTTTAGGAAGTTGGAACCAGTGACAGAGTAATAGGGTAAGTTAGAAGCAATTGGGAAACAACTGAGGCTCATTGTATAGATGAACACTTCCCTAGCTGGGACTGATTTGAGACTGGCAGACCTGTCAGTAAGCCATAGCTCAAACAGACTTTGTTAAAATAATTAATAAAAATAAAATAATAATAATAATAATACAAAAAACTCAGCTAACAGAATTCTATTGCAATGAATCTAAGATGGAGGGAATCTTCCATGAGAAAGAAGACATTTTTACTTGAAAAACAAGAAGAAATCCTAGAAGCCCCTGTGCTGTTTAATATTGAACAGAAGAGCAAGACAACTGCCACATATTAAAGAATTCCCAGACTTTCTGGTTTTGCCCTTTCTCTTGTTAAATTTATTGTTTTTCCTGCCATTGATCTATCCAGGCATCCCATTAAAGTCAATGGGAATTTTATTAAAAAGAACTGATACGTGACCCTATTAAGTGAATTGGGTGTCGTCTTAGGAAACTTTTGTTCTATTTAGAAACCAAATCTTTGTGGAGAATGTAAGGGGACCTTCACTAATGGGTTGCAGAGGGGGAGGAAGGAGGACATGCTGAGTTTTACTTTGACAGATTTTCACAATAGAAATGAAAATATTTCTGACACTGAGTTTGCAGCACTGCTCCACTCAGATGCATGTAGCAAAAATGTAACATGCAATCAATTTAGCTTACAAATAAATTCTCTCCCTTGCCATCCCCTCTTCCCTTTGGTGTGTCAAGGAAGATAAATGAAAGGAGGAGTAAGAAGGGCAAACAGCAGTAGCACCTAAAGTAGAGACCGCTTGTGCGGGGTGAGTCATAGTGCCAGCCAAGGGCAGAACCCATGGTTACAGGACAAAACACAGAAGTGAATGAAAGATCCTTTTGAAGGGGCAGAAGAAAGACTCCAGTGACCTCTTGTTAGAAGCGAAAACTTCAAAGGAGACATACTAGTTAAAAGACACAGCCTTCCTGCAGCAAGGCCTGCTGTTGTACTTGCTACCAACACTGTGAGACCAAGCAAGCTACCCAGTGGATGTAGATGGGAGAGTTTTTCCCACCCATCACTGGAAAATGTTGCAAAGGCTTATTTTGTTAATTTGGCTTTAAACGTGTAGAATTCTCTTAGAAGTCTTCAAATGTGAAAAAAAGTATAGAAATTTAGGCAGGACTCATGGCAAGTCTAGGAAAATTCAGCTACACATTTCTTTTTCATGCTTTCCTCACCAAGAAATGTTCTCATTGGCATCAGGCCCCTTTGGAAAGATTAAGCATCACCTAAGGTATAACAGAAAATAAACGTAGGAAACTGCAGCCAGTTAGGTGGGAGATTTAAATATAACCTTGCTGAATGCCATGAGTATTGTATGTTATGTATGGAAAATACACTAAAAAAGAAAAAAAGTGCTAATTGCCAGAGGATGATGCATTCTGATGTTTTTCCTCAGCTGAGGTTTAGTTCTGCATGTTGTTGAATGCTTGGTCTAGCAAAATTATTTAAGCACATGTTTAACTTTAAGCATCAAGTACTTCCACTGGCTTCAGTGAGATTACTCCTCTGCTTTAAATTAAACCATTGGATACATGCTTTGCTGGACTGGGGCTAGAATGCACAGCACCTTGCAGGATTGCACCCCTGAATTCCAGGGATTTGAGAGCAAGTGAATCACAGCAGTTCAATGAACAAAGGCTTTTCTCTTTAATCTGTCTTTAGTTGGCAAAGATAAGGCTCCAAATGGAATCTACTTCAAGACTAGATTACACATTAAGATAAGCAGAACATGATAAAGACCAAGCAAGACAGCTTCTGTAAGAGTAAATTGTGCCTCTGTAGCCTGCAAGAATTCTTTGAAGGACTGCATAAAGTAATGGATAGAATGAATTTTGTGGATGAGATTTACTTGGGTTTTCAAAAGGCTTTTGACACAGCCCCTTATAAGACATCCTGAAGGAAAATAAATAATAAGTTCTGTTGTGACTCAAAGCCATAGGAAATAAGTAGTCCATAACAGATGCTTGAGTCTTAGAATAGAGAAGAATTGGCAATAGGGCAGTATGGAAAGTAGTGATGATCTGTACTTATTAATAATTGTAAAAAGGGTAATGATGAAATTTGCCAAAAGCTAAAATTAGTAAAATTTAAGGATGATTGCTACAAACCCCCAAAAGATATAGGTCCAACTAAGTCTATTTCCATCCAGTTTTACTCCAAAGCTAACATAAAATTGTATGTTAGATTAGAAAACATAATAAATTTCTTGGTATGCTAGTGGACCCTGATTTAACATGGTTCCTTCTGGCAATAGATATGGCTCATTGTAAATACTGTAGCTTAATGAAATGCCTGCACAAAACAAATAAGCAAGATGACTTAGAATCATAGGGTTGGAAGGGACCTCATGAGGTCATCTAGTCTAACCCCCTGCCAAAAAAAGCAGGACAGCTCCCAAGTGCATTAAATATTTTACATAATTAATACCGTCCAAATGATGATAATTTGATAGAAAATGATACACCTTGATTAAAAGTGCTTTGTTCAGAGCTGGTTGTCAACATATGACTGGCATAGTAAAAGTTGAAAACAGCGAAGGGTAACAAAAATGGCTTGAGATACTTAGGGGCTGGCTCAGCTAATGAGAAAAAAAGAGTCTGCATTAAACATTGGATTTGATACAGAAACAAGAAGCTAGTGACTTCTTTTCTGCCTTGCTGATTTTATGTATTTGTACTTGCATGTACCATTTATTCCTGTCCATTTATTTCAGCCTAGTTACTTGCAGTCACTGACTATATGTTATGTAAATAGATATAGTAGCATGAAGATTGATTATACTTGTTTGTAGGCAGCACATGTAATTTTACAAATGCCAACTAGTGATTCTCGTGAGGGTTGTGCTACAATACTTGAAATAAACCAGCACTATTTCTATTGGCTACATATGCAAGTGTAATTTTTCTTACTTATTTGCTTAAAAAATCTCTACTGAACTGCCTATTCATCTGTTTTCCATTTCCAAAATATAAACAGTATATGCACATGACCACTTTCTCTCTCTCTCTCTCTCTCTCACACACACACACACACACACACACACACACACACACACACACACACACACA
>ML682004.1:28883836-28894685 GCA_007922195.1 Podocnemis expansa | reverse complement strand
ACACACACACACACACACACACACACACACACACACACACACACACAGTAGAATATAATATATTGAGGAGAATGGCAGATAAGCAAAGGATAGACAAGCTCATGTGAAAGAAATTAGCAGATAGATTAATTTGGAGTCCTCAGTGATAGACAGGCTAGGTTCATGCTTGAGGTGGGCTGACATATGAAAAGAATGGGAGAAAAAATAGCAGCAAAGAAAGCATGAGAGGAAAGGGACAACCAGAAAGACCATGGAAGACCAAAGAGATGATGAAAAGACTGTCAAGAGAATTTGATGAGGAGAGGATTGGAATGCCAAGACCTGGACATCCATGCCATGGACCCAAAAGACTGGCAAAAAATTGTGGGCACCTCTAACCCCATGTAAATGGGAAAAGGAGTTGAAGTGAAGTGATTTTCTTATATATTTTACATCAGAGACTAACAACATACAGAGAAGTTGTCCTAATGTCCTTAGCTTCATACAGGGCCAGATTCTTTTATGCAACTGCATAATATCTAGTGAGGTGAGATCCACTGATTTCAGTTGGACTTCTTGCGAAGAGGGAAGCATGAGAAGACTTGGGACGAAAAAACCCCATGTACTGCTACAGGCTGGGGAGTGATCAGCTAAATAGCAGCACTGGAGAAAAGGACATGGGAGTCATGATGGATGGGAAGCTGGATATGAGTCAGTAGTGTGCGCTTTCTGCCAGAAAGGCCAATGGCATACTGGGCTGCATCAGAAGAAGTATTGCCAGCAGATCGAGGGATGTGATCATTCCCCTCTATTCTGCACTAGTGAGGCCACATCTAGAATACTGTGTCCAGTTTTGGGCTCCCCACTACAAAAAGGACATGGACAAATTAGAGAGAGTCCAGAGGATGGCAACAAAAATGATCAAAGGGCTGGAGCACAAGCCCTATGAGGAAAGACTGAAAACATTAGGCTTATTTAGTCTGCAGAAAGAAGATTGAGGGGGGATTTGACAGCAACCTTCAACTACCTGAAGGCATGCTCCAAGGAAGATGGAGCTCGACTGTTCTCGGTAGTAACAGAGGACAGAACGAGGAGCAATGGTCTCAAGTTGCTGTTAGGGAGGTCGAGGCTGGATATTAGAAAAAACTTTTTTACTAGGCGAGTGGTGAAGCATTGGAATGACCTGCCTAGGGAGGTGGTAAAATCTCCATCTTTGGAGGTGTTTAAGGCCCGGCTGGACAAAAACCATGACTGGGATGGTTTAGTGGGAGTGGTCCTGCCTCTGGCAGGGGGTTGGACTAGATGACCTATGAGGTCCCTTCCAACCCTATGTTTCTATGATTCTCATTGCAGGGAGCGTAATGATGTTGGCTCCTACTGCAGGCCAAACAAGATACTGTAGGTCTGCATGGTATTTTAGTGCTTGTCATAATTTGGCTCCTAAATTTGTGGAATGTGATGAGATTACAGTCCATAGGCGTAATGGGAGTGGTCCTGCTTTTTTTGGCAGGGGGTTGGACTAGATGACCTCGTGGGGTCCCTTCCAACCCTATGATTCTAAGACAGCTTTGCCAACCCCACACTGGGAAACCAGAGGTTAAGGGCTCATTCTGGACCCAGCTAACATTGCCCTAACACACTTGCAGCAAATGTTCTATCAGGTGGAGCACGTGAAAGAGATAGGAGCAGGTCTTTTGGATGGAAGAGCTGGAAGGACATTGACTTTTTGCAGCACTCAGTTTCACAAGAGCCTGAGCCTGGCACCACTGGCCCAAAAAAGTGCCGTCCTGATGGAAGGGAAACCCTAACCTGGGACAACCAGAAAAAGGAGGGATATCTTTGCTCCCCCTTCCTCTGCCAGTGAGTCCTGGACATTAAAAATCCCCTCCCCACAATCCCTCTGCTGTCCACAGACTACAGTGTGACCACTAGGTCACACTCCCCTGGCAGCCCCCCAAAGGGGGGCACCTGTACACAAGTCCAGTGATTTTATCATAAATTTCATGATTTAGATTTTTAGAAATTTCATGATTAGAGCCCCTGCTGCTGGAATAAGGAGATTGCATGAGAATCTCCACTTTCATTTTAAAATGAAGTAAGTTTCTAGCCCTTGGGGTTGCGAAGAGAAGCTTCAAAATGTGAAGCAAGTCAACCCCAAAGTTCCCCCCTCCCATCCCAAATTTATTATGATTTTTAAGACAATCTTGTGATTTTGTGGCACTTTTAAAGACTAACAAATTTATTTATTGCACGAGCTTTTGTGGGAGAAAAATCCCACTTTGTCAGACTGGACTAACATGGCTACTACCCCTTTGGAACTTGTGATTTTGGCCTTTTCATTATTTTTGAATGTTTGCAGTAGGCAATGCTGAGCAGGAAATACTGAATCAAGGTGATGGAATCTAGTATTGTACTATCTTAAAGGAGCTGACTTTTAGGACTTGGACTTTCCCTGAAGAGATGTGTGGAAGGAACACCTATTGAGTATGAAAAGAATAATCAAATAATAATAGTAAATAGCCAAACCTTCTCCCCTTACTTCAGTAAGCAGACTGCTGACTACACTTTCCAGACATTCCTCAGCTGCCTGCTTAGGCCACCTCTGTAATCCTTCTATGCTACCACTTTATGCATCTTTGTAAGTATTTGGTTCCTCTGAAATGCAGGAGCTAGAACCCAATTCTCCATTTCATCATATGTGGACTATCATGCTTATTAAAGATCCAACTTGCTTAGGCGCCCAATCATGCATTTCTTGGAAATCTAAAACTCCAAGGGAATCAATAGGAGTTTTAAGAGCACAAAAGTGAAGGATCAAGCCTAGATCTGCAACAGACACACTCAAAATGTAACTATTTTGCAATAATCTAAGAAAAATCTAGCAACTGGGCAAACAGGAGTAATAGCTTACAAGATGCAATACATCTTTTCTTAAATGCTCTGAACCAAAACATCAGAAAGCAAACAAATTTATTATGATCAGCTTTAATTATGGAGCTGCTACTGGTGCCTCAATTATAAAAGGTGTTTTGGGTAAGATAATCTAAAGAGCAGTTGCAGGCAAACCATAGCAGCTGTACATCAGTGAGCAATCCAGCAGTCATTGCACAGAATCTCTCCATCATTTCCGTCTGGTTTTGCCATTGATCCCGCATCAAACTGAGATGCGGCTTGATACATGGTTGTCAGTGGTTCCAGAAGCCTTCGATCTCTTCACATCCTCTCCCTCCCAATCATTAATTATGTAGATTTTTAATTTTTTTTAAGCAAAATTGTCCTTAGCCATACAAGATTTAATTTAAACTCTGACCCGTTTTCCCTGGTCAGTACCATGTTAGCAAGTAATCCATCACCCGAGGAATGACAGCCTTATGATCCATTGCTCAAAAGGGGCGCTATCCGAGAAGCACGAGCATGGAAGAGCCAGCAGTTTAAAATTTATTATTGTAAAACTTCTAAAAATAAAAAATAACCTTACAGTTTATGGAGTGGGAGAGAGAATCAGAAAGTTTATAAAGTCTCAAAGGTCAACCAAAGGCTTTAAATAATTTGATTCTGGCAAGTCCAGCTTTATTTCACTTGGGACTTATCTAGTTCTTGCATCAGGATAAGAGCAGAAACCTTTTTCCCCCTCCATCCCCAGAGAAGCAAAGCAAAGAATCCACTGAAGCCATGGAGTCTCTGGAAGCTGACTGTGGACTTTTTTCCCCTCCTTTCTGACTTGCTGTTCACTCCAACTCTCTTACCTCTCCAGTCCTCTCATCCCCCTGCTGCAGCCTCATTCCCATTGTGCTCTATCGTTCCTTCCCTTTCTTCTTTCCATTTATAAAACAAAACCAGAACCTCCCCCCCCCCCAAACAAATGCTCAAAGAATGTGACATTTAATACCCATCACTAAAGATTTTGCTAACACATTAAGACTCTTTTTCTCAGGGGAATAGCCAGCCCCCATTTTCTGAATTGACCCCTGAGCATGAAAGGTGAGTTGGCCATGGACAGCTTCTGATCTTGTGACTGGAAGTTGCCTGAGATGCTCCAGTTGCTAGCTAAAAAGTGTGAAAAGGGACAGAGAGGTGGTGCAATGAGGCATGCCCAACACAGCACTCGGCAGCAGCGTGAACTTCACCACCGTGGCTGCGGGGCCACCCAGCAGCTGACGGCCGTGGCCACAAGCAGAGCAGAGACGTCAGCGCTGGTGCCTCTGATCTGCTTGTGACTGCAGTTGCCAACTGCTGGCCAGCCTTGCAGGTGAGGTGTCAAAGTTTGTGCTGCTGCCAGGCACTGCGGGGGTGAGGTTTCATCTCCAAATGCGTGGGCCGTGTGGATATGCCCTTGCCTTTTCTCTCATTCTTAATCTGCCTGATCTATTTATATTATAAGATCTGTCAGGATGGAGCTGTCTTATTTATTTGTATGGTCAATAGCGGGTTACATTAGCACAACAAAGCCCCAATTTTGACTGAGGCTTCTGGGTGCTACCAGAGTGCAAATGATAAATGTTTATTATAACAATAATCCCCCGGAGTGCAACAGAAGTCACAATATTGTAACACCCTATGGGAAGCTGAGACCATGTCTATGTTTGGGCCTTGCTTCCTTGTAAAATACTTCAATCTTTTGTTGGTTTGCCTCCTTCAGTACCAGTATCTTAGCTTCTCCAAAGGGTGCTGGGGCAAGTTTTTATATTCTGGAGGCCAGGATGCAATAATTTTAGCTCATGGCTCCCAGGGTCATGGTTTGACCAACAAAAGCCAAAACGTCCAGAGTCAGAGAGAGAACACCATCTTTTACTCACCCTTTTGTATCTAGATTTTGCTGCTGATAGAGTCTTCTATCAGAGGGCCTGAAAACAAAGAGTAACCTTTTATAAGATGTTAGTCAAAACCTAGCATAACAGAATAAGCAAAGGGCAAAGCTTCAGACTCAGTTCTTCTTGGTTTATGTGTGAGATATATAATGTTTTGGAGCATTTCAGAAGGAAGAAAAATTTCAGAGGCCTTCCTTGGCCAGGAGAATTGTTTAAAACATTAAAAAGCTCAGAGTTGCTTTGTATTACAATATTTTCTTTTTATATATATATAGTTTCACAGCTCCTGCGGTGCTGAGGATGGGTTTTTTTCATTAACTTTATATTAGATTTTGTGAAGTAATAATACATTATCTCACTTATATTAATAAACATGCTAGGACTATGCTAGACATTTATGAATGAATACAACTTATGCTAAGAGTCAGTAGGACTGCAGTAGAAAGGAGAGAAAGGAACAGATTTTTAGGGCCAAATTCTGCTGTCATTCATACCCCAGTGACCCCATTGTTGCTCACAATATGGTGCTGCCTGAATGTGAGAGAGAACTGAACTCACAGTATTGTTGAAAATTGTCACTCTTATCCTGTCTTAATAATCTCCATCTATCCTCTCTTTGCTGTCCTGCATCATCCCCATCACATCTGGTCTTTGTTAGGCTCTGATCCTGCTATTAGCTCTGTGAAGGCAAATTTTGATTCTGAATGGGGTCTTTACAATAATAATAAATAATCAGACAACTCACCTTATTTCTCTACAGTGATACAAATAAGGTGAGAAACAAATTTGTGCTAAAAATAATCATTTAAAAACCTTAGTTCCATAATTTCTGAAAGTGATTGAGTTTTCCTAGTTTCTGCTTTTTGCAAGGATTTCAGAAAACTGATGCACTATTTATTTAGGGAACACACAATACCCACACGTCTTTACTATGACATTAGGGAAGCATCCATATTTATGGAAATATAGTAAACACAGTTACTGTGCTTATTCTGACTGGGGACTAATGTCAGCAACCAGTAAGTATATTTTATAATTTGTTTTGCTTACAAAAACTAATATTCACTATGGATATAAAGTTTACAAAAATAAGCCAATTAAGAGAAACAGGAAAATTTGCCATCTAACAGCCAAACAGTTTGAGGAAAGTTTGACTGGATGATGCAAATCATTCACATCTGTATGTTAAAACAAATAGCAATGAACCTGATCTTGGATTTTCATAAGCATGTAAACCTCCAATTTACTATATTAGGAATTCTGGACCTGCAAAGAATGCCTTCAGTCTCACTGTGGCACCTTACTGTTTTCAAATTACTGGTACAGCCTCAGTCACACCTGCATGATTCCATTATCTTCATTTTTTGCTGCTTTAAAGTGCTCATCCATAGCATAATAATAGTTCTTAACAAAAAGACTTATTCTTCTGGATTCTTTCCCTTAACACATAAGCAAATTCTAGCTTTTCCCCATTCATAAAAAACAAATCTTCAGCTTCATGTGGTTCTCGTTTTACAGAACCATCTTCTTCAGAATCATAGAAGATTAGGGCTGGAAAGGACCTCAGGTCTTCTAATACAACCCCCTGCTCAAAGCAGGACCAACCCCAACTAAATCATCCCAACCAGGACTTTGTTAAGCTGCAAGGATGGAGGTTCCACCACCTTCCCTCGGTAACCCATTCCAGTGCTCCACCACCCTCCTAGTGAAAAAAGTTTTTCCTAATATCCAGTCTAGGCCTCCCCCACTGCAACTTGAGATCATTGCTCTTAATTCTGTCATCTGCTACCCCTGAGAACAGCCTAGCTCCATCTTCTCAGGAAGTTAAAGACTTCTATCAAATCCCTCCCCCTCCAACTTCTCTTTTGCAGACTAAACAAATCTAGCTCCTTCAGTCTCTCCCTCATAAGTTATGTGCGCCAGTCCATCACCTGGCAGTTCCATATTTGAGGGGGCTGCCGTGTAATTGTCTGCACCTCCACACTCACAGAACAAGCTGTTTACAACCATTTCTGTGACTTCCTGTTCTCTGACTTAACTTGGAGCCTTTTCATTCTGCTAAAACTGCTCTCACCCATGTTTCCCGAAACGTCTTCCTGCCTAGGTCTCAGGGCTTTTACTCTACCCTTATGTTCCCTCATCCTTCTGCAGCCTTTCATACCACTGACTATCGCCTGCTCCTCGACAGACTACTGACTTGACTGCACTCTTGGTTTTCCTCCTTACTCTTCAACTGCCCTTTCAGCACTTCCAGTAGACCTGGCTATTCATCTAACACTCTTGTACTTTGACAATCACTCTCAATATCCAGATGCTTATTTTCCAACATATTTTCAGATTCACAGATTGACCTGCTATCTTTAGGCAGATGACTGCACCACCACACATCCTTTTCAACAGCTAGCCATTTGGGTAAGCTGTTCTGCTCTAGATTTAAGACTAAAAACCAAAAAAGCCCAAAGTCCAATGGGACTATCCGGTGTACAATGGTTGCCATAAGTTATCATTTCCAAATTCTATTTGTCCCTCCAAATGCAGTTCTTGGAACTCTGATGAACACTTCTGCCTCGATTCTGAGTTGAAGTTTGTTTAGTAAACCATCTCTGAATAAGAAAAATGGATATCCATCAAATTCATCTGAATTGTAAAACCAAAAACAAATCCCTCACTGCTTTGGCAGTTTATATAATAAGGGCAACAATCTATTTTTTGTTGTTCAGAGGTTAGAGAGGAAGCATGTCCAAGTATTAGTCTAGTGGCATAGCAGAAAAAAAAAAAAGATCTCCAGAACATGAGTAGCACTCATGAAATACTTACATTAACCTTAGCAAAATGATTATTCTGTGAATGCTACATACCTTGTGATTTACATTACAGTTTCAGACAGGAATAAGTAACTCAGGGTTGCATTTGGCCCAAGAAGAGCAAGAGCAACACTAATATATTAAAATGCTGCATGTATACTATTTTTACTTTACTGAATAAAACAGTGTGTCTTTTGATGCTAGAAATCCTAGCAATTTCAATATATTTCAACTCACTGATTTTACTTCTGTATTTTTGTGTAAACATTTTTATTTATTTATATAATTTCCCAAACTGTGCCATGTGCTTTAAATACTTACATTAATACAAATTCCTGCTCTGGAGAGCTTATTGTCTTAGGCCCTGAAAATGCAACCATATACATGCTCAATAACCTTGCCGAAGTGAACACAGTTACACACATGCATAAGTGTCTGCATGACTGCATCCTGTATGCAGAGCAGGGGAATGCATGTGAGGGACCTGAAAAACCATAAGATCCAAAATGTGCCTACTTTTAAAGCAGATTTTTTACTTCTTAGATTCAGAAGTTAGTTGATAAGAGTTATTTGAGACTCCTTAAATCTAAGCTTTACTCAGAGACCATATGCTCAAAATTGGGGCAGATACACTGAGTAAGATCCCCACCTCCTCTCTGGCTCCTATCCACAATATAAAAGGCCCAAAGTGGTGTAAAGGGGCCCAGGGTTCCTAACCTTTGCATGTTAGTTTTTACAGACTTGAAGATTTGAAGTTAATATTTTTTTATTTTTTTTTTACTGACACAGTAAGCTTTTTACTGACATCACTAAAATATACCATAAAACAATACAATAATGTCACAAAAGTGTGTATTCACTTGCAATATTCTGTACACAGGAATTCAGAATTACATAATTTCTTTTAGCTGCAGTTAATTGATCAATCAGGTTCTTTTGTATGTGCAATAACATCAAACAGGAGATTGATAAAGTCATAGTCAGTGTGGTTTTATGATACAAGAAGTGATTCTGAATGACAACAATCAGTCTAAAAATACAATATGTTTTATTTCTACCCAGTTTCATGGACATTTTCATTTATTTATGCATTTGCAGACCATGTTAAATTTTACAATATACTTTTTTTTTTTTTTTTTTTTTTTTTTTTTTACTGATGATCATCGGTAAATTTACAGACCATTGGCAATCCCGAAGGGGTAGTAAATGTCACGTATCTGTGCCAGGGGCGACTCCCCTGGCATAGGCATTGTGGAAGATAAACATAAAGCTGCATCCCAAAGATCTCATTCCTATTCCTATCATAGAGGATGTGCCCACTGTGGGAGCTGCTTGTCAAGGTTGCAGCAGATAGTGTTGAAGGGATTCCAAGCAGTGCTGTGATCCATAGGGTATTCCTCTAGGGAGGCTACCTGAATCCCTGAAAGACATCCCAGGAATGTCAAAGTTTTACCCCCTGAAACTGCCCAGCAGGAAAGGGTATAAAGAAAGGTAGATTAAAGCCACTATTAGCTCCATCTCCTTTAAGTTCTGAGCCATTTCTAAGAGGCCCAGCACATACTATTTTTCATACAAAGAAAAAACTTTAAGGGAACCACCCTATTCAACTCAGTGAGAGTTTGGACACTGACTTCAGTGGGAGATGTCCCATACCTTATGGGCAGAGTAGCATCAAACCTCACCTATGAGATGTCTTTCCTCCATAATTTCATGCAAATAAACATCACAAAAAAACTGATATGGCTTTAATTATAATCACCACAGAAAAATATTTTTGACTATTTAAAGGGAAGTAGAGTGTGTTTTAAAGCCTGCTAAGTAGGAATCACTGTCCCCACTTAGAGCTTGATTTGCATCTGCTTGCACAAAATAGCTGAAAACAAATTTTATGTCTAAAGAGTCTCTGCAGCATCAGACGTTCATCCCATGAAGGAACCATGTTACTAGCAAAGGGTTGTAATATATTCTCTGTTGGAGCTTTTCCAGTCTTCCTTTTTCTTAACATAATATTAAAATAAACAAAAATGTCCAGAATTATGATTAATATCCACCAAAGACTCAAATAATGAGCAAGCTTCTCATTTGTTTTTAAATACAGCAGTTTAGTTGTGAGGTTTTGCGTGTGGCTCACGAATACCATAAAAATCACTCTAAAATATTTATAGTATATTTATACTTGTGTTCATCTCTGAACAAATTGTTTGACCTTGTTCACAAATGTGTTACAAGAACTCCCAATGACAGATGATCTTTCATGGGCAATCACAACATGCAAGTGAAACTGAAGAGAGTCTGCTGCATGACTTTGTATATCAAAGTCCACTGATTCACTTAAGGCACAAGTCTGAAATGTAGCCACCACTAAACGGCTAGCAAGGGTGGCAGTGACAGACAGTGTTCTTCAAACTTCAATGCATGAACGTGCACTTCACAGGTCAGTTTGCATAGTACACAATGACATTCTGACACGCAAAGCCTGAGGGGTTGATGTTACCCAGTCATTCAAATCACATAATTAATGTGCATCTGGGTTGCAATAATAAACAATTCTGATGTATATGCACTACAGGCAAACTTCCCTGGTTAAGTAAACAGTTCTTTTCCTATAAATGGCTCCTGTCCAAAACAAAGTTTTCATCTATCGACCAATCTCACCTTAAGTTTATACATTCATGTTCAGGGGTATCACCTACTTAAGCATCCTAAAGACAACAACAAGGCTGAAATCATTAAAGAATTATTTGACTCTGTAGCTATAAATTTTATGCATCCATGGACCACGCATACTGTATCTATAGCTACACCAGCCACGTTTAAAAACTTAAAAATCAGAACAGCAATCAGGGATATAGAGCTTTGTTCTTTTACCACACATCTGTTTTACTTTGATATAAACAGTACAACAAAAACAGAAAAAAATCCATGCTTTTTCACATTATTCATTGATTATTCCATAAACATATGTCTCACATCAGCCACAATGATGATTAGAAATAGCTTGCCATTTCATGCTGACTACATATTGTGGACAGAATTAAAAAAGTGAAACCAGAATATCTTTTTTGTTAGTATGTTTTTGATTCTAAGTAGAAAAACAAATTTTCCTTCAATTCATTTCTCCTTGAAAAAAATCACTAAGGCTGGTTCAAAATGTAGAAAAAGTTAGAAAATACTTCAACATTTCCACAACTTTCCTGTCCATTTTCCAACCAGCTAGTCAAAAAAAATCAATTGCAAATTTTCACATTTTGAAGTATC
>ML682004.1:28871617-28883826 GCA_007922195.1 Podocnemis expansa | reverse complement strand
CCCCTATGGTCCACTTGGAAATTACTATTCATTCTGGGCAAGTGGGAAGGTAGAATTTTTCAAGGCTAACGTAAGTCCAAGCCCAAGCCCAACCCCACTGAAGCTACTAACGCAAACACCACTGAGGCTTGGTTTTTGTCTATAACCTCCTCTCAATCCATGGGGCATGGAAGGCAAGCATACAGGAACGCAGAGCTGTTTCTGAGCAGCACAGAATTGCTGTGGTGTTCCTCTCCTTGAGCAGTTTTGCAGAGCAGAATTTTGGGGGGCAGATCCTCATCTGGCCTAAACTGTCAATATTATGCCAATATCAGCAAAGCTATAATAATTTACAGTAGCTGACAAACTATCCTACATGTTTTGTTCTGTTTTAAAATCCATATTGCTTATATATTATTAGAATACTTTTAACTTAGAGCTATGCAGGATCTCATTTGCTAACCATTATGATACTTGGGATGCCCTAAATGCAGCAGAACCATTCTACACTTAAAGTTTCTGATTAGAACCACCTGTAGCTGTTGTCAATTTTTCCCTTGACATGCATATTCATAAAAGCTGTCAAACAAGTATTGCATATTATTCTTCCCATGTATTCATCTGGCCAGAGAGAAGGTCACTAGTAAGAATTTGCCCCCACAAGTGAAATGACTCTTTTGTCCTTCACAGTTACAATGAGAGAATGAAATCAGTGTGCTCTGTTACACATTAACAGTTGTACTTTCAATTAAACTTCTCCGAATGCAGGTGGCACTAAATGGGCTTCTGATAACAAAGGCAAAGTTTAAAGGTTTTGTTTTATCTCATGTTTGTTTGAACCAGGAGTGCTTTCCCGTCATTTAAACATAACTGGGCAAAATATTTACCTAGCGAGAGTCAGGATATTTTTAATAATACAGTATTAGCAAATACCAGGTATACTTGTGTTAAAAACTTATGTTAGCAAGGTATTATTCCACGTTAGAGTCCAATACATAATCTACTAATGTCAAAACTCAGTCAATTTAGTGGCTTTGACAGTTGCATTTTCATAGTGTGAAGAGTTTAAGTCCTGCCCCTCCCTAAGAATAGCCCATTTCTGATCACCTACAGGACTGATCCCAATTGCACTCGCTTGTAATAGCTCCTTAGGGTATGTCTCCATTGCAGTTGGGAATGAGCCTTTCAGCTCAGGTAGACAGACTGGCACCAGCAGGGCTCAAGCCAGCATGCTAAAAATAGCCGTGTAGGAGTTCCAGCTCAGGCTGCTGGTTGGCCTTTGAGCCCAGGAGGCCTGGAGCCTGGAAAGCCTAAGATGTAACAGGTATTTTCAGTGTGCTGGTGTGAGTCTGCCTTTCTAGGCAGGAAAGCTCTCTCCAGTAGCAGTGAGGGCATCTTAGGACATGTCAACACTGCGGCAGGGGGATCTAGTCCTGGCTGGGGACCGAGACCTGCCAGTGACGGCAGGATACAGCCCCGGCCAAGGACCCAGAGCAGCAGGAGCCGGATAGGGGCTAGATGTTTGGAGCTGCCTTCCCCTGGGCAAACTCCAAAATCTGCTTACGTCAACCTCCTCCTAACACCACCTGGGGGGTGAAGGCTAGGATAGTCTGTGTTAGCTAAGAGTTTTACAGTGGATGCAGAGGAACCTTCTGCTGCTGAGCTTCCTGAAGCTGAAGCAGATGCCTCAACGTGTGACTGATCACACATTATACACAGCATCTCGCCTTGTGTTGAATGCTCATACTCCCGTGCCGTCTTCCTCTTGTCCATTTCCATGTGTAATTTGTTTGATAATGAAATCCTCCATACTTAGCTCCGTGACAGCAGACGCAAAGATGTTCATCATCTCATTGAACATATCATCCTGAGTTTCTTCTCCCCCCCCATCTTATCTATTTTAGGGAAATCCCCAGTACCCATGCTGCACAAATCCATGCTTCCTAGAGCAGCATGGATGCTGGGTTCTCATTGTCCTTCCTACACCAGATTTTTAAAAAGCAGTGGAAATGGTGTGGGATGGGGAGGGGTTAACTCTGGTGGGAAAAAAATAGGCACCTGTTTACGAATGCCTGAGGCCAATAACAACAATGTCCTGCTTAGGGACTTGTCACGTGCTGAGCTGTGAAACCATTCCTGACTGTGGAATAAAACACACTTCAGAAAACTTTCTTGGGCAGGTGTTATAAATATGCACTTGCTTCCCTAGGTAACCATCAGTGATATCAGTCTGCTGAGGGTCAACTAGGCAGAAAGGGAGGATTTGCTGAAAGCATCTGCCTACAGGCCTGGCCCTTATGCTGCTATGCTGTGTTCTGTGATGGTGCCTGCACAATTAATAACAAACTGGCAGGGTAAAGTATCCTATCATAGTGGAAGAAATAAAGCTGCCCCCAAAAACACCTTCTGCAAATGATTGCTGGGTACCTACATGAAGCTTCTTAGAGATATTTTTGGATGATTCTCAGACCAACCCCATGCACATAAACCATTTTTTCCTGGATGAACGCAATGCTTAAATGCACCAACTATGAGGAAGCACAGCTCCACCACCACACACACCACTCTTCTCCACTGCTACAAGATTGTGGGACATGGGATATAACTAAAGAAATGCAATGTGCAGTACATACTCACAAGGTGTGCCATGCGCAGCATTCCGGTCAGTCATGGTTTCCTGCATCCACCTTGGCTTCTCCTGTGTAGCAAATAGCTTCTGGCTTTCAGGGAGAAGGGATACCCCACCTGCTTGTACCCTGTTCTTTTCATCCTTCTCCTCCACAGACTCCTCATTCATTCTGGCCTTGGATTTTCTGAGGCATCTATGCTGCACGTTGGCTTTCTGCTGAGAAGCACATGCAGCTTTTTCATAAAAGTTGCATGTTTTTGGTGACAAGCCAAAATGACTGTTAGCTTCCCTAATTTTCTGATCCACCTGTCTCAGCTCTTTGATCTTAATGCAGCACTGCTGTACATCCCTGTTGTGCCCCTTCAACATGCCACAAGATATTTTCTCATAGATATCCAAATTTCTTTTGCTGTCTCGGAGCTGAGTCAGAACAGACTCTGCCCCACAGACCAATGAGATCCAAAACCTCAGGTCGGCTTCAGCCTCTACCATGTTTGGGGCACCCAGTTGCTCTGATAAGTGGACTGGCAAGCTCTCTCTATGCTGACCTAATAGGAAATGGAAATATAAAATTTCCCAGGGCTTTAGTGGATGAGCTGTTTCATGTTTATGTGGCCATTGTGCAAATGTCCAGAGTGGTCATAATAGAGCATTATGGGATACCTCCTGCAGACCAGTGTTGATTTACATTGTGCACTGCTTACAGTAATGCTCATTTGACCCATACTGGTTAAATTCAGCACTACATCATTTGTGGAGGTGAGTTTTATTCAGTCAAATTTTACTACTGTTTAATTTGGTGGAAATCACATGCCAGTGGGGACACACACTTTATGCGGTCAACGGAAGCCACATTCTGTTGACCTATATCATCAGTGTAGACCAGGCCTTAGCAGTGATTATGACAGAAGTTCACAACTTTAAAATTCCTTTTCTGATTTTTTTAAACAAACAAACTTCCCAGGAAAATTCTCCCTTGCAAAGAGATGTGCAATGTGACATTAATTTGTTTCTTGTTGTGGTAGTTAAGGAGAGTTGAAAACCAGATTTATAATGGCAACTTTAGCTACAGACCTACTACCACCACTACATAATTATCACCAGCATCACCTCCCACACACCATTCATCAATTTTTTTACTCTTTAAGTGCATTAAATGAGCTATTGCTAATGGATGAGTTGTCTCTGGAGTCACAGAGATTAATGAACCAGGTTTAGGAGGCAGACTGTGGACTTTTTTTGAGAGATCAAAAAGTGAACCTTTCCCCACAGATGTTTCTAATACAACTCAGGCCAGGTGGAAAATACTAACTAGGGCTAAATTTGCCTTCATTGGCAATCTCTACTCCAATTTTATTTCCATCAAAATTATGCTTAAATAAAGAACAGAGTTATATTCTTTCCTTTGATGATGATGATAATGATGATGAAGCTAAAGACTTTTGAAACAGTTCACCTAGACACCAAAGAAATCTATTTGTATAATGTTGATAATGGGCCAAAGTTATTCTGCACTTCCTAAATAATACCTATTTCCACAGAGAGGAAAACTGTCTTTAAAAATTTGCTAGAGAAGAGCAGTGTACACCAATTTGTTCATGTCTGAGTCATAAGCATAGAACACTAGATTTCTCAAAGAAAACTGATGTCACAAAGTTCATTAAAGGCTTGATACAAAAAACATTCTGAAGTCAGTGAAAGATCTTACAGGCATTAGTGAGTTTTGGAATGGACTCAAAGCAATCATCAATACAGTGCAAAGTGGTACTGAATGGAACTTGTTACCGTCTGTTCAGTGGTTATTAGGTGGCTTGGCAAAACCAAAATTAAATTCAAAATTAAAGAGGACCAAGTGGCTTTCTTACTCCCAACAGTTTGGGAGAAACCTCCTTCTTATACGAACCCATGACTAGTTTTTCGTAAGCCTGAACAGTTGTGAAAGAGAAGCAAGCAGATATGTAGGACTGTTATGAGCCCTGTATTAGCCAAATTAGCTCTGCCAAAGATACATAGGCAAACCAAAGACTACTGTACACACAGCAGAAAGTATACCCGTTCCCTGTTGTGCTGCACCTTATGTTGTCATTTACAGCAGTGTAGAGTGACTATGAAATGCTGACATTTTGCTCTTCTGGTGCAGATTATACAACATGAATAGCTACAATGAACTGGGTGCACTGCTTGGTGAAATATCGCCTCTTTTAAATCATCACATGGGATAAAGAGCTAAGTTTATTTTTAAATGCTGTGTTTGGCTGTACTCTATAGAATGGCATAAAACACAATGGTTACATTTAAATTAACACCCATTTTCTGTGTTTGAAAAACTACGTTCTTCTTTGGGTCTTGATACTGACACAACAGCCAGAGTCATTGTGCAAAACCATAGTTCCTGGGCTAAGCTGAACTGCATGACAATAGTCACAGGTGGTTCCCCCAAGACTTTTCCTTCCTACCAGATGCAGAGCAGCAGCCAGACTGAACTGATGCTCTGCTGTCCCATGGATGCAATATGGCAATAGATTTTAATGACAGAAGAGACATTTGTGAGCTTTTAATCTGACCTGCTGCATCACAAACTATTTCCTATATCCATCTTGTATCTTCTGGTTGAACCATGGCATACACATATTTGTCCAGGGTGAATTAGATTTCAAAGGAAGGCATTTTCTACCACATATCTCCTGCTGCAGCAGCACCGTTCACTTCTGTGGAATGGCTGGTGGATCCACGCAGTTGTGGATCCCCCCCCAGCCCCCCAAAATGCCAGTCAATCATGGTTTTAGAAAGCTCCCACAGGGCTATAATTGATTCACTTCAGATGCTGATATCCTTTGTTTTACATAGCAGATCACCATTAGTTCCCTGGTGTTCAGGGCCTTCCACAGCTGCAGGGAAGAATTAGCCCCTAAGGGTATATATTTTGAGTGAGAGACTGCAGTTTAAAATCCACTGTGGTTTATGTTATTTTCTGAGTACAATAGACAATACAAGGTTAAGCTGTACCAAAATATCCACTTTTCTTTACAAACTACCAGAATCCTCTCTTTCCTGGGATCATTTGGTAAGTGTCAACCAGTTGCCTTCTCCTGGGCTCCCTGTCAGGGCCTCCCTCAAGACAGTCCTGCAAGTGGCCCTTGAACTCAGTTTCTCCCAGTTCCTTAAAGAAACTCAGGACAGCCTTTGGAGTACATAAATATCCCTTCTTGTGGTTAATTACCCAAACTCCCACTGCTGTACACTAGAGTCAGCCCAACACAGCCTAGACACTTCATTCATCCCAACTATCCAACACCAGGTGCAGTTCCAGAGGCTCTCATCACATCTCACCCCAGCCCGCTAGTAAAGTTCTAGCTCCTGCCTGGAGACATCAGCAGGCTCACACCTCTACCATTCCCCAGCCTTCAGCCCTCACTGGCCTTCTTGCTTCAGCTTTGTAGCTCAGCCTGCAAGCATCGCCCTCTGCTGCTGTTCTGAGCCCCTCTGTCCTGAGAAAGTTCGTAGGTGCCCCTCTGACTGCACTTCTGCCTTCTGCTTTCACAAGCCTGATCTGGCTCCATTGCTCAACCAAGGAACTCTCACCACTTGCTCCTTCAGAGGCATCCCTTTCCTAAACATATCACATCCAGCACTTGTCTTGCTCTGAGTTTTCTTTACCCTCAGGACTATTTTTTACCCCTTCTTAACTCCAACTTCTAAACCACTCTCTCTGAACTCACTGTTTCTCTGGACTCCCAGCTGAACTCTCTGCTCAAGCTTCTGAACTCATTTATATTTGCCCAGGGCAATTCCACCCCCGTCATTATACCACATGCGGGTGCACATGGACTGTAGCAGGACCTCCAAGACCAAATTCATTTAAGGGACCAGCTACCCTGCTCTAGTGCAGAAACCCAGAAACTGCCTTACAGATCAGCTCAGGTGTCCATCAAGTTGAGGATCTGACACTGACCAGTAACAGCTGCTTCAAGAAAAAGACAAGAATCCCACAGTTGGTAATTACAGGACAACCTGCCCCACATGGAAAGTTTCCTCCTAAACCCCTGATTGTTAAAGGCTGTTCGTACCTTAAAGCATGTTATCTCTAATGGTCTCAGCACTAGCACTGGATGACTTGTTACAAAACTGCAGGACTAGCAAGCTGGGATTTATATACATGGAAGAATTATCGCTATTGACAGGGCCCCTTTCCCAAAAATATTTAACTATGTTTTTGACCTTTTCTGCAGCCCTGTAGCACCAATGTCAATCTGAAGTTTGTGATCAATCTCTGAGAGACTGGCAAATGGATCAATCACAACGGCTGATCAAACAGTGCCTTTAAAAATGAAACTGCTCAAGACTTTGGACAAAAAAGGATCTGATGCAATTGTATCAGACCCTGTGGCAGTCTTTCCATTGGTTTTAATAGAATTTGGATTAGGTACAGGATGTGGACATGGAAGTATTTTATATAAGAGCTTGCAGAGAAAATTTCTCAATTTGGCACTGTTAAAATTCATAACAATTGGGGGGGGGGGGCGCAGCCAGGGACCATTACAGGGATTTTCCTCTGCTTTTTGCTACCTAGCCTCCAATATTTGTCAATGCTCAGCAAGACAGAAGAACAAACAATCTTCCTAATCCATTTTAAGGCCCAATCCTTCACACCTTATTCAAGTCAATGGGAACTGGGGGTGATTAAGAAAAAGGAGAATCAGACTCCAAGTGACCTTTATGATTTGATGAAATCACTGTAATATATTGTAGCAAGACCCAAGCAACAGGGCAATCCACATTGAACAAAACAGCTTAACAGATAAATGAACAAACAGCTGATTACTCATCTTTGGTTACTTATTGTGCATTGTTTGGAAATAAAAATGACTGTAGAAAGCATCTGGTACTGGCATCAGCAACACTTATCAGAAGCAGACTGCTTTTTGTACAAATAGGTCTGATAAAGACCCCGCAGCAGAGCAGGCAACAATTTAAAAATTGTAGTAGAATGAACAAAGAGAGGTATGGCTTATCTCTTGCGGTATTTTCCATGCTTTCACAGTATCTGACAGTGGAGTCAGTGTGAATATGTACTTTACATGATAACAGCTACATATGTCGCCTGTACTTCGCACATTGTCTAAAGTCTGAGCATGCAGAGCTTCCTGTCTGATGACGCAAGGCAGGTTAACTCTGGCACATGGGATCTGCCACCACTTCAGTTAATCTAGTTTCAGAGTTCAAGGTGATTAAGTTCTGTATCTTAGAATGAGAATGGGCTAAGCTGATCATTTTCCATTGCTGCTAGAATTGGTCTCAGAACAAATGCACATAGTATTTTCAATCAGCTATCACATTTTTTACTAACAATTTCAGGAAATCTCTTTCCAAAACTACTATACTAAGTGCTGCAGATTTTCTGTTAGTTTATTCTTAGTTGTCTCTCTTCCTCCAGGAAAAACATGATCTTCACTTTTATGAGAAAGCCTTAAATTCTATCACTTTGGTACACCTCCCATCAGAAATGTACAAGCCAATTTTGGACTCTGCATGTTTGGTAGATCAAGGGCCAGCTGTAATCTTATTCAGAATCTGTACACTTAGGATCAGAGGACTGAGCCAGAGGTTGATCTCGTTTACACTAAATGAAGAGAATGGAATTACTCTGCATTTACACTGGCATAAATCTGATCAGACTCTTTCTCTGTGTATACATTTCTTTTGCATTATGTTTTCATGCCACGTTTCTCACTGTTATATGTGGTACATTGGGGGCTTGCTTTGCTCCTACTGAAATAATTGGAAAAAAATAGGTTCATTGATCCCAGTGAGTGCAGGACTGAGGCCTGAGTTTGCAGCAATTGCAGGATTGGGCTCTATGTTGCATGAATTGCAGATTGCTTCCATCTGTAGCAGTTTCATGAAAGGAAAAGCAAGGACTTTGTGCCAAGAGAGGAGAAGACAACAGGAGAAAGGCCAGAAAGTAGTTTATACAACAAGTCGGAGTTGACATTAAAATAATGGGATTCTCGCCTGTAGGAATAAAATTTCACAACAAAGTACTGGAGGAAATGCTGTAGCATTAAGAACAGTCTTCATGTGTTCTGGGAATGTCCCAAAGTGAAAGACTCCAGATTTTAGAAAACTGATGCATGATTTATTTAGGGAACACATATAATACCCACATGTCCATTTACTATAGCATTAGGGGAGTGTTCTTATTTATCAAAATACAACAGACAGATACAATGCTTTGTCTGATTCGGGACTAATGACTGCAGCCAAAAAGTATATTTTATCACTTCTTTTGTTTCTAAAAAAAGAACAAACATTCATTATGGATAAGGTTCACAAAAATAAGGGAAAAACAGGAAAATTTGTCATCTAATAACCAAACAGTTTGAGGAAAGCTGGATTGGATGGTGATGCAAATCATTCGCATCCCAATGATAAAAGATAAATAGCAATAGACCTGATCCTGCATTTTCTTACATAAACCTCCCATTTACTACAGTAGGAGTTCTGGATCAGCAAAGAATGGCCCCAATTACACCTGTGCCACCTTACTGTTTTAGAAACAGAGCATCCATCCACCTGTATGATTTCAATGTCAGTGTGGAGAATCTGGCCCTGCAATTTGAATGCAATGTCAGCATCAATCTGTTGATGAAACAAAAGCCAGGATGCACACCTTCTTTCTTTCCCAGCTTCTCATGCCCTAGACACCCTGCTGGGCCGATGGGGCTAAGAAATGAGAAACAACCCAATATTTTTCATTAACGCTATTATTTTGGCATTTCCATAGTGTGGTAAGTGTGCCTGGTGCTTCATAGGAAAATGTTAGAGGGGCTGATGACTTGACCCGCACTTCATGCACACAGTTTAGCACCCACAATTTTCATTAATGTCAGTGTGAGCTGAGTGCACTCAGAACAACTCCTCTGTAATCTGCACACAGGCAGGAGACAGCATCCATGTTTACAAAGCTGGCTAAGAGATGCACTTTAATGGAAGGAAAAGGCAGGATTTTTAAGTACAGACATTAGTAGAGAAGGACTCTTGATAGACAGTTGGCTGGGTTCTGGCCCCTTTGAGCTGTTCTGGCAGAGCAAAGGGGCCAGGAAGCCAGCTTCCGCCAAGCAGAGGTAGCTCAAACTTGGTGTAGGGGCCACGTTATGGGCGTGACTGGGAAGAGAGTATGGTTGGAATATCATTGTACTTGGGCTGTCCCAGGCTGATGGAACAGGAACTAGACTGTTTCCTGCCAGTGCAAATAAGACTGTTCTGGAGCCAGACATGCCTTCCGTTAGCCTTGGAATAGCAGGTTTAGGTGTGTAAGGGAGCATAAAGCTACTTTTAGCCTCCCTTCTGGCCCTGCACAGAACAAACCACAACTAATCTCTAAGCCTCCCATAGTTGGGTTTGCAACTCCAGCAGGAAAACCACATGTTGGAAGTAGCTGTTTGCACAATCACTACAGCAGCACAAAACAGAATGTGAACGAATTCTTGGATGCTGTGATAGAATGGTTATGTGGTGACATTTTATACTTTCAGGTGTGGATAAGCTCCTTTCTGAAATACAAGTAATCACTACTGCTACTATACGGCCTTCCCCCCCCCCCAAATATTGTACCTCAGTTCAAGCACTCTAAAGGAAAGGCATGCATTAGTTCCAATAGCCTGCAGATTCACCCCATGGTCCTCATATTTGAAAGTGAGGGCCCCAACATCCCTAATGATCATAAGCATTATCAGTGTCAGTTTTCTTATGGTTTATTCCAGCAAAGGTTGGCATGTTCTAACAATTAGCATCTTAACTGTATATTTAAACTGCAGTTAATAATCATGGAAGTTAAGGAAAGGTATTATTGTTTTGCCTTTCCAGCATGGCCACTGCTAACCAAGAGGAATGGGAGAAGTTTGGCATCCAGAGAACAGACTGTTTATCCCATCCTCTTTTTCAGATGGATATTAATCCTTCCAAACAGCTGTCTGCAATATGTATGGTCACGTATCTTGCAAGAAACATTTTTGATACTCTTGGAGGTTAATGTACTTTTGGAGGTTATTGAAAAGAAGTCCATACTTAGAAAGTTATACTCATACTTGAGATAGTTACTGTTATATATATATATATATATATATATATATATATATATATATATATAAGGGACGTGTAGGCCCCAGTTTGAAATCCACACGTAACTTTCCATGTGGTTCACACATGTGTAAGATAGGCATGTTTTTATGAATCATTTGTATACTCCCTGGCCAGAATCCTATGTTTAAACAATTGAGGAAACAACACACTACAGCTGTATAAGGAATTTTTGTTCATAAATAGGATCTATAGATTTTAAAAGCTACATTTTTAGTAATAAAAATTGTCCATATTTCTGGAATGTACATCATGCTTTGATAAAATCATTCCTTCTTTTGGTCTGGAAATATAGGACCTAAGCACATGAGATTGATGCCAACTTATTATTATAGTTTATTATAGCCAACGTTGAAGTTGCTGCTCATTACAAAAATATCAAAACAGACCTATTAAAAGAGTAAATTTGGTATTTCTAAAATTAATATCAAATAAAATATTAAGACACTGAATAATTAAATGAAAGAAGTATTGTGTTTACTGGCAGTTCCCTTAATGCATTCTAAACTTTTTTTTTTTTTTTAAAGACCCTTCAATGAATAACATTGGATGGGTACAGCATATTAGAAGAAGTGGCCACATTTGCTGTATCTCTTTCTGAAACTGATGCAGGCAATATCTACAAAAACTAAAACCTTGCAAGAAAATACTCACCAAAATATATTGTTGAATGGACATTGGGAATACTTTTGAGGTCAAATGCACTGATTCAATTGTAGGATAATATACACACATAAATTATGTAGTCTTCCTCTTGTCTGAAATGAGAAGATGAAGCACATCAAAAATCTATCCAGTCAAAATAAAGATAATGGACCTTATTCTGATCTCTTTTAATGACAGTAAATTAGGAATACTACACTTATGTCAATGATATTACATTGGACGAAACTAGTGAGAGATCACAATCAATCAGATTTTCAAATTTGCCTAAAGAAGATAGTCACCTCAATCCCATTGTACTTCCATGAAAATTGGTGCCTAATTCTTTTAGGTTCCTTTGAAAGCCCACCCTATATTTTTAAAAAGGACACATTTATGTTTGTCATTTAACAAGATCACCAAAGTAGTGTCACCCCACTAGAATGAATTTTTATCACAACAGATCTTATGATATTCTAAAATCTCACATGTTCTTGTGTGATTGCATAGATCGTATTAGAACACATGCAGATATGAGCCTAATCAAAAAGTTCAAAACAAGGCTTGAAAAATTTTCCTGTGCAGTCAGTCACCTGTTGGTTTGCAACATTCCATTTTTTAAATTACAAGTGTGAAAACAAAAATACTTCTGTAGCTCTAGAAGTTGTTTCAGTCTCTATTAGGGACAAGCCCAAACCAAAACTAACTGTTGCTTAGATAGAATACCTTGGTAAAAGGAAGAGCACCAGGGCTGGCCAGAGGTATTTTGGCACCCGGGCGCCCCCCCCGGGGGGGGGGGGGGGGGGGGGGGGGGGGGGGG
>ML682004.1:28780580-28871517 GCA_007922195.1 Podocnemis expansa | reverse complement strand
TGACCCCCCCCCCCCCCCAAGAGCCCCTCCAAGCCTAGGCAGGTGGGTGCCAAGTGGGCTGCTGGGCCTAGTCATGGCAGCAGCTTCACTTCCCTTAGGTCAAGGCCAGCTCCCTCCAGCAGCCCAATGCTGGTGGTGCACAGCAGGAGGCTTACTGGGCTAAGCCTCAGCCCAGCCTTGGTGCCCCCTAGGTGACTACTTAGGTTGCCTATGGGTGGACTGGCCATGAAGAGCACCATCCTCAATTCCAAATTTCATAGTTCTCTTATACAAGAAAAATATGGGAAGCTTTTGGGCTGGAACATTTTGTGTGCAACGGAGGTGCAAGATTTCCCAGGACATTCTGGCTGTCATTGATGCAAAACAGCCATAATCCTGGTGTAATTGATCAGCCAAGTTGGTTTGATGCCTATCTGATAGTGCTAGAGCAGCTTAGCAGCCAGAGCTAATTGCTGATGCTGACCCTAGGTCTGCAACATCAGTGTAAAAATCGTATATAGATCTGAGGCTGAAACTGAGTCCACAGAAAATTTAGTAACAGACATCTTGGGTTTCTGGCAGGATACACAAAGTCATTATCTGGACTAGTACTACTAAGTGCTAAAATTCAGAGAAATGACAATGCACATGTTATAGTACTAGCCTTAATTATTTCTTTGTGGAAGTAAATAGTTAGACTGCAGACAGGCCCTCCTTCTAGTCCAATACTTTTTTCCAGTAGGGTTTTTAAAAATTTATTAGATACTAATAGGCTATATGTAGGATTCCTGCTGAAGGTGCTAGCCCTTTTAGCCAATATGCTAATTGTTAAAATGTAGGAGTCATCATAAAAAAAACACTTCAGACTACAACTTAGTACTGAGTTATGGCAAGAAGAGACCATTTCTCAAATAAATCTTAGATTTGAGAACTGTCAATGCATTTGCTCCTTTCCTTTGGCAGTACACTCATTCATAGTCATGGATTATAAATTCAAAAGGAACAATCATGGTCATCTAGTCTGACTTGGACACAGGATTTCCCTGAATTAGCTTCTATTTGAACCGAGAATATCTTTTATATACACACCCTAGCATCAGTTTAAAAAATTCCAGTCATCAAAAAATCTATCACAAACTTAAGTATGTTGTTCCAGTTGTTAGTTACCTACTAATGCTAAACATTTGTGCCTTACTTCTAAGGGATAGCAAAAATATCCCAGGGTCCCCAACAATCATACCATGGGGGAAGGTCCCCTTCTGACCCAAATATGGTAGACAGCTAATCCCTGAGTATATGAGCAAGACTCACCAAGTACGCACACCAACACAAACAGATTTTCTACAACAACTCAGAACTCCTGCCCTCCTATCAGCACATCACAAGCCATCAGACATACTTACCATTAGTAGTCAAAGATCAGTTAATTTCCAAATTAGGCTGTTGCATCCTACCATCCCCTCCATAAAGTGATCCAGCTCAGTTTTGAAGCCAGCTAAATTTTTTGCCCAAACTGCTCCCCTCAGAAGGCTATTCCAGAACTTCACTCTTCTAATGGTTAGAAATCTTCATCCAATTCTAAGTCTAAAGTTCATGAGGGCCAATGTTATATCCATTACTTATTGTATCTACACTGGTACTGAATTTAAATAATTCCTCTACCTCCCTAGTATTTATCCCTCTGATGTATTTACAGATAGCAAGTATGGTTCCTTTTGTTCCTAATATAATCCTTATTGTCCTCAACTCTCCTGCCATTGATTTCTTTATGCCCTTTTGCTTCAATTATAAATTTCCCATAATTCCTAGCTCTAACTTACATAATCAATTCCCCCTTTCCTTTCAACTGATGCATATTATTTTGATTACAGCTATCACTTCCTCTGTGAGCCAGGTTGCATTCCTCTTTCTTTTCAGCTGCAGATTTCTGGGTATTTAATAAAATCTTCAACCCCCAAATAGAGTCTCTGTTTAGTTTTTAGTTCTATCTTCCAGCTCATTTGTCTCAATTGTTTTCAGCTTTTTCTCAGCAAGCAACACACAAACACTCCTGCCTCTTCCAAGGGAGAAGCTGAATTTTGTCTGCAGCCACTCACTCTGTAATCCTCTTTATAGGCCCTGCCTATTCTTAAATAGGTGAACCTGTTCTCTAATTAGCTACGTCCAGCCAAAGCTCCCCTCTATGCAGCTTAATCAGCTAACTGAGCCCATCTGGCCCAATTCTTGTCTTGGAGGGCTAGTGTGCTGATCTCATCCTACCACAGAACCTCAAGAAGCAGCTTCCTTGCTGCTCTTGAGCTTTGTCAGCTCTAAAATGAGGGATCATGCCCTTTCTGAAATAGCTCATAATGAAATTCTGAATATAATTTTTAAAAAAGTTTTCAATATTTGTCTAAACACAACACCAAACACTATTAAAAGAGACCAGCTGTCAAGTATTTTCTGTTACATTCTAAAATAAGGGGCATTAAAACTCTACTTGACTTCATTCATATGTGACTTAGACGGTTGTGCAACTGTGCCCAGATATTCTCTAATAATGTCACTGAGGACGTGGGTGCTCTGCAATGTCATGATAATGCTAGTATCTCCTGGATAACAGCTGGGTTTACATCTGCATTGTTTTAATCACTGATGAAAGGCCTGATGTGCATGTAGCCAATTTTTCTCTCATTCATTTGTTCATTTGTATGTGCAAGGGCAGAATTTTCCCACTATCTATTCTGTGTTCCTTTTGCCACAAAACTTGACATTCATTTTATCCACGAAAGAGATACCAAGAGCATCTAGAGTCTTGTTCAGCTCTGAGTATCACAGAACAGCACATTGATCCTTGTAAATTATTTAAGCAAATTCTTACCTTAAAACACAGGAGTTGTTCCACTGACTTCTACTAGATTATTTATATGCTCAAAGTTCAGTATTTGTTTAAATGCTTTGTTGGATCAGGGCCTAAAGAAACAGACAGCAAAGTTCTAGCAAGTGGTGGTAAATCTGCTGCATTTGGATGAGTCTGGGATATTTTGCCAATTTTCTAAAATTTCTAAAAAATGTTAAATTTCCATTAAAATATTGCAATTTGAAATCTTGTTGGTCCACATTTTATAATGTCTCACAAACAGGATGGAAAAAAATGAATATGACCCAGAAGCTCTTGACAGAAGATGGAGGCCATGTTAAACAGTTTTCTGTGGGCTAGGTGCTTCAAGTCTATATAGTTTGCAGTTGAGACCAGCTGTTTATCAGATAAAATTCAGGTGACACTTCCTGAAAGCTCTATATTTCTAAAGTAAGTCAGACAGAAATCAGAGAACCTGTTAAATTTTGTAGTCAGGAAAAAGGATTTCAAGCAAACGGCATTTTCCACCTGTGTGTTTTTGTTTACTAATTTATTTAGTATTTTCAGCTTTCCTGCAGAAATCTGGAGTTTTCATTGGAGAACGTAATGAAAGTTGGTGTTACTGGCTTTCCAGGCTTCATGCCTTTTTTGTTTTGGTTTGGTTTGAATGAGTTTAGGTATTTTGTTCTGAAGCTTGGAGCTCAAACCCAAATCTCAGTTAAAATTCTTAAATTTCAACTGGCTTTGTGTTGAAATCAGGCAACACTCAGTCAAAAGCATAGCCTGGCCAAGGCTCTCTTGAAACCTGACCCTAAATCAAGAAGAGGATTTACTATAAAATGTCTGTCTTCCATGAGTGTATCTACACATTCCTCACTGTAGTCTCCAAGCAGCTCTTCCTCACTGATTATTTTTGCTTCACAACACCCCAGTAGGGTAGGAACACATTCTTTCCCACTTTATAGACAGAGCTCAGGGTAGATTAAGTCTCTTTGAGTGTATGTTCATTTCATTGTAGTGGAAGTTTAGGTAGATAGACTCATGCTACTCTGGCTTGAGCTATTGCACTAAAAATAGAAGCGTGGATTTTGCAGCCCTGCCAAACTTCCTGAGTTCAAACAGCTACTCTAAGCCTCTACTGGTGCCACAGAATCCACCTGACTATTGTTAGCACAAGACAGGCATATACACAGATGCAGCGCCTTACTCAGTGTCATCCAAAATGTCTGTAGTCAAGCCAGCAATCAAACCCACATCTCTTGAGCCCAAGTCCAATACTCTGTCCACCAGAGCATCCTTTCTACCTTTTTCTCCTCATTAAGAAAGCCTGAGATTTAGACTTGCAAAGAAACCTGAAATTGAGCAAGTCATTTTTATGTTGCTCTATTAATTTGCAATGCAGTTACTTCAAGTGGAGATGAAAGTATGTAGTCAGTCAGCTCTTCCAAACATTTCAAACTTTTGCTTATCTTCATTTTTATACATTGCATGATCTGAGCTGGAGCCTGAGCAGCCCTAATTTGTCTGTATGCCAGAACACTTTGTAAGCAGTCAGTTCTTCAGCCTCTTATCTTTTGTAGGAGAATCAAAAACAAAATGACCTCACTGAGCTAGCAGGTCATGTCATAGGTCATTTCTTTCATTCTTGCCAAAGCCAGTTACATTTAAAAAGTGATAGAACATTTTTCTCTGGGGGGAAAAAAAACCATCTTTTTTCAAAAAGTAGTTGGAATTCTCATAGTATGCATCTTCTAAATCTACACAGTTTTTAGGAGAAGACATTGTAACAGTAAATAAGAAAGGTTCACTGCAAATGGTATGTAACTTTCTATCAGTTTTATAAAGCATATATTCCAGGGTTGCAGAGCAAGATGCCCTTTTCAGTAATTTTTTTTTCATTTCACTATTGTCAGACACATCATAAGGAGAAGAGGTCAAGTTTGTTTTCTATTTCTTTGCAATTTAAGCATTCCATCCTATTGGGGTTCACTGTTTAGTGACTGCTGAAGTCATCTAAAATTGCCAGAAAGAACCCAAGTGAATACAAGTTCTGGAACCCACCAGTTTGTGATCACCACAAGTAGCAGACTGGGAGCAGGAAGTCTGCCATTGTTTCCAACTGGAGACAGCAAACAGGTTTAGGCTGACTTGCTAAAGCTCACAGATTCTCACTCTTTATAAAATACTTTCTTGCCAGGCTCAGTATTAAAAATGGGCATGTCTACACGCACAGTTTTATTTCAAAATCAGTCCTTTCGAAAGGACTGTTTTCGAAATAAAACCCTTATTTCAAAAGGGCTCCTTTCGAAATAGGGAAAACCGTGTGATTGCAATGGCCGTTATTTCGAAACGGATATTTCAAAATAATGCCAATGGGACCACTGTTTCGAACAGTTGTTTCGAAACAATGGTGTTGTTTCGAAACAACAGGTCTAAAGGCGTTATTTTGAAATATCTGTTTCGAAATAACGGCCGTCTCGGGGGGGGGGGGCCGGTTTTACTTTTTCGGAAGGATGATCCTTATTTTGAAAGGATGAGGTCCATCCTTTCGAAATAAGGAAACGTCATGTAGACCAAATTTTTTTTATTTCAAAATAACGGGTGTTATTTCAAAATAAAAGAGCCATGTAGATGTGCCAAATGAGTCTGAACTGAAAGCTCTCAGTATTTATAATACAGATTTTTAAAATGACTAGTGATTTTACGTGCCTTAATTTTCAGGTGCTTATCCTGAGACAATTCAATAAGTCCTAATTCCAAAAGTTGGGAGTGGGGAGTGTTCAATACTTTTTGAAAAGCCTGGTGTAGACATTAGGACATGTGTTTACTTCCTGTGAGAGTGAGAAGAATTAGTGAGAGAAAAACTGCCGAAGATCAGAACTAGAAAAAAGATGCATCTTGATTATTTCCTTTATGGAATTTTTTGCAAAATCTCCTTAGCGTTAAGAAGTTTCAGAGATTACCTACCAGAGATTTGCAAATTTTCACTACTGTGATCTTGAAATCTAATCTGTGAGATGGAGTGACTTCAAATCCTTTTTCTCATCATTTACTTAGAGTAGATAATGCACAAAGACAAAATATTTCTCTCGCTCCTTCATTATCAAGGAATATTATTGTTAATTAACTGAGCTTTCATTTACAACATTTGGGCCTGCTTAAATGTCATCTAAAACCTGTATATTCAGTACATTATTAATGGGAAAATGGCAGAAGTAAACTAAGTAGTAAAATCCTCATATGTGAAACAGCTGTTTTAAATATAAATATGCCTATATAGCATATAAAAGTAAAAAAAAATGCTCCCTGGAATGTTGGAATTCAGTTTTACTCCACTAAGTTTACAGTTTATGTTTGCAGATATTATACATAAGTTTTGTGTGAAATTAGTTAAGCACTAGATTTAGGCAAATTATTTTCAATAAACCATTCATTTGGTGAATCTAGCTCTTTCTTCACAAACAGACTTCAATTTTTACAAAATGTTTTTGTTATTTAAATAGTCTGGTCTGATGCCCAGTGAAATCAAGACTCTCATTGATTTCAAAGGGCTTTGGATCAGGGCCTTGATCCAATTCTCAATGAAGTCAGTAAGAGTTGGATTACACCCAAGCAAACATATCTCAGTCTATGCACTGCTTGTAAAACATTTACTTTGACTATTCATAATTCACTATTCATGCTGGATTATTGGTTACCTAAGTCACACGATATTGTTTCTGCTCCCTGATTGGATTCCCACATCCTGAAAGAATTTGCAAGATGTCTATGCAAATCCTTCTGGCCTGAAAAATCATGACGTTTTTGCCTCCTATGAACATTTTAGAAAATCTGTGAATGTCATTCAAATGCATATTCATGGATTTACAATGTCCAAACTATTCTATTAAATTCTGTCATGCTCCTGGCACATATTTTTTCATGATCTTTCATATGTTAATTTGTATTTGTGAGAAGCAAATTGTTAGTGAAAAAAATTAACTTTGAACTCATTCTCAGTCTATGAAGGGTACTGATTTTGTATATATTTAGACAAGTCCTACAGGGAACAAAACTTTGGCATTCATTACTTAATAGGCTGACATGCACCCACTTCGGAACACTTTAAGATCAGTGACCCATGGTAAAACAGTACATTCCAACACACCATGATGCCAGGGGGCATTAGTTTTAACACTTATCACCTTTCACGACAGGAAAGAAATAAAATCTTATTATCTAATATCAGTATATCTTTCTAGACTTAAGGAAGTGCAGTATTGCTACAGTTGTGTTTGTACCAGGATGAGAAAGTCATGTAATAGTTTTTATTGGACCAACATCTGTTGGTAGAAGGTACAAGCTTGCAAATTTCACAGAGCTCTTCTTCAGATCTGGGAAAGGAAACCAGAGTGTCTGAGCTAAATTCAAGTTAGGACAAATTGTTAAACATAATAGGTAAACACATTATGTGGGAGACCACTTAAAATGAAGGTTGCAATTGAGGATTAGATTGTTAAATGTAGGTTCACACATGTTGTAGGAGACTAGTTAAAATGAAATGGGCAATTAAGGTCTAGCAGACAGTAGGGTGTGTTACAAATTGTGGTAGTGAGCCATAAAACCAGTGTCTTTTTTGAGTCCCAGGTTTTTAATGTCTAGGAGAGTATGAGTTTAAGTTCTCACACTTGCCTTTTGAAGGTGTTGTGCACTTCTGCTTTGAGGATGAGTACTGACAGGTCACCTATGGAGAGATTGCTTTTTTTTTAAAGTGTTCGCCCAAAGGCAATACAGAATTTTTGTCTTTTATCATTCTTCTGTATGAGTTCATTCAAGAGCCTAGCGATTCTCTGGTTTCATCCACGTAGCTGTTGTTGGAGCATTTGATGCAGTGGATGATGTACACCATTAACCATGTGGAGGACCCCTATGAATCTTAAATGGTGTGTGGCAAAGGGTATTGATCACTGCAGCAGTGGAAATATGTTTGTAGGTTTTGTATCTGTTGTTCTGGTTGGGTTTGGTGATACTTTGTGTTGGTATGTGGGGAACTGGTTTCCAGTGATGAACCTGGAGAGTCTGGGGGCTATCTGAAGGCCAGAAGAGGAGGTTTGAGAAAGATTTCCTTTAAGATGGAGTCTCCATCGAGTATGGGTTGTAATTTTTTGATGATACGTTGTATAGGTTCCAGTGTGGGGTGATAGCTGACAACCAGGGGTGTGTAATCAGCATTCCTCCTCCCTGCCTGTATTGAAGCAGGTTCCAGCCAGGTATTTGGGTAGTCCGTGATACATATACTTCTCTGGTAGAGCGGTCCTGTTTTGTAAAGGTGACTTTAAGTGTGTTTAGTTGGGTAACCCAGACTTTCTCTTCAAAGCAAATTTTGTGGTATCTATATGCCCATCTGTAGATAACAGAGTTTTTGGTGTGTATAGGATAGTCACTCGATCTATAGAGGTAAGTGTGATATCCTATGGATTTAGGGTATGTCCACACCTAAAAGTTATTTCAAAATAAGAATGCTTATTTTGAAATAACTTTTCCCCATCCATGCAGGCATTTTATTATTTCAAAATAATCATTTTGTTATTCTGAAATAATGAGGCACTATTTCAAAATAATAAAACCTGCTTTTATTAAAATTATTTTGAAATAAGTCATTCCAAGCCATGGAATTGGCTTATTTTGAAATAACGGGCAGGGATTCCCCTGGCAGGGTTGCGTTCCCTATTGGCTGGCCACGGAGCCCCGGCAAGGCTACCTTCCCTCGCAGCTGGATAGGGACCCCTGCTTGGCATGCTTCCTCACCCCCCAGAATGCATGCCAATTTGCCCCCCCCCCAGTCCCTCTGTTCAGACAGTAAGGGCTAGGGGCAGGCTAGCCCTCTGTTAGTCCCCACAGCCTGAACAAAGAGGCTGGGGGGAGATCGGCATATATTCTGGGGGAGAGAGCATGCTGAGCAGGGGTTCCCTGGCCAGCCAGCAAGGAAGGCAGCCCCATCAGGTTCCCTGGCTGGCTGGCAGGGATGGCAGCCCCACTGGGGTTCCCTGACCAGCCAGCAGGGAACGGAGCCCTGCTGGGGGAATCCCTCCCCCTGGTGGGTAAACCAGCTTGACAGAGCAATCAATTCACGTTAGAGAGTCTAATGTAGACTCTCTAACTCTAAATAATATTGCCTGCCTTATTTCAAATTAGGAGACTTGTGAAGACTTACTAATTCAAAATAATTATTTTGAATTAATATTGAAATAGGGTATTTTGAAATAACTATTTCAAAATAACGTTGACAGTGTAGACATAGCCTTAATGCATAAAGTCATTTGCAGGGCTTCTCTTTTGAAAATAATTGTGGAGTTCAGGAAGTTGATGCTGGTGCAGAAGTGTTCTAGCAAGAGTTTGATGGATGGATGATGGTTTTAAAATTTGTAGTGGAAATATGTGATAGAATTTAGATCTTCTCTCCAGTGAATGAAGTTATCAGTGATGTATCTCAGCTATATCATTAGTTTCAAGAAGCATTTTTCTACAAATTCTTCCTCAAGGCAGCCCATGAGAACACTGCCAATACTGGGAAACCATCCTAGAACCCATGACTGTTCCCATGGTTTGGGTAAAGCATTTGCTGCTAAATATAAGTTTGTAGTGTATGAGATGAATAAAATGAGTTTGGTGATGTATTTAGGGTAGATTTCAAAGAATCATACGTTTTGAAGGTTTTTGAGGCATGTAGTGATGCCGGTGTACAAGGAGACGACATCCATTGTGGCAAGGATAATGTTCTAGTGGGGGTTGCAGAATTTCTGAAGGAAGCTGGTAGTATCTTGCAAGAAGCTGGCCCTTTGTATAGTGAATGGCTTGAGGATTGTTTCCATGAATCCTGCTATTCCTTCAGTAAGAATGCTTGGCCAAATATGAGGACTCTGCGTGGGTTCCCTTGTTTGTATATCTTGCAAAGCAAGTAGAAGGTTCCTTGGGTGGGTTTGTGGGATGGAGTTTTTCTTGCAGTTGTTTCAGGAAAAATTTGATAGTACAGAGGGGACCTGTTACCGCATGACCAGTTTGCCTGCGGAACCGGTTAATGCGCGGTAACCGGATGTCCCCCAAAGGCCCCACAGTAACGCGTGGGTCCTGTTAACGTGCCTTGTGTAAACGGGATTGTGCAAGTTGCTGCCCTGGAGACAGGCCCCAGGCCCCAGGCACCGGCCCAGGCCCTGCTCCCTGGCCTCGCTTCTGTGCTGGGGTCTGAGCCGGCCTCAGGCATCTGCTGCCACCAGCCTGGCCCCGGATCCCCATCTGGGGACATGGCAAGGAGCAGCCATGGGCAGCTGGACCTAGAACAGGGCTGGAAGCGGCTGCCGCCACCGCTCTCTGCCATGTCCCCGATTGGGGATCCAGGGCCAGGCTGGCGGCAGCAGACGCCTGAGGCCAGCTCAGACCCCAGCGCGGGAGCGGGGCCAAGGGCATGGCCCACAGCCAGGGAGTGGGGCCTGGGCCAGTGCCCTGGGGAAGGCCTTCCAGTCCCACTTACACATAGGCCAGTTTACGTGCCGTCGCCGGGGGCCTGCCTCCCGACACCCGCGCATAAACCGGTCCCTGCTGTATCTTCAAATTCCTATGTGAATTTTTCTTTGAGGTCTTTATAGTATGTGGTTTCAGAGAGTTGTCTGTTGGCCTTGTTGATGTAGTCATCACATTTAGGGACTATACAGCACCTCCTTTTATCTGTTGGTTTTATCACTATCTGGTGGTTTGTATAGCTATTCTTTTGATGGTAGAGAGATTGTGATGGGTGTAATGTTTATTGAGGATTTTACAGATGATTTTTTTCTTGAAGCAATTGATGTAATGATTCAGCATGTGGTTTTGTCTGTTGGGGTGTGTCCAGTGAGATATTTTTTTTTTCTTATGACTGTCCTGGGAATGTGGTAGGTGTGGGTAGTGTTATCTTTGTTGTGAAATAACTCCTAACAGCAGAGAGGAAAGAATTCTAGTTCTCCACATGTTATTATGTTGGTATGTTCAGTCCCTTGAACAGCACAGATTGGTCCGTTTTGGTTAAGGGTAGTCTTGATAGGTTGATGAAGCTGGAGTATCATGTAGTCTTCATATGGTGGATCATGGTGTCTTGAGTTCCCCCAAGGTGTCATTCAGATGGTTGCAGAGTTGTTTCAGTTGGTTCTACTTCTTGTTTTTGTTCCTGCTAAACCTCAATTGCCCATTTCATTTTAAGAGGTCTCCCACAACATAACCCCTTATATTTAACAATCTGTTTCAACTGGTATTTTGCTCTGAACTGTGGTTTCCTTCCCTAGATCTGAAGAACAAATCTGTGAAGTTTGTAGTCTTGTTAGTTTCCAGCAACAGAAGTGTCCAATAAAAGGTATTTACTTACCTACTTTACCACTCTCATATTCTTAAAGCTAAAAGTAGAATGAGCAGATTCAATTGCATTTGGGGGTCAGGGTTGTTATTTAATGGTAAATTTTTTTAGGGGCTCAGGAACAAAAAAGGAACAATTGTAAATTTAATGAGATTGCTATCCCTAGAAACTGTTCCAACTCATCAAGGCATTACGTGGAAATTGCAGTTTGGAAACTCTGGAATGGGCTACTGAGGGAAGTGGTGGAATAGCCATCCTTAGAAGTTTTTAAAGTGTGTCTTGACAAATCCCTGGCTGGGATGATTTATCTGGGGTTTGTCCTGCTTTCAGCAGGAGGTTGGACTAGAATTCAGTGGTTTTCAAACTTTTTTTCCCAGGATCCAGTTGAAAAAAATCATTTATGCTTGCAACCCAATAATTACATCTTTGAGCAATGCCTTCTAGTCATTTGGTGGGGGCAGCAGGGGTTGATGTGACCCAGTGCGTGAGGGTCTGTGATGCAGTATTGGGTGCTAACCTTAAGTTTGAAAACCACTGGACTAGATGACTTCCTGACGTCCCTTCTAATTCTAATTTTATGTGATTTTATGATAAAGAAGGGCTCAATTTGTTTGTTTTTGTTTTATTTCTTTCTGTACATAAGAAATATCAGTAACATCAAGTTTGGTTTCAGTGTTGGACTTCTCAATAAGGCTGACTGGAGAATTTTTTATGTAACTACATTCTGACAAAATATGCCATCTGTGAAAATCATAAATTTGCAAAATTAATTGCTTTGGGTATAACTTTATTTCAGAAAAAAACTGGGAAAACCTTAATAGCCTATTTCAAGTTTTAGAATTAACATTTTGTTTTTTCACTCTTAAATGACTTCATTTCAAACATTTTATTGTGTATTATTATATATTCTAATATAATAAAAAATAAAAAATCAAAATTAAAAAGAAAATTATCAGCTGACATGAGAGAAACTTTCAAACAAATTTCATTTGCAGAGAATTTCAAAATGTTTGAGCCTTAACCCATTCAGAAAACAGCCACATTTCAAAATGTAAAAATCCTTTCTAAAATGGAAATTTTCTCCTTATAGCTCTGTTCTTTAGGTCTGAGATTTGGGTCTTGCATTTTCCTAATGCTTCATTGAAGAGGCATTAATTTAACACATACACCTTTTCTTCCAAATGATTCTCAGGCATTTAGGTTAAATGGGTATTTTTTTAAAAAGGGAGAGGATGTTAATCAGTATAAATAATTATATTTTCTCTACCATGTGAAATAGTTTCACTTAATGTCCAGGATATAATAACCTTATTAGTTCTCCAAATAGCCATAAGGTCTTTCAGAAAAAGTAGGGTAGAGAAGACATGAATTTATAATGTACAGCAAAACCTAAAAATCCAAAAAGGTTAGACTTTGACAAGTCCAAATATAAGTAGTTCCGCACACGTCCTCTGTTCCAGTTCCTTACCTTGAAGCAGATTGGTAAGGAACATGTGAAGAATGGCTGAGATCAGGGCTCTTCTCCCTGCATGAGTCAGAGGCACTGAGTCAGCGTGAGAGTGAAAGGAAAGGTGAACTCTTTTGATAAATGTCTCCTGAGCTCACCAGTAACTCTCTTTACTACCGAAAGCTAGAACTGTAGATTCTATATGTCTATGCAGTTAGTGGTATCTCTGACAAAGAACTAATGAACAACTTTCAGGAGAGTCATAGTTAACCTAGTGCTTGTGTACAAAGACTTAACTTCCCCTGCAAACAAAGTGAAAGCACCGCTAGGCACATGAATTGAAATTGGATGTAAAACATCATGGGTAGTCCCATAAAGAATAAGAAGTAATACAATCAGTGCGTATATAACCTTCTCAGGATAGGTACTTCTCCATCAATTCCTCCCCTATTCCACCTGCCTAGAGAACTTCTGGATCTCCCCCCATCAAAGTTTGGATTGGGAACCAGATTTCATGACTGACTTTCCTTCCCACATCCATCAGCATAGCATCTGGGCACCTTTGGATCTAACCTTGAGGGCAATGCTCTCCACTAAGTGCTGATGATAGCACAAGAAGAAATGGGCTTAAATTACAGCAAGGGGGGTTTAGGTAGGACATTAGGAAAAAAAAGTTCCTAACTGCCAGGGTGATTAACCACTAGAATAAGTTGCCTAGAGAGGCTGTGAAATCTCCATCATTGGAAATTTTAAAGAGCAGGTTAGACAAACACCAGTCAGGGATGGTTGAAGATGGTATTTGGTCTTGCCATGAGTGGAACGGACTGGACAAGATGTCCTCTCATAGTACCTTTCGGTTTCTATGATTCTATATTTAGCCACCTGACGTCAGTATTACAGTTTCAGCTACACCATATTTTTTGCAAATAAAAGGAAATTTGACAATGAGTCACTTTAAGAATATGCCACGATGATATGTTTTATGCATTGATGGATCTTTCTCTCTCTCGAGCACAAACTTTTAACAAAGCAATTGAGCATTTTGATTAACTAACACTAGACATCAATAGGTAGAACATAGTAGGATTCAGTAGGCTATTTTTCCTGGAGACTGCTCCTGATTCAAAGGAAAAAATGTCTCCTTTCCTCACACAACAAAAATAGTGTCTCTTATACTGCATGGGAATTGAAGGATTTCTATACCTAAGGAAACTTGACTGGCATAGGTATTGTGGAATAACTATTCCAATTGTATTATTCCAGTATAATTTAGCTATTAAGGAATAACTTGCCTCCACCACTGATAGAGAATGCCTTCCTGAATAAAAGTTTTTTTTATTTCAGATTACTCTACTTCCAAATTTTTCTACAATGAAGTCAATTTTATCTCAGAATACTCTCCACATAAGTACTAGCTCCTGAATAGCTATAGTGGAATAGTTGGAATAGAATAGCTATTTTGGTCAGTTACCCTCGGTGGGGAAGCCTAAAGCCTTCTTCTTTCAGTAGATATGGAAGACAAGCACCAATGCACCCCAGAAGGTTTAAATGAGCATGCTCTGGGTGTAATCTCTTTAAAAAGGTAATTAAGATAAACAAACCTTAAAAGAGTGAGAAGAATTAACTGAGGGCATGGGGCCATCCCTCACAGAGGGAGACCTTCCCTTGCCTGCATGGAAAGAGGCCAGATACTGAGTATGGAAGAAAAGAATCTGAAATAATATTTTTGCTAGCTTGGTTCCAGTACCTGGATGATGATCTGTTGGTTTGGATGGGAATTTATCCAAATTTTTAACAAGATTGACTTTTTATTTTATAAACAGAGAAAGTGAAGTGATTTGTTTGCCAAAGATAGACAAGTTTTCATCTGGTCAGATTAGACTAATCCTCTCTCCTTCTTTTTCATTTGTGTCTACCACCAATTTGCTCTCCAGGAAATGTACCAATGAGTCTCAGTGAAATGAATTCTATGACCTATTAATGGTCCTACTGACTTAGTCACTAGAATTCTCTCCTATAACATTCTAACACGTAGAAAGCCATAAAACTTCGACACTGAATGGGATGCTAATCAACCATCACAACACAAAGGGTAAACGCACAAGGACCTTGATCACACTGCTCAGAGGCTATCCACCAAGTTGCTAGAGAGTACAGGGCTTGCTAACCTCTTGGACTCTTGGGGCTCCAGCTGTCTGACAAGAGGTAGAACGGTACAATTCACTGAGCAGGTAGGCTAGCAATTAACTGGAAGATAGGAAGGAGAAGGCTCAGAAATTGTCTGAGCAGGTAGAATGGGGGATGGCATTTACCCATCTGAGAAGGTTTCATAGCACATGCTTTGGTTAAATTCAAGCAATTGCCTTGTTATTCTATCGGGTATTGAATATTTTATGCCTTAACATCAGTTTTGAATTCATATGCCTTTGAATGCTTCCATTTTGTTTGCAGAGGCAGTTAAGCCTGTACGCAGATTCACAAGCACTAGGTTAACTATGGCTTGCTTGAAAGCTGTTTACTAGTTCTTTGTCACTGACATGTCTTTCATTAAACTACATACCCCATATGGAGTCCACTGTTTTATCTTTCAGCACTGATGAGAAGTTACTGGTGGGCTCAGGAGACATTTATCAAAGACATGACGGCTAATTTACTACACAAGACTGCTGAATTCCTTTAGGAACTGTCCTTTGACCTTGTTGCCATAAATTCCATATTATAAAATTGGCACACTTTAACAGCTCTTCATTACTAAGCAATGTAAAAGAAGCCCTGACCTGAAAAGACCAAAGTATTTTAAGGTAAAAAACTGTATTTGTATATTAGGTGTTAGATTAAAACATATGAAATAAAATATTGAATCTTTTGGGAACACGGCCAGATAAAACAAATACTAAAATGATTTCTTAGTTTCAGGAAAACATTTAAAACTAATGTATTGTATTTAGCATTTTCAACATTTTCCCCAGTACTGGTTTTTGTGCCTATGTAGCACAATGTGTAAACACTGTCAATGCATGCTTTTCATAGGAAATAGCAGGTAATGTGCATTAGCATACGACAGGTGTTTGCACTTGTAAAGTCAAGGCTGAAGTTTGTAGATGTAATATCTTGTATTCATACTAATCAGGCTGATGGCAAGTCTGGTACGTCATGAGGATTGAGTTGTGACCATTCGAAACTATTCTATCTTAATAATGGAATCACTACTGAAAAAGAAATGTTGTGTGCTACCACCCCAGCCTGCCCTAAAAAGTGCATTAGAAGGGGTGCTTCACCCACTCCTAGTGAGATGCACATACTTGGCATGGGTGAGCTTTATAAACTTGCAGTGAAACAAGAAGTACTGTGTGGAATCCAAATGTATAAAGTGCTTCTTATTCATGTAGGTGACACTGGATATAAGTAGCAACTGCAGCTCCCCAGAAGAAGAGGGATTGGAGAGACAGAGAAGATTGGTGATGCAAAACAAGGAGTAGGACTAGAACAAGAGAAGGAGGGGGTAGAGAGGAGACAAAGAGGAAAAGACATTAATGCAAAAAACGCAGGGGAGAGGATGGCAGAGTGGGAATTGAAGACAGACAACAAAGGGAGTAGCTGAGGAGATAAGATAGAGAGATTAGGAAAAGTAAGAGAAAAATAGCAAACAGAGGGAAAGAAGATACAGAAAAGAGAAGAGTAAAGGGGAAAAAAACAGGGTGGGATTTTTAAAGCTGCCCAGGTGATTTAGATGCACAACTTCTGTTGAGCTTTGTGGTAGTTGTGTGTTTAAATTACCTAGGCGGCTTTGAAAAATCTCAGCCAGGAAATTGATTCTGCCAGAAACAATGTCTCAGACAGGAAGCAGAAAAGCCATCTCAGGAGCTCAATTGCATCATCTGGCCAATTTAAAACAAACAAACAAACAATGAAATGAGAGAAGGGAAAGAAAAGAGGTGTGGGCTGCTACCTGGTCTTTGTGGGCATTTCACAGCATGTGCTTCCAGAATTTTTACACCCTGTTTTGAGAGAGGAACCCACTGACCTTCATTTCCCATCTCAATTAGTCTTTTCCAACAAGCAGGAAATTTAGCTTATTCCTTTGGCATCTTTCCTCTATCTTTATTTTCCCCATTTCAGTCTCAATCAGTTGAGTGCATGGAGCCTGTCTACTGGTCCCTGTCGGGGCTTGAAACCTCTAACCAAATAAAGCTACTGTTTGTTATGACCTGCTTCCTCCAGAATTTCAGACTGCATGCACCATTGATTGTGACATTTGCAATGAGATGAATAGGTTCATTGTGCCTACTTTACTAATGCTTGTGTGAAGCTACACAAAAGAAGTACAGTAGGTTTGATGTCTGGCAGAGTAGAATACATGCTGTTATAATACTATAGGCACAACATGGACAGATTCCATTAATAGAATATTGACAGTAAGTGAAATACAGTGACCAAGTTTAATTTAAATCCTCAGGTCTCAAACCTGGGGCTTGATAACACTTCCCCTGAATTTCCACAGAACCTAGACAAAGCTAATGGATGATGTCTAGGCATCTTTCTACCAACAGCTGCCCAGAAGAACAAAATGCCTAAGATCTGTAAAAAAAAAAAAACAAACAAACCAAAAACTAATATTCTTGCCAAAACCTGAGAAGGACCATGGATTTGCTGTAAGTTACTGTCCTTGCAGCACATAACAACTTGTTGAAATCTTATCTTTCAAAGAACTGCCCACACTTTTGATGATACCCTAAGATCACAATCGCAGCACGTGTGATTAAGTTCCAGCATTCACCATCTACATGAAAAAAGCTTCTAGACGAGGCAAAAGACAGATGTGATTTCTTAGCTCTTACTGCTTCGTATGACACCATCTGGTGTGCACGCTTACTATACTGACTGTCATTGGTTCTGCCAAAGCAAATAGTCATGGTTGTGGAACTATTGGTGGAAGGCAGGGGTGTCACTGGCGCCTGGCACACAGGGCACTTGCCCTGAGTCCTGGCGCCAGTGCCTGGCATGCCCAGGACGGCCCCTGCCTCTCTTGATCCCATCCCAACCAGGGATGCAGGGCCGGGGCACTTGCAATAGTGCCTTAATCTCCTGACCACGTCTTGACTGGGGATCCAGGCTGGGCCGCCTACAGCAGCACCTGCCTCTACCAGCCAGGGATTGAGACCAGGCCGCCCATGGCAATGCCCGCCTCTCCCATCCCCGTCCCCAGCCAGAGATCCAGGGCCAGGCTGGTGATGGCAGGAGCCCAGCACTGGATCGGGCCCGGGCACTGGATCATAGCCAGGGAGCAGGGCCCAGGTCCAGGGGGTGTGGCCTGGGCTCATGCCCCAGGTCTTTCCTTGGGGCAGCAATCTTCCTGATGGAAGGTCACAAGGTCCAACTCCTGGAGGTCCAAAAACAGTGGTCTGCCTCAGGACTCAGTTCTAGCATAGACCCTTTTCAATGTCTTAGCAAATGATCTTCCCAGTATCACTAAGAGGCATTTTACCTATGCAGATGACATCAGCTCAACAGTACAGAATCAGGATATCAGTCACTTAGAAGTCCTGAAAGGTAGCCCACTGTTGTAAATGATGGAGATTTCAGCATTATTCCAGAACCACAGTTTCCAGCTGCTTCCATCTAAAATCACACAAAAGCCAATAGACATCTCAACACAAGCTGGAGGATGGTCCAAAGTCTGTGTATCTAGGGGTTACACTGGACTGTACCCTGACATTCAAGAAATATCTTACCAAGACTTTGCTGAAAGTCAAGAAAAGAAATAACCTGATCAGCAAAGTAGCAGGTTCTCTCTTAGGATCCAATGTGTAGACACTGAGAAACTTTGGGCTTGCCTTCTGTTATTCTGTAGTAGAGTATCATTTCTGAGTGTAATGCAGCTCCTCTCACACAGAACTAGTAGATACTCAGCTAAATGAAACCATGTGTATAACTATGGGTGTCATGAGACCAACCAACCTGGTTTGGTTGTTGGTCCTGTACAACATTGTCTCTCCTGACATCAGATGATAAGTTGCCTGTAGAATTTGCTCTGTAAGATGCAAGACATGCCACATCTATCCTTGGTTAAAGATGCAATCCACTGAGTCACTATGGCAGTTCAGCCAATCCCATTTAGATATTTCCCATAAGGAATCTTTGTATCACTTCCAGGTGGCACTAAGTACTATCTGTCAAGAACATGCTTCGTAAATAGCCAATGACTTTCTTGTGATAGATCCAACAGTGCAACCCCTTGCTTTTGTCCTTCCATGCCACCTGTGGGTAAAACTCAATTGCTTCACATGAAGAGTGACCAGATGTGTTCCTAACAGTTACAAATGGGACCTTCGTGAGTTGGCCTTTCCCCCCTGGGCAAGTTAGAACTGCAGTTTTCAATCACTGTGTCGCGGCACAAAAGTGTGCCACAGCAAGGTGGCTGAATGTGTTGCATGAAATCAGCCTGCCACTGACAGCCTGAGGAAAGTTGTGGTGGCAGGCTGATTTTATGCTGCTGGCTTTTATGAGTTGAAGTGGAGGTGGCTCTCTGCTAGTGCTGCTGTGGTATCAACTGTTTCGCAGCAGCAGAGGATGCCAGTTAAGCCTCCCACTACCTAAAAATCCCTTCAGATGCAGATTTCTTTGGCAATGGGGGCTACTGTGGCTTGACCTGCCATCAAAACTTTGGCAGTGGGGGGAGCAGCTGTGGCATCAAGTGTTGCACACAGCCAGGAACTCTCCCAGGTGTGTTGTGATGGTGAAGGGTTGAGAACCCCTGGGTTAGAAGATGAAGAGCCCTGGCTCCCTTATACACGTGAATGTTGCCCATCTCTCCCTGCAATAAATGGTTAAGATACTTAGATGAACAAGTTTGACCTGACCACCTATATAAATGCACTCACTAGAAAGAGTGAGAGAGAGAGGGAGGAGGAGGAGAGGGAGCTCAGGGTAGAGTTAGTCTCATGCTTACTCCCTGCACAGGCTATTTGAATCACTGATCCCTGCACAGGGAAGGGAAAGATAAGGGAAGCAGTCACTCTTGGGTGCCTGCCACTTCCATTCCTATGGTGGTGGGTAAGGAATGGGCAGGCAAGGGTGCAGAGCTGACGGAGTCTTGTTTCACTTCCCAGGGAGACAGAGCCAATATAGGCAGAGAAGTAAACTGAGAGAAAAAGGGCTGGCACTGCTCACTTACTCTGAATCACAATTCAAGTTCTTCCCTGCTCCAGGGGGAGTGCAACTATATGATGTCTCTTGCTCAGGATGGACGATCAGGGTTGCCAACCTTTCATTTTAGTTTTTTTGCTGACATGAAGATTTGAAGTTGATTTTTTTTTTGCTGACATAGTAAGCTTTTTCCTGATATCACTAAAAATTCCATAAACAATACAATAACATCAGAAAAACATATATTCACTCATAATACTCTGTAAACAGGAATTCAGAATTACACAATTGTTTTTGCTGCATTTAATTGATCAGTAGGATTCTTTGGGCATGTGCAATAATAGAAAAGAGGAAATCGATAATCATAGTCAGTACAATTTTATGATATAAGACGTGATTCTGAATGATGACCATCAGGGTCAAAATACAAGGTATTTTATTTCTACCCAATTTCACAGACATTTTCATTTATTTACAAGTTTATGGACAATGTTAAAATTGTACATTTTTTTATAGACTGCCCATAAATTTATGGATGGTTGGCAACCCTGCTGTAATATGATAATGTAGCATAGCCAGATTGGGAATTAGGTGTCTGAGAGCTTTTGAAAATCTCTGTATCCTTTAGGCACCTAAATATCTTTGAATATCTAAGCCATTCCACCATCTGAAGACTGCTGGACAATAGTAACTTTCTAGATATGCTCCCAGCATGCCGCTATGCTAGATCTGCAAGGAGATGGTGGGGAAGTCAGCTCTGCCAGCTGTATTCCAGCTGGGGATTTCACTTGTGCCAATTGAATCCTTAGCTCTGTAACAATATCTGGCCCAGAGCATTGACATCAGAGTTAGAAAAAAGCAGCAACAAGTTCAGATTTAGAAGACCCTGTTTTTCAGATGAGTCTGGAATCTTTCTGAAGATCTGATTTTACAAAGGTCTGAGCACCAGTTTGGAGAGGTGACAGATTCCTCAAAAGGTGTTTGGTACCTCGGAGGTAGGACCTTAACAGAGACAGACACAAGTGTGTGTGACATAGAAGACAATCAAGAGGAAGAAGGTAGGTTAACTTTACTTATGATGTACTGGATCTTCTGAACTTCAGTCCTAAGGGAGTGAGGCATCTAGTTCCCATAGAACTACAACAGAATTTGTGTTCCTCATTCCATGAGGCCTGGTCCACACTTAAAAATTAGATCAACCTACCTAGGTCACTCAGGGATTTGAAAACCTTGTGTCATGTTAGGCACCTAGCCACCAGTGTAGACACAGCTTGACTGATGGAACGATTCTTGTAGCAACCTAGTTACTGTCTCTCTGAGTGGCTGTAGTGTAGACATGGCAATAGGTTCGTTTCAGAATCTCAGATTTATCATTGTGCTGCCCTTTCCCTTTTGGTAGCTTGTCTCCCTCCAGTGCTGACCTGTGTGCTGCAGCATACGACTAGAGGAGTTTATCCCTCCAAATTACTGGTGGGAATTGTGCCCCTACTTGCTCCCCTTTGTGCATGCCCCTGTGCATAAGCTATTCACAAAACACATACACTTGTTTGGAAGTCAGCATCTGTGAAACTGCTGCAGGCACGATGTTTCCAGGTGACTGAAGATCTGCTTCTCTTTTAGCTTGTGCCTTGCAAAACTATGCAATCAAAAGGCTATGACAAGCCATTGAACAAATTCTGTTCTGGCTTTCACTGGAATAACTCGTTATAGAATTTCCTAAGGAAAGCAAGAAAACACTTCCCTTATAATTACTTCTAACCTCGCCTGCATTCTGAACTACAGCTATCTACAACAGACAGGCTATCGCTTACCTAAATAGTTATGTGGCCTTCCTTGTCTTAGTATCTGAGAGTCTCACAATCATAGGTTCATAGACTCTTAAGATCAGAAGGAACCACTACGAGCATCTAGTCTGACCTCCTGCACAATGTAGGCCACAGAACCACACGCATCCACTGCTGTAATGAGCCTCAAACCTATCACTGAGTTATTCAAATCCTCAAATTATGGTTTAAAGACTTTAAGATACAGAGAATCCACCGGCAAGTAAGCCATGCCCCCATGTTACAGAGGAAGGGGGAAAATCATTATAGCAGACTTTACCTTCATTACACCTCTGTAACAGAAGAAATTATAACCTCCATTTTTTTTTAGATGGGGAAATGAGGCACAGGTTATATTAAATGACTTGCATAAGGTCAGAGGAAGTATGTGTTAGAGCCAAGAACTGAATTCATGGCACTAGTTCCCCTTCCATTAGACCGTCTTTCCCATTGGCAGCCTCTTCACTGGCCAGACAAGACCCTTTGATTTAGACAGCTAAGAGCCATTGGACTAATTCTGCTCCCTCATATACTGGTGTAAAAAATCCAGAGTAACTCAGTGACTTCAACTCATGCAGTTACTACATGCTGTGTATCTCAGACCAGAACTGGGTCCTATGACTTTTGAATGTCTATGTCCCTTATCTCGAAAAACAATTAAGATGCTGTGCTGTAAATTAAGCATCACCTTTAGTGCCGTGCCAGATCATAGCCTGAGGTAAAGTGTCTTTAGAGCCAGATTGCCAAATTACAAAGAAGTAGCTCTATTAGTCTAGTTCAGGGGTGGCCAAACTTATGGAACTCAAGAACCACACAAGTTGATTGTTAAACCTCTGAGAGCTGCGCTGAGGTATGTAACCATATACTTTTACCTACTCCAAAATTACTAAGTTTAAAATTCATTGCACACTTTAATTTTATCATAAAAAGAGGCCAAATATTGATCCTACTAATGTCAGAGTCTAATAATTACTTAAGGGTATCATGAAAACTAGAATTACACAGTAAAAACTAAGCTGTCACTCGATATAGAAGACTGCAGGCTAGTGGCGAGTTTTTTAAAATCTGGGCAATAACTGTCAATGAAATACATAAAGCTCTCTCAGGTGCTGATCTGTAAATATTGCATGATGTTTCGATTTCACAAATTTCATTGTGGAATACAATGCCTCACAGCAGTAAATTGTGCCAAAAATTGAAAGTAAGCTACATTCAGTTTTAAACAATCTATTTTCTTCTTTGTATTTTTGTTTCTTATTGTTTGATTTCATGTTTAGAAGGACTTGTAAAACATGATTTTATTTTAACAATGAGTAAACTGCAATAGGGCCTATGAGAAAATCTAAACATCCCACGCTTTTCCCCTCCATCTTCAACCATGCCATGCTTCTCCCCACTGTCTCCACCATGCCACCACTTCCCCGCCGTCTCTGGTCATGCCACACTTCTTCGCACCATCCCCAACCACGCTGCACTTCTCCCTCCTGTCTCTGACCATGCCACCGCTTCCCTGCTGTCTCCAGCCATGCTGCACTTCTTCCCACCATCCCCAACCATGCCGCTGCTTCCTTGCCATCTCCGATCATGCCATGCTTCTCTCTACCATCCCCAACCATGCCATCACTTCCCCACCATCCCCAACCCTGCCATCACTTTTCCCTACTGTGCTCTTCTGCAAGCCACACTTTTTCATTTACTCACGAGCTGCAGTTTGACCGTGCATCTAGTTCAACAAAATAAACAAGGAGTCCTTTGGCACTTAAAGGCTAATGAATTTATTTATTGCATAAACTTTTCTGGGAGAAAATCCCACTTTGTCAGATGCCCTGAAAGCTTTTCTTTTCTCCCATGAAAGCTCATGCAATAAATACATTTGTTGGTCTTTAAGTGCCACAGGACCCCTGATTATCAGAGCCAGTCGAAGTTGTGAAGCTATTCTCCTTATCAGCGTTACTTGTTTGCACTTTGTAAACTTACTCATGGCAAAGTTCTTTGCATTTACATTTCTATAATTAATGTTATTTATTATTACAATTCCCAAGAGCTGGTAGTGGAAGCAAATGACAGAGCCCTAACTTATTATTTATTAAATCAATTTGCTTTCTGACTATCTCAATGTAACCAGTGTTTTCACTGGCTACAGACATAATACAGATTTAGTAAATAAAGTATTAACAGATATTTGGAATATTTAGCTAGCAGATTTAGATGTTTAAATAAAATACTTTTTCTTAGTCCAGCAGACCTACATCACTCACAATACGATGTTAAGCTGTTATTTCAAAGACAGCCGTATTTTCAAGCTTTCAGAATGTGCTATAAGCATTTAAAAGTAAAGTGGAATTCATATTTTAGTCTTTTACAAAAGTCTTTGAGCAGCTATCTGCTTCCACACCAGGCCTCTGTCTGAAAAATACTTACCAAACTTTCATACAAAACACTGCTTTAAATAATGCCTTGATTTTGTATTAAGTTCTGGTTACAGATAAATCATTCCTCTGAAGAGCCTTCCAAAGTAGCTTTGAGGAATTCCAATTTTTTTGAAGTCCAGAAAGCAGCATATCTGAATTCCAGTAATTGCTGATATAGCATCTATTGAAGCCACTTCAGAAAATTGGGTGAAATGAATGTATCTGAAGTGCTGAGGAAGGTGAAGTGAATTATATCACTTGACAATGGCTCATGTTATCAATTATATTCACTACTTCCTACAGAATTGCAGTAAGGGGACTAGAAGAAAGTGAGGGAGCTGTACTGCTTTTGTGAGTATGTATTGTTTTTTTAACTTGGGACAGACTGGACCAGTATAATTATGTGGAAATTACTGAAGCTAAAATATATCTAAAATATCTACCTAAAAATCAGAACACTGGGTCTGTAGATTGAGTTAGGAGAGTGTTTCTCTAAAAAATATATACCATTTTGCTTTGCCCAAAAGACATGCCTCTTTCACATACTATAATGCCTCCATCAACAAGTCATGGCACTGGTTCACAAAGGAATGCTGCTTAGGATCTGTCTATACGTATTCTGCTGCATCAGGCTCCACAGATTGATGCAATTGGATTGACTGAGTGGACAGTGGAGACCCATTCAGTCAATCCTAGAAGTTCAAAATAGTAACTCGGCCTCCCAGAAAAGAGCAACACTGTGCCAACTGGAGAACATTTCTCCAGCACAGTGCAGTGAAGATGCCATAGCACAGGAGCGTAAGTAAGTCGATGGGAGATACACATTCTACAGTACGTAGCTTGTAGATTTCCCATTGACCCAACACAGCAATATTGAGCAGGCCTTAGTTGTCCCTGTCCAGATCCCCATCTGCACTCTCCCAGCTATTGCTCTCCTCAGAGGGTCAGAAGAGTCAGTGCATTTCCTGTATTGCCACTGTTTCCACTCCCTGATAGTCTCCTGCACTCTATGACAGAGAAGGCAGCTCACAGAGTATGGCAAGATAGACAGTGCAGCAAATTAATGTGTCTCATTACTTATAATATTTATAATTTCCTCGCAAGCATCTGATGAAGTGGGATCTCTCCCACGAAAGCCTATGCATTAAATAAATTTGTTAGTCTTTAAAAGTGCCATCAGACTCTTCATTTGTTTTCCTCTCAGTACTGAAGGTCTTGAACTGAGTAACAGGTGAACAAAGCAGAGTCCATCTCCTTTCGTCCCTCTTGCATCCCTGGATGAGTTGCACACCTTTTTCCCACACGGCAGATGGTTCACAAAAATATATCACAGAGGAGCTCTACGTCACCACATGACAGATTGTTGCCTCTCCAATCTGCAAGGCCATCAGGTCTAACACAGGATGTTTGTCAGCTGGCTCCTTTCCATACCACATGCTGGAGGCAGACATAATCAGCCAAGGTAATTCACCACAGTTGATAATTCTGCAGATATATATTGGAACTATCCAGAAAAAGGAGTTTCCACTTTGTGGGAAATTCTGGATTGATCACATTTGGTTTTGTTCCACACTGAAAGGAAATCTGGAATCACAGAATAACCAGCAAAATGGAATGATCTGTTTCAGCATCCCATCCTACAGCTGGGAGCTGGCCAGAAGGCCAGTTGACAAGCTGGACAGCCAGCCCAGCAAGCCACACACTCACTACCCAAGCAGCAGGCAAGCTGGCATGCCAGGGAGCCAGCCAGTCAGCAGTTTTGACCAGCTATTAACTACCTCCCTCACATACACACCTTTACTTTGATCACTTCTGTTCCATTACTTCTTAATATATCAAAGAGTTAATTGGAAATTAACTTTGAACTAGCCTTTACAAACCTCACTATGCTGTCTCTTTCAGTAGACCAGGCCATTAACCTAAAGTTAAATAGCCTGAGAGAAAGGATGAACAACTTGCAGATGTGCACATCTATGTTAAAAATAATAGCCTTCCCCTTTTTATCTGTCTGCAGGGCCCTTTCCCATTCACAGGTGGCACTCCCCCACCCTCAGGATGCTAAGAACATCCAAGCAGCTGCCTAGCACCTCCCAGGATACATGAGAAAACTATGAGAACATTGTTGCTGGAGATGTATTTGCAGCAGTGAGATATCACTGAGGATTTAATTTACATCACAAGTTGGCAACATTGTCTACTCATGCTGAGTAATTGCCTTCCTCTACAATGAAATGAGTTGGATTATTTGCCCCATGAGGTACTAATCAGTTGGGTGAAAGAATCTAGCCTCATATGAAACTAAGGACATTGGAGCAACTTCTCTGTATGTTTTTAGTCTCTTATGTAAAACACAGAGAGAAATTATTTCATTTCAACTTCTTTTCCTATTTACATGGAGTCAGAGTTGCCCACAATTTTTTTGCTAATCTTTTGGGTCCATGGCACGGACTTCTAGGTCTTGGAGTTCAAATCCTTTACTCATCAAATTCTCTTGACAGTCTTTACATCATATCCTCATTCTTCCAGGTCCTTTCTTGTCTTCTTCCTCCCATGCTTTCTTTGCTGGTCATTTTTCTCCCATTCTTTTCACATGTCCACGCACCTCAAGCATGAGCTCTCCTGCCTCTCTATCACAGAAAGCTCCAAATTCTTCTTTCAACTAATTTCTTCCATGGGCCCTCGTCTATCCTTTGCTTGCTTGCCATTCTTCTTAGTATATTATTTTCTACTACCTGTATCTTCCTTTCTTCCATTTCCATAAGGCCCTGCATTTCCAAACAATAGAGCAGGCAAGGTCAAACATGCAGCATATGCTTTTCGTTTCAGTTTGTTACTTAATTGCTGGTTCAAGGCCCCGCCCCCTGACCGCAGGCCACACCCCTGGCTGGGGACAGGGCAGGGAGCAGCAGCAGCCACCGCGGGGCCACCTGGCCTGGGAAGAGGCCAGAAGCGGCCGCTGCTGCCGCTGCCATGCATAGCTGGGCCCCGGATCTCTGGCCAGATACAGCCGGAGACCAGGTGAGGCAGGGCCCCGCCAGGACCCGGGGCACTGGCCCTGGGATTTGGGGCACAGGCCCCGTGTGCCAGGCGCCAGCGATCCCCCTGGTTCTACTGTGTTTCTGCCATTTTTTCATTGATGCTCATGCACTCTGTGTTCGTCTTTTTAGTTCTCCAAAATTCTTGTTGATTGTACTAAGTGCTGTTTTCACGATTGCAGATTTGATCTTCTGATTCAGCTTCTCTCCTGAAACTTGTCAACCTCTCTGTCTGCTTTCACATTCCCTATTTGCATAACTTCAGGTTTTTGTTTACCTTTAACCATAGTCTTCAAACATAGAGGCCCACTCTGAAACCATATTTACAAATGTCTCTTTTCTTTCAGTCTAAAGGGTTATTTTAAAGCTTTCTCTGGTTGTCAGCCCAATGATTACTTTTCTGTTGCTTTTTTAAGATGAATCTGTGGAAACTCAAGGTAGAGCAACTACAGAATGCAGTGCAGCAAGTGCCTCTAAATCCAGCAATAGTGAATTATTCAGGGTCTGATTCTGTGACGCGCTGAGCACTCTCAACTCTCATTCACTTCAGTGGGAGTTGAGGATACTTGCTGCATAAGAGAATCTGACCTTCAATTGGCAGATGGGAAAGAACATGGATTCAGATCCTGCTCCGATTGAAACTGATGAGTGCGAACTCCTTACCCCAGCAATGTCAATGCAAGTTTTACCATTGACTTCAGTGGAGCCAGAATTTCACTACAGAATTCTGCAGCTGACTTCAGTGGGAGCATGTTTGGACCACAGAATTAACAGGGGAGAGGAGGAGGGATTACATGTTCTGAAAAGTTATTTTACAGATGGCTCCTAATTTGCTTTTACAGTGTGACCTGTTCCCATGACTTATACTTCCCTGCATTTATTTCATCCCATTCTGTAAATTCCCCCATCTTCAAAGCGTCTGACGAAGTGGGATTTTCTCCAGTGAAAGCTCATGCAATAAATAAATTTGTTAGTCTTTAAGTGCCACAGTACTCATTTGTCACCTCAATGCAATTTGCCTTGCTAAATAAAATCTATCCTCCACTTTAGAACTTATTCCTACTTCTGATTAAACCTCTGAAGCTACACTGTTAGTTAAATGCACTAGGCTTGTGAATATTTTTTTCTAGTTAGAGGTGTACATATCTTTACAATTATTTCTATTACGCCGCATGAATTTAGCAGGTAAAGGGGGGGGGGCACAAATGAAGTAGACAAGGTGTTAAAAAAAACCAGATAAGCGCATCTACTGAAAATGGAGATTAAGCCTGAATAATGAACCTACCATAAACCTTTGACCTTCAGAGGAGAGTTAATATGATGAAGAAGCAAGAAATCTAATCCACAAATCCAGTACCATTTAAATCTTGCAGCCCATCCTATGGGACAATTGATCTTGCTTGACCCCATTGAGTGTGTTTTCAGGTCTGTTCTGAATTGTAAATGAAGCTAACCCAGGGAACATTATTTTGAAAACAACAGCTGGATGAATAGCATGCACAGGAGACATTGTCTCAGCAAGGCAAGTGTGGAGGTCTCAGAAGAAGTGGCAGAATTTCATAGTAATTACTGCAAACTATTATGCATGGGCACTGACAGGCTTGCATTGTTAATCAGAGTAATTAGGATTTAGTTGAGGCATAACAATAACCTGCACCTCATAAACCCCTGAAAGCCATCCATTTTCTTCTCAGCTCCTAAGAATCTTCCATTGTGATTCATAGATGGCCCAGTGGGAGGGCAATAAGCAAATCCCAAATGAATCACTGTCCCTAAATCTTCAGACTTGACAAGTTGAAGTCTGACAAGCTATTAAAAAACTGCTGATCATTAGGCAGGCAGCTTGTTTCTGTCTGTATCTATTGATTTATCTAATGAATGATATTGTTTGAAGCTTAGGTTACTCATGCTGCTGCCAGCTGACACAACCCATATGGTCAGATGACAAAACATGATCCAAGTTATTCCTAAATATGCAGGGATTTTTTGTTTCTTGAATACTGCTTGACTGCTTTTTTCTGCAGTAGTCCAAAAAGCTAGTTCAATGCTGTTTTGAGAAACCAAGAGTAGATATCTACTGAATGATTGAAAACAGATATTTGATCAGTGAAGGACTGGTATGTCTGAGATTCAGAGCAGTGATTTTTAGATCAGCTGTTGTCTGTCCCTTCTTTATATGTGATTTACTCAGTAGAGTTTAGAGCCGAGTTTAGATTTAACATAAATGTCGTGGTAAAAACCCTCCATACTGCATTTGATGAATCCCCAGTGCCTTTTGCTCATGTCAGCAATTTCTTAATTCTAACTTAACATGCAGTTAATGAGATGTAGTTATTAAAGTGCTGCAAAAGCCACTGGGATGTGTTCACTGGTTTTACTTTCAGTTATCCTCACCAAATTACAAAAAGAAATACATAATGTTACCAACTTTTGGAACAAACTCTTCAGGTAAACAGACATGAATTCTTGTTTTATAATTCACAATAAAATCTGTTTTTTCACTTCCCCTCAAGTTTCATCCACTGTTTGAAAATTACTGGGTTCCTTAAAGGATTCAAATCCCAAAGTGTAAACTAAAATAACAGTTCAGCAATTCTTCACCACTTACGAGTAATGCTGCCATGCCAAACTCATGCAGATAAAACCTTTATTTTTCATAAATGCGTGTGCATATGTGTCTAATATATATAAAATCCATCAATCAGTGAAAAGCAGCTACTATTTCAGAACCTTTGGGAAGGAATGCCTGATTTTAAACTGGCTAGAATTTTGCACTACAGTTTAGGAGAGGAAATAAAGATTAATTTATCTAATTGAAACAAGAATGGAAGTACAGTATAGGCTGCCATATAAATACATCATAGAGAATTCACTAGCACGCTTAACCAGTTCTAATATTATTCCTACTCTTACATTGTCAAGGGATATGTAATGTCCACATGCATCCAGGAACTTTTTATAACCAGAAACTAATGAATTGAATAAATAATACTGATGTTTATGGTATAAATTTTCAGACAATCAGTTGGACAAAATACTGCGAAACTCTGGGATTCATGAACATTTTCATGAAATTGGTGATCATAAGCATGCTCACAAATATGGTGATCTAAAAAATCATAGCAAGCCAAATTTTGCATTTTTATTCATGAAAGTTGCTGTGGTTTTTTTTTGTTTGTTTGTTTTACTTTTTGACCAGACCTTGCTAGTACAATAACCACTGTACATATACCTTTATGTGTTTGGGCATGTGTCTACACCTCCTCCCCCCCGCCCCCCACTCTCTCTGATTCATTTTCACACCTACAGGACTGATAATTTTAAAAAAAGAGCAGTGTGTGATTTATACTGTTTCATTAGATCAGATGAAGAACTGAAGTACAGGGCAAATAAAGTGATTTGCTCCTCATGCAACCCAGCAATGGGACTATTTAGGGCATGAGAGGCACCATTTTTAGACTGTGAAGTCCATAAGCATGCTATTTCGATGTAGTTCTAAACATTTATTTTTAACAAAGACAAGGTGGGAGAAGTTATATCTTATATTGGACCCAATTTAGTGAAAGAGGCAAGCTTTTGAGCTCCAGACTGGAAGAAGAGCTCTGGGTAAACTGAAAAGCTTGTCTATTTTATCAGCCGAAGTGGGGTTATCCAAGGATATTACCTCACCTATCTTGTCTCTCCCAGATCCTGGGATCAACACAGCTATTGGACCACTGTATTTTTAAAACCTTTTCATGCTCTAGTGCTCCTCCCCAAACCTCAGTCAGTGCTGGTAGCCCCCTCTGCCAAAAAAAGTGGCCACTGCCTGAAAATTCAGTGGCTTCCACAGCTGAAGTGTTTCTGGGGGCATGTTTCCAGGCATACTGCAGAAAGAAGCTGCCCCAAGTGACTCCTCTTTGTAGTGTGCCCAGGGATGAGTCCCCAAGCACACCCTAGAAAGAAGCTGCAGGGATCCCCAGCATGCCACAGAAAGAAGCCGTTGCAGGTCTGAGCAGCTTCTTTCCATGGCAAGCCTTGGAACCATGGGGTGCCCGGAGCATTGCTGCTTGCTTTTTCTGGGGCAGGAGTGGCACTTTCAGCAGAGGGTGCTGTGTGCTGCTCCAAATCATTTTGTGTGCCAATGCTGGCATGTGTACCAGTTGCCGCAGCAACACCCAAAGTGTGCCGCAAGCATCTCCGAGACCTGGAGTTAAAGTTCCCTCCCTGCTTAGCCCAGCCATGTGGGCTGTGCAGGGCTGGGAAAAGGCAGGGTTTAAAGTAAAGAGGAAGGCACTGGAATACAGTTTGGGGGACCCCTATTTTTAGGCAGGCAGCATTATGCCCTCCCTGAAAATAGAGGAAGGCACTGGAAGGCTGAGTTCCAGGGGTCCTCCTAAAAATAGCAGGAGCAGCCTGAATGCAGTGCTCTGGTGGCTCCACCTTAAATCCCGCTCCACCTTAGGCCCAGCCAGCAGAGAGCTGCAGGAGGCTGGGAGTTTGTGAATCTCCCCCTGCAGCAAGAACGGCACACAGAGTTGTGGTGCCCCCTGCAGCAGAGTGACGCTGGCGCAGTTGAGTGATGTCATAAGGGGAGTGCAACAGCGCTGTTCCCTTTTGATGCCTCTCAAATGTCAGTCCCCCCCCGCAATGCTTACCCAGCTTACCGGGTTGCACCAGCCCTGCCCTGCAGGGTGGAAAAGCTTGTGTCAGGCAGCCTGCAAACAGCCTAGGTAAGGGCTTTGCGGGGGGCGGGGGGCTGCCGAGGGTTGTGTGGGGCAGCTGTGTGTGTGTAGCAGAGGTGGGTGGGAGTGGGTGTGTAGCTGGGGTTGTGGGGTGATTTTATGGTTGGGGGTGTGTGTAGCTGGGGGGTGGGATGGCTGTTGGGGGGGGGTATAGCTGGGGGCTGGAGGCCTGGTTCTGGCCCCTGCAATGATGGGAGGGTCTGTCACAGGCAGCAGGGGGCTGGGGGAGGGGAGGACAGGACCCACTGGGGTGGGAGGGAGCAGCAGTGGGGTGAGGATTTGCCCTGGGTGGCAGGGAGCCACTGTGAAGAAGGGGGAAGTGGGTGCTGTGCCATGCTCCCCTGCCCTACCTTCCCACTCCCCAGGTTCCCACCCGTCCCCCCAAAAGCCACTCATTCTCCCTTCCTCTCTCCTCTCTTGCCACCCTTGTGCTGTTCCCCACATAGCTGCCCTTGTCCTCTTTTGCCACCCCTGCCCTGCTCTGCTCCCCACACTCACTCCTGCCACTGCACATGACTCCTGACCTCCCGTTTTGCCATGCCTGCTCTGCTACTTCCACTACTCCACATATGAGCATTTCCAAAACACTGTGCCATGGTTCATGAATAGTCATAAGTAATTTAAGTTAATTTGAATTTTCATGAGTTTTTTAATGGTGGTGTGCCTCAAAAAATTTGAAAGTATCAAGGTGTGCCGCGGCAGAGAAGAGGTTGGGAACCACTGCTCTAGAGTCACGAGTTCTGATCTGAGCACTGTTAACCCCACATGATCTTTGGGAAATAAGCATTAGACACTGTAGAAAGGTTTTTGTCCCTCCTTATTGCTGTTACTCCTGTGGGCTTTGGGGGTCTTTTTTTGTAAATGAAAAGGAAATGTGTTTTGTTTTACTTCTGTGTTTGCATGTGTTTGCCAGGGAAAAACAGGATCATGAAGAAAAACATTTAAGCACCATGCTGGCTGTGTAGTGTTTTATATTCTGCTATCACATCTGTCCCTCCCTTCGCTTGTGTTCCATAATGTTCCAGACAAGTCAGGATGAGATCATAGTTGCTTGGATTGTTTAATCCTCTATGGCCTGATTCTAAAAGGACTGAAACACTCTTTCAGGTCTGCCGTGAACTAAGCACATGGCATATGGCAGCAGGTTCACCGCACCTTACGGGATTAGACCTTTAACTTAACTCCTACCCAAAATCTATTTCATTCAGAGGGTTAAAAACATACACTTATATTTAGCACAATGATACTTTCACTTTTAAACCAACAGCTTCTCCCTGACAAGCTAAATAATCATCCAGGCTATTGACTAAGATGATGTTATGAATGATGATGCCTCCTATGAACTACTTTAATCATAAATGTTCAGCTGCAGGAAGGCACTACATGTCATCTTTTATTTGGAACTGTGTATTCTGTAAATCCATGTTTAATGAATATGCAGTACAGAATTTTCAGGCATGAATCATAATAGACTTAATGAAAAAATATACGAGCTTCTGGTGCCACTAGGTTCAAGTCCCAGCAGGGAGTTTCAAGAAAATGCTTAATGAAACACACATTGATTTGAGGGTGATTGTCAGCCATAAGACTATTCAGTTGTAACACTTTGCAGTGAGCTTTTTTACAGTAAGGAATATCAAAGGGGGGGGAGGGAGGCAGGGATAGAACATTTATACAGAACAGAAACTAGTTGGGGCATGGGCTTCTTGCTACTTGCACCACTTTTACACCACCATAATTCCACTGCAGTCAAGTCACTTCTGATTTACACCTGTGCATGTTAGAACAGAATCAGGTCCTTGGATAACAATGATTTTGTTATTCTGAGCAATTATTGCAGATAACAGGGTTTGAATAAACCAAAATCTTACAACCAGACATTTTGTCTGCCATGAAGCCACGTTTATGACAACACAAATAGTCCTGGAAATGAAAAATCTAACAGCTCAGGACTATGAATTATATATCATGATGTTAGGTGCCTTACAAATAGCTAGTTCTGGTTTCAAAACTGGAAAACAATTTAATGAAAATTTCAAAACTATTTTGCTTTGCATGGTTCAGTTCAAAATGGTCCCGCTTGCTGTTTTTTAATTCTAAACTTTACAAGCAACATTTTATCAAACACATCAAAATATTTTGGAAATTATTTTTGAAATTTTATCATTTTCCAAAACCTGTGTTTTCTGACCAAAAATAAGTATTTCAGCAACCAAATTATCAATAACAAAAATTATTTTTGATAAAAAATCATTAAAAATATGAAGTTGTCACATTAATAAGTCACAGAAAAAAATCACAAAAATAACTGATTTTGTTTCATGAAAAGTTTAATTTTCAGGAAGAAAAGTCCTGTTTCTTGTAAAAAAATGTCAACCAAGTCTTCATTTACCTAAAGAGAGACACCATCTTTACTGCAAAAGAAGCAAGGAGTCCTGTGGCACTTAGGCTGTGTCCACACAAACATGGTTAAATTGATTTAACTTAAATCAATTTAATTGAATCACTATAAAAATCGTTAAATTGATTTAAGTTAAATCAATTTAACAGGTCCCCACTAAAAGACCAAATCGAACTAGCATGTCAATGGGAAGGACTTGCTAGTTTGATTTAGAAGAGGGGCACCATGGGAGGTGCGGCAAGATGGCCCCTTAGATGGGGCATGCCTCCACCCAATATATAGAAAAAGGACAGCACCCAGGGAAGGAGAAGGGCAAAATTGTTAAATCGAAATAACACATCCACATAGCATTATTTCAAAACAACAGTTTTGATTTATCTGTAATTTCACTATAATACTAGGTTTTATTATATCAAAATGACTTTCCTTACTGCGAGATAAGGGATACCTTATCTCAATATAAGGAAATGTAGTGTGGACCTGCAATCTTTTAAATCCAAATACTCTGCATTATTTCGATTTAAAGACTGTGTGTGGACATACACTTAAAGACTAACAAATTTATTAATTGCATGAGCTTTCATGGGAAAAAATCCCCCTTGTTAGTCTTTAAGTGCCACAGCACTCCTTGCTTCTTTTGCTGGTCTAGACTAAAGCAACCGCCCCTTTGGAACCATCTTTGCAGTTGCTGGCCAACAAAACAGTTCTAGTTTTGTTCCAATGGTTAATCATCCTCAGTATTAAAAATGTGTGCCTTATTCTAATCTGAACTTAACTTCCCTTGGTACTTGCTATACTTTTCTCTAGTAGATTGAGGAGCCCTTTAGTATCCGCTATTTTCGCCCTATGAAGGTATTTGTACAACATAATCAAGTCACCTTTCAGTCTTCCTTTTGTTAAGCTAAATAGATTGAGTCTCTCACTATAAAGTGTAGTAGAAAAAAAGCAACATATCCTCAAACTGTATTATCTACTGTTAAAGGAATCCTCATGAGGCATGCTCCCTCGTCTGAAGAATTATCCCATCTCTCCACAAGCATGGGCTTAAGGGAGGAAGGGGACAGTGCCATGAAGGGGAAGAATCTATATGTAACAGGTGCTCACTGTACACATTTGTGGGGCAAGTAGAGGAGGGCACTATCTCCTTTGTGATACAATTTATACAAAAGAAATGGATAATCTCTATTAAAATCAAAGTTGTCCAAGGCAAGGGCCTAATTCTACAAATTATCATACATACAATATTTCATGGCTCTGTGTGTGAGCCATCTCTAGGCAGAACTTCAAAGGGAGAAGATTAAGTTAAATTTTTAAAACACCAGTTACTATAACTCACATCACTAATTACACTGTAATCTACTAAAAAACTGTTTACTTTTTCGATTTCATTTGCCTTGAACAATGACGTTAAAAGAATAAGCTGACTATAACTGATTCCATTTTGTTTTTCTCACACTTTATTACAATTCCCCAGTGTTTCAAGTACAGGGGAATATTTGAATGCAAAAAGTTTTTCTTTGAGTCATCGTTGATGTTAAATTTGCTTTTGAGTCATTTTTGAGGTTAAGGGCTGTAGAACTTTTTCTTCTTCTTTTAAATGCACAAAAGATAAAAAAAAAACTTGAGTCAAAATTACTTGACTGTATCCTTTCCAAATGTGACTGTGGATTCCAACTGTTAGATTTGGTGCTTATCTCTCTTTCTCTCAGTAAGATTTACTTCATCCTCTTAAAGTGACTCTGTTGGATGAGGAAAATGTGCAGGGGGTAGAGAAATGAAATCCATTCCCCTTCAAGGTATTCCAGGAATATGACCACACCTGCAGCCTTCTGGCTATATCCCGTCAGCTCCATGCATGAGGTGCATTGGTGCCACTGGATTCAATGCCAACATACATGCAGTCTACCCTCCATTGTCATCATCTGTACCAGTTTATGGAGGACTCCAGCCAGGATATTCCTGTCGAATCTGAACATCAGGTTTAAATGATGATGAAAACTAACACTATGTTTTCTCCACACACCAGGATGGAGATGTTTATTCCCTTCTTCATCTGATCCTGAAGTCCTTAGGTCAAGCACCTATTCCCACACGCTTCAATGGAAAATTTTTCCTGAGTAAAGACAGAGGAATGGGACCCTCTGAGGAATATGTGAAGCAACATTTTTGGAAAAATTCTTGTTTAGTTAAATCCTTGGTTTTGGTAAGCATTATGAATTTACCACAACTAGATATGCCAGATGGCTCCTCTCCAATCTTCCATTCTTCAGAAGAATCTTGGCAAGTGCAATGCTCTCAGAATGTCTTTCTGACACAATAGTACAAACTCAGTGGCTAGTTATAAACCAAACAAGAAAAATAAAGGCAATCTGTACTGCTTGTTAAAAAATAAATATTTTAATCAAAAGTCTTGAAGTCTTCCTTCCACAGGACATGAGAGTGTATATTTTGGATCTTCCCAAGTGGTTTAAACATAGCAGCCAGCCTTCAGCAGAAAGATTTGTTTTGATAACTGAGGGAACACAACAACTACTAATGCATTTTGCCACTTGAAGAACTCTCAACAAACATTCCATTAGGACTACAATATAAATACATAACTGTTTTTCCTCACTTCAACATGCCACTTCTGAATATTTTTGTCATAACAAACCCCATTTTAGCCAGTTTTCATTTATCCCACTAGAATAAAAATGATCTTTTTCCATTTATCCTGCTAGAATAAACATCTATTAATTATCACAGGTCACAAAACCTTCAGCTTCTGAAGGTTAAAAATGTCTGCACAGTATGCAACTCCTTTAGTGTAGCTCTGCCTTGAATCAACTCAACAGAAAGTGTCCAAATATTTGCCTGGTAATGGGAAAAATGGATGTAATTGATCCATGGCTCTTATGTACAACATCAAAGTACTTGTAGACAAGAAACTGTAGTATGACAATGACTAATAACCCTACGAAGGAGCTTCCATTAACAGACACCGAAAGAGGATGATTCTGGTTTGTGAGTGTCTTGTGAAAAGTTAAAAAAGCTCATGAAATATACAAGATGTTTTTCACAAAACTAAAGCCATGGAAAGAGGAACAGCATTATATATGTGACCTGAGGATACCACCAGTTAAAGTCAGATGGCTTGACCAGTCTCCAGTGAATTACCAGTTTTCAGTGATTTCTCATGGGGAAAATAACCACAACATAATACCCACCCAGAATTTTTCAAACTACAATCTATGTGTGGCAGACTTTTGGATGTCAATGACTAAACTGAGCATAGGAACATGTACAAGAGCTGGTGGTCCCCTCCCTTAACAACAGAAACTACAACTCTTGGACTGTGTGGGATTATTGTAGGTCCATAAGCATTCTCTTAGTTGTAAGATTGCAGTAGGTGAAACAAATTGTATTCTTGCTACATTTATAGTTGTAGCAGTGCAGTGGCTCAGCTACAGCCCACAAAAGGTTAAAAAGGGTGTGGGTGTGTGACAGCCAATCAGGTGAAAGAGCTGTGGCAGCCAATCAGAGGGAGGCTGCCAGTATAACAGTAGGGAAGCAGGAAAGCCAGGGTCAGTCTGTACTGGGAGCTGGAGGGGGAAGGTTCTCCTCTGTGTAGGCTGGTGGTGGGAACCAGCACCCTGGAGAATGCTGAGTAGGAGCAGGCACTTTGGGCTGACTGCAGCAGAGGTCTGGGGCAAGGAGGCCAAAGAGTGGACAGTGGTTGGACTCCAGTGGTGAGACTGTGTGTGGCTGGGGCTGCAGGGAAGTGGCCCAGGGAGTCAACATAGGCTGTGGAGTGACTGGAGGGAGCTGGAGGCATTTAGGGTCCCAGGGCTGGGGCCTGGAGAAGTGGGTGGGCCCAGACTGCTCCCCCAGCATGTCAGGAGTGGTGCAGATGTCTGCAGTGGCATAGGCTTATAAGCCATTGACTCATTTAGTGGCCAGAATGAGGGTGAGTTGGCCATTGACTATTTTAGTGGCCAGAACTGTGGAAGGGGTGAACTTTGGGCTTAGCTGGAGGGCTAAGGTCTTGGGATTGGACTCACAAGCAACAGTTGGTGTGTGAAGAAGCAGAGCACAGATCACCTGGAGGGGGACCACTTGACCTAAGTTCCCCAGAAATGCCACCAGGAGGTGCCCTCCAGGTGGGTCTAGTGCAGCACCTGTTTACATTAGTCAGTATATACTGTCTTCAGACAATGACTTGTTTCTGTTTCATGAACTCTCACCTAACATAGGCAACTAGTTTGTCATAACAAACCCCAACAAATTCCCACTAGAATAAAAATGGTCTTCTCCCATTTATCCTGTTAATTAACTGCCAACTAAATCTACATAGAGACAGACCTAAAGCTGCAAAATTCAGCTTGAGCTCTAAATTTGCTTAGTATGAAAGGATGTCTGATCCAGTTTTTCATTCAGGTATATGCCTAATTGTTTGTAGGGAACATTACTAGTATTTCTAGAACTAGTGGAATAACAATTCATTTGTGAATCATTTATTGGGGAAAAATATGGACAAAATCCACAAAAGTTGAATATTTTCATGACAGCATACTGTGATAGTACAAAAGGAGATGTGAAGTTGTAGACTCATGCAGACATGAATATTGTCAATGCTGAAGAGAGTATTGAATTGTTGGCTGGGGGCTGATTTTAACATTTTAGACAAGTGCCAACTTTCTCTATGATAAATAGTGGCAGAATCAGGCCTAAAATAGTGTTTATCATTCTGGGTTTTGCAATTATCTAAATGTAAATCTCACTTTAAATTTCACATGGATTTATCAAGGGTGGTCTAGCATCACTTTCTATTACTGCTTTTCAAATGATCCAGCAAGGTATTATGACTATCTTGCTTTTAAATGCTGTACATAAACACATGAAATCTCAAGTGCCACTACTATTAATTCTATGAACATCTTCCTAAGGGTTTGATTGTACACTTGTCTTAGGTGGCTGCAGAGGGGAATAGGAAGGAGGAGGGTTATAGCCAGCCATTCCCTTATGCAGCTTGTATGAGAACAGGGCACAACTATAGCCCCCATGCTGAAGGTAACACAGAATTTACACCCAAGATGATTACCCTGGGAGCACCTGGGCAGAGAGGAAGGCCATAGGTTGAGTCATACTCACTTCCTACTCTCTCATGTTGGAATGGCATTGTCTGTCTGTGGGGAAAGGTAGTATACTGCACTGCCAAAAGATGTCACAAATTGCACCTCCCATGCATTTGTGCAAAGGGGGAGTACTGTGAGGCACTGGGCCTCTCTGAGCCACAGTTTCTGCTGTGTTCCCTGAGGTGGTGCACATTTCTCACTGCCACTTATTCTGGCCCATGCCTGCTATTTAACCTTTAATTCATCCCTTATTTCAGCTGCAGAATTTCCTTCAATTCACTTAGGAATCCTGTGCAAAGATAGAGGGTTTAACATGCTCCTTTGAAGACAGTTGACATGGTAACTTGTCAGACAAATTATAAAAAGAATGGGCTCACTCTGGAAAAATGTAGGGCCAAATGCTTCCCTGAACTGACATGAATAGGATTGAATGGAATGTGAAATCGTGGCAAAATTTGGTCCATGTGATGTATTAACTATTTGGCACCAATGGGTTTATTGTGCCCAAGGGACACTGCATTTCCCATTGCTCTGGGTAATGCAAACTCTTATTGCAAGAAGACCAAGGACTAGTCTACACTCAAAACTTACAGGAGCTCAGTATCAGTTCAGTGTAGATGTTATGTCAATTGGAGAGATCCCCTGCTGACATAAAACCACCTGAATGAGTGGCAGTAGCTGTTGGAGGGACAGAATCTACTGCCAACATAGCATTGTCCACACAAGCACCTATGGGGGCAAAACTTTTATGTTGCTCAATGGGTGCTTTCATTCAAACCCCTGAACAACCAAAGTTTTGCCAGGCTAAGTGCTCATATAAGCTAGGCCTAGGACAGGCTGGTTACTGAATGAACTTTCATTCATTTTCATTAGTATGTGCAGATAAAGGCTGAACTAAAAGCCCACTGAAGTCAATAGAAAGTATTCCATTGACTTCTGTGGGGCCTGTATCTGGCCCATAAGGAATTAATAGGACCTAATTTATGATTAATTTAAAGGGCATCTTCTGGAGCATAGGAAACTGATCATCAGAGATCATGTTTCATAATTTCAGGGAACAGTAAGTTATGTACTTGTGACCTGGTCAAATTTGAGATGAAGTCACTCACAGAACAGCCCTGACTCTCAAGGCACAATGCAGCCTGAATAAATAGGTGTCTTGCATTAGGCAGGGAATTTTCAGCACTAGTTTATTTTTTTTTTTCTTTTTCAGGTCTTAAGAAGATGGCTGATATCTCAAAGTTCTGCTGACCATGCCTGGGGCTCTCACAACAGAGTCCCTGCAGGTGGTAATGTTACTTGAAGGATAAAGTTCACTTCTCCAAATATATCCCCTGTACAACCTTGTGTAAAAGAATTTTGTACAGTCACTGCAGATGACTAACAAGAAGCCCCACTCAAACCCTGAAATCCTAGGAACTAGCTCCTCAGTTGGTGAGAGCAGGCATAGCTCCAATTCCAACAGAATTAATTACATTGATTTACACTGTAAGACAGGCACCTTGAGCCTCCCTGTAGAGGTGGCTGGCTGCTGTCTCTCAGCTGCCTCGCTTCTTAGGCATGCAGGTGGATAAATGTTACTGTCTCTGGCCCCTCAGCAGAGCAGGCAGACAAATGTTACTGTCTCTAGGGGGTTGAAAGGAAGGCAGGGCTGTCCCTATGGGGGTGAGGGGCCCCAGGCAAATGGCCCTCTGTGGGCCCCCCATGCCTCCAGCCCTGGCAGGGTCAGCCAGCCCAGGGGAGGGGCAGGCTCCTGCACCAGCTGTGCCATGCCAGGGACCAGGGGAGCCAGCCAAAGAGGTGGCCCAGTTCAGTGCTGCTGGTCTGCCACACCACCACCACAGGCGCTGCTTTCTGCTCTGTGCTGGAGCGGTGGGGAGTAGCCACACAGGTCCTGCTGTCTCCCTTCCTGCTGCTCTGGCACAGAGTCAAAAGCAATGCACATGACTCTTGCCCTACCCTAAGGATAAACCTGGATGAAGGGAAACAAGAGGATTGCTACAAAATACTGGGAGCAGCTTCCAACATGGGCTCAAACAGAGGTGGGAGGCCACAGGCTGATCCAACTCCACTTTATCCCAACCTAGAGCCAGGCACTGGGCCACAAGGTCTGTTACAGGACCAGTGGGGTCATGACCACAACACACTGCATTAGTCCCTGGCTTGACCACTGCCTCCTGGAGGTCCAAGCTCCCTGGTTCTCCTACAACCCTTGTGTCCCAAGGTACCAGCTAAGGCACCTCATCCTCCATTTCCTCCAAGTAGTAGCCTAAGAGCAGGTTACCAAACTCCTCATTGTTGTCATCAGGGGCTGGCAGGCCAACAGGTTGGGTAAGTCTTCCTCCAAAGGTAGCTCTTCCAAGTCACACCTGGCCTTGTCAGGGCTGTCATCACTGGTCAGGGGAAGCTCACGTAGGTCACAGTAGACTGATTGGCAACTAGTGGCTGCAGGTTCCTCTGGTGGTGGTGGCGTAGGCAGCTCCAGGAATTCCTCCAGGCTTGTCCACTGGGGCAGCATCCTCAGAGTACCATCATCACTAGTAGATCCAGGTAACCATCCAGTCCCCAGGGTGCTGGCAGATTCTCAGTATGACAAGTTTCCTGCAAGGGCTATGGAAAGAATAGAGGGAGCTCCTTCCTCTTTGGCTGCTGGGCCTCAACTGAGCTCTGGGGTCTGCCTTTCATACTTTCTGTCCTGCCCACCTGTCTCCAGCCTGATGGACAGGCTGCCCCTGGCTCCACCCCCTTAGGGCTGGGCAGCCCTGGCTGCCTGTCTCAGAGGCTGGACATCTTACCTTCCTATATAAAGGGGCCCATCTTGTCTTCCTATAATGCCAAGCTGAGGACATGCTTAGAAAAGACTATTTGGCACATAAATTCTTTAAGTGAATGCAATTGTTAAAGTTTTCTCTAAACTGAAAACATTGTAAAAAAAAGTGAATTCAATCACAATGTACCTTTGTGTGTTTGGGAAAGAAAGCATACTGTATGTCTCAGGTACTAGATTTTGCCAGCTGTGTGTTTCTGCAGCTGCTTTTTATTGAAGATGCAATAAACACTGTTCATGTAAATCCTCTATAAAGAGCCAAGGCACAAGTTAGGCCTGCACCCCATGTAGTGTTAAATGACACCAATTCTCGCTGGTTAGTTGTGCCTTCTAAAAGGAGAATAATACTAATTTTTACCCACTGTTAAGTGATTTCAGAGCTTCTGATGAGAACACTTTATATCAGTAAGTTCAAGGCATTAAAATGTAGTCTGATTATTCATTTATCATTTTCATCCATCTCCAATATCCCCCCTCAAGCAAAAATTAGTGGCTGACAGTCAGTTAGGAATTGGAAAGGACTGTGGCTGGCTGATTATCATGGACATGTATAGTGACAGAAGGGAAGCAGACGACAATAGAAAATGTATTTGGTCTGGGGGAACTTCCTCCTCACTTCAGACAGTTTATTAGGTATGTTCCAAATCCAAGAATGTCAATTGTCCAAATTACTTAAAATTCATAGCATCCAATTTTCAGTGCCTCGATTTAAGCAACTGCTCCTTGTTACAAAAAACCCCAGACCTCACCAATTTATGAAATGATTCAGCCTAAGCCCCACTAAACCTCATTTCAGTGCCTTGAATATAAATCTCTTAGGCTTAAACTAGCTTCTTAAATTCTCCAGCCTCACCCCATCAAAAACTGATATTCCTATCAAGAAGCTGTTTCTCCTAAGTGGCCTAGGGAACTCTGTTCTTGCCAGAGACCCTGTAATGAGCACTGGTCAAAAGGAAAAAAATACACCTAGAAAACATACATCAGTGATGCAGACATTGGAGTTTTAAAAGTTAGATATGCAAATGTCTTCTAAGTAAAGACTGTTCCACCCACACCCCCTCCAGTATGCTTTTACTTCATGTAAAAGAGCAAATGACATATGAGGATGGTATGAGGTTGGTGTATACAGAGAGAACAGATTTTTCAGTCAGATGCAGAGCTAGGAGAAGTGAGACAGCAGCTACCACTGGGGAAGGAAGTGCAGCAGCATGACACACAGCACAGGTCCAGTGAAGACAACAGAGGAGACTGGACAACAACAGTTGTGGTGAAGAAGAAACTTAATTTTATAGATGTAGAAATGTCCTCATTAAGAAAACTTCTTCCATCCCCCTTGACTGTGTACTAGTGAGTCCAGAGACAGATGAAAGCAAAATCCTTAGATTTTTAGATCCTTTGTCAGGAGGAGCTAAGATGAAGTAGTGATCCAGGGGCAGAAAAACACACACCTGATTGCCTGCCAGATTGGGCTGCATTGTCTCATTTGGGTGGAAAGTCATCTGGATTGGGAGGCATCTAGAAGCGGTGGGAGGGAAATTCATCCCAGAAAGTTCCATATCTTAGCTAGCAGGATGGGCAAAATATTCAAATATTAGGACCCAATTAACCTTCCCACCCTCATGTAATGAGCAGAACTCACAAACTACTGAAGGGATTCAAACCAGAACTTGTACAGGATGAATCACCCTTCAGTAAAAAGCCCAGCAAAATTCTCTTCTAGTAAAGCCACCTATACCACTCCAGAGCTTAACTTTATTCTGTGCCATTGTTGAGCCAAAGTCTCTCTGGGCACTTAGCTTTCCTCACTCTGGCAACTGTGCTTTGCATATATTAATACCACACTGTCAAGGCTGTTTCCCCACTCTGGCACTCTTGAGTGCAGAAGGTGGGGGCCCGCAACAGGCCTTAAAAGCCACTGGCCTTAAAGCCTGGTCTTAAAACTCTCCAAGGCCTCCAATTCCTGGCCTTGGAGTGGTATCGCTGCCACCACCCAAATGTAAAAAACCTCTTGAAAACCAGAAAGGTGCGCTTGGGATTTCCTTCTTGTGAGGTATCCTCAATCCCTTTTATTCCTTGCTCAGGAGAGTGACTGAATCCCAGCTGGAACTGGGACAGAATCCCCTTTAGTAGCTGGCTGTGCAGTCTGAGGTACATGCACACAAGCCTCTTGCCCTTCAGGACACAGAATCAGAACATACTTAAAAGGTAAAATCTTTAAAAAGAACAGACAAGAAACAAAGCTACTTCTCTAGGATTTAACTTGGGTAGTTACAGGCTATTGGGATGGGGTACATGTGCTCAACACAGAGAAATCCAAAAACAAAAATACTCTGATCACATCTAAGTAAACATTCCCTGTTCTACTCATGCCTGGTCAGTAACAAACTTGAGCTTATTTTGGGTAAGGATGTTGCTGGATCCTCCTTCAGGCCCCTCTGGCCTCCTCCCAGGAACTCTGCTGCATCCAAACAGGCAAGGCTGCTGCTCCAATTCAAAAACCTGTGCTTTGTTCCTACTGGCTCCCCTGGGACTCACTGACCAGAGTGTTAACCCCTTTCTCCCCAAGGATTACCACACACACATGCAAATGATCTCATGAGGTCCCTTCCAGCCCTATGAATTGATTGGATTGGATGATTGGAAATATTACAAGTGGGCACAGAAAACTACCCATAGTTGGCAACAATGTTCTCTCTAAGCTGCACTGGCGTGCTGCAGCACAGCCCACCACAGCTGCCAGCGCAGAGAAGGCTGCCGGCAGCGCATGGCCAGCAGCCAGAGTCCCATCCGTAGAGCTCCTGTGAAGCAGGGAGCTTTCAAAACTCCCGCCCAGAGAAGCTCTAATGGAGCATGCCCAGAAAATCTGAGCATGCTCCGTAGAGCTGCTCTGGCCCCAGGAGCTGTGGCTGGGCCATGTGGCTCCAGCCACAAGCTAAGTTTGTGGGGGCGGCAGGGAGCAGGCTCGTGGGGGCGAGGGGGGGTGGCTGGGAGCAGTGGAGGCAGCTGGGAGTGGGCCCATGGGGGGCCACCGGCAGCGGGTGGGCAGCCGGGAGCGGGCCCGCAGGGGCAGGGGGGCCAAAAGCGGGAGGGCAGCTGGAAGCAGGCCTGTGGGGGGGGGCTGCCAGGAGCAGGCCCATGGGGGGGGGGGGCAGCAGGGCAAGCAACATGACTTGCTCAGCTGCCAGTGCCTCTTAGAAGGAACATTGGTTGGCAAATGTATAGTGCTAGAATCTACATTGTTCTGACCTGATCCTATCTTTTACACTCCCTTGCATTTATTTTCATTCCATTCTTTAAGTTCACCCATCTTCGAAGCATCGGATGAAGTGGGATTTTTCTCCTACAAAAACTCATGAGAAAAATAAATGTTAGTCTTTAAGTGCTGCATGACTACTTTTTTTTTTTTTTTTGGAGACTGCAGGGTTAATTTTGCTGCTGCACAGCAGCCTTCCCCTGTGCCCTGTCAGTATATCTCAGTCCTGACTTACAGGAGAGTTGGGACCACCTCCAGAGTTCTTGGGTCATCTGCATCAATGCTGTCACTGGGCTACTCTTCTGACATAGCCTAATAGGTGTCAGTTGCATTGGAGTCTCCCATTCACTGGGAACTGGACTGAGACTACTAAATCATTTTACAGAAACTACAAATGAGCATACAGCTGGCAACAACTTTCCTGTTACACCACTGCACTGGAGTGGAACATCCTAAATGAATGAGCAAGCCACTACATTGCATTAACATCCATGATGCAGAATTTTTTAGCAAGCTCTTGGGCCTGATTCTGGAAGCTTTATTCAAGTAGTTCTGATATGAGTTTTTCCATTTAGATCCATGGTGTTAATGGCACAAGGAAGCAGTCAGGTGGCTTGACAGTCTTGTTAAAGTTAAGTGAATAATTGACTTTTTCAGTTTTGCTATCAGCTCCAAAAATATTGCAATTAAAAAATAATGAATGACTATAAACCGCCACTATAGATGACAATGAGTAGTAACTAGGGTAGAGTAAGTGACTCTATATTGCTTTGGCCAATCATATAGGATTTGAGAAACCCAAGTTCAAATCCTTGTTTTACTACAACAGAACCTCAGAGTTACAAACACCTTGGGAAAGGATGATGTTCATAACTTTGAACAAAATGTTATGACTGTTCTTTCAAAAGGCAACAAATGGGCATTAATTTAATACAGCTTTGAAACCTTACTAGGCAGAAGAAAAATGCTGCTTTCCCTTTATTTTTTTTAATAGTTTTCATTTAACATAGTACTGCACTCTATTTGCTTATTTTTTTCTTTTGTTTCAACTTTTGCCTGATTGGGTATTTCTAGTTCCAAATTAGTTGTGTGGTTGACAGGTCAGTTCATAATTCTGAGATTCTTAAGTATTTAATTGTTTATGCACAATGGAACAGCTTCGGGGGAAAGACAGAGAGACCTTTCCAGGAATATCACATAGCTGTTTAGTTAAGGAATTCTCTTACATTGAGAGAAACCCAATTTTAAATCCATTCTCTACCACAGACCTAGAAGGGAATTGAATCTGGTTCTCCCATCTCCCAGGTGAGTATGCTAAGCACTGGGCTAAAGATTTTTAGAGCCTTCTGTGCCTCTACTACCAAGAACTGATTAAAAAAAATGGCTAAAATTATTTATCAAATTCACAAGCAGTTTCAAGCCAATCAAAAATACATTTTTCAGCAAATAAAAAATTTGTCTGAAATTTCAACCAGGTATAGATCAGACAAATAGTAAACTTTTTTTTTTTTTTCATTTTAGCTTGCAGCTGGCCTCCTAAAACGTTAAAATATTTTGAATGGAACTATGTGTTTTTGGAAGAAAGAACATCTTGTCTCTGCTACCTTTTCATATGCAGTTTTTGGCTTTCTGGTAGAGATGACCTGTTGACCTTTTTGTGCCTGAAGAAAAGTGGATTAATGATAAAAACGTATTGTAATTTGCTAGTAATTAAATGTCACATTTTTCCTGTGTGATGTGCATGAAAGGATTTTTTAAAAATCTGAATGGTGCCCAGAATTAAATATTAATTTATGAAGAGCCCAGAACACAAGTGAATGTAGAAACAAGCACTTTATTGGTATTCTTGTATCACCTTATGCTATTCTATTAATATTAGCTTCTTAAACAGTAGAAATACTTTTAAAATCAAATGAGATTTTTATAATTGAAAAAATTATTGGTTTGCTTATTTGGGATCAGAAAATACTCAACTAAGTACATGCAAATAATATTAGACATAAAAGTACAATACTGGTTTTGACAGCAGCACCATTTATTTCCTCTGAAACAGTTTGCCAATCTAGCAGTTAGAGATTTCAAGAGCAAGCTCAAAAAGGGAAGATAAAATGTGCGTTTTCATAAAATAATGACATCTTGTTTTCAAAGCCCTGCAAGTTTAAAGTGAATATTAGAGCAGTCACAGATAAACTACAGTTCCCAAGGACAACTGTTTAGCTTAAGTGCCATTTAATGTTCTCCTAAATGGTTCCGCTGTTTAGGGTGCAATATATCTTCTAGATTAGACCTTTAATCCTTAACATTGTGCTTGGTGTGTCAAAGAGGGCTTCATGCCAGGTTCATCCTATTGGTGGGTCTCAGCCTCTCTCTCTCTTTTCTTTCTTTTATAGGCGTAGGAGGAACATCAAAGTCTTATGTTTTGCCTTTCTTAATCCAAACAAGAAATCCAGTTAAAAGTTTTGTTAACTGGAAACATTAAACATTTTAAAATGTTTCCTCCTATTTCTCTGCTTTAATTTTTATAGATTTCATAAACACAGCCATGAAGAAGAGAGGCCAGAATTACTTTACAAAGAATTATTTTTAATTTAAAAAAAAAAAAACAAAAACCCAACCTGCTACAGCTTACTTGGATGCATTTAATGTTAATGGTGATTTAAGATGGCTGCAGTTTTCATACTTCAGTGAGTTAAATCAAGGAGCAGAGAACTCTTTGTCATTACAAATGTAATATACAAAACATAATGTATTTTAGCACAGTGTTATATCAAAACAAAATATGACCATCAAGGCATGCCACTTTCTTTCTTCTAAGCTGGCAATTGAGTGGACTGCTATGCTAACCAGAAGGACCATCATTACTGAAAGACTGGGCCTCATGTAATCACTGCATAAGTCAATAGTTGGTTTTCTGGAAGCTAGTTCTGAATTTCTTGGTCTTGGCTGTGCTTGCATTTGCTCCTGGGAGGAAAATTAAATTGGCCTGTCTGGCTTAAAAAACAAAAACATCTGCCAGAATTATGAGCAGTCTATTGTCCTAGTTCAGCAGCAGGGAGGTCGGCACTTGTTTGGCCTGCCTCACTGCAAGGCATAGTGGAAATCAATGGGAATCATTATCAAGGGCTTCCAGGAGCAAAGGGGGAATAATTTCACCAATCAAAAAGGCATTTAAAAAAGGCCACCCCAATGACTTGGCTGCCTGCACACTGGCTACCACACAGGAAACCCAAGTTTGGGACAGAACTCTGTGCTCTTGGCTCCAAAGACCAGCAATGGACTGCAGCCATTGGAGAAATGAGTAACTTTGTCTGGGTAGATTAGGTTGTGGTAGCTGGCAGTTGTATGTAGGAGTACGCTACAAGCAAAGCTAGGCTAAGTGGGTGGTGAGGAGTCAAAAACAATGGCCTAGCTTGAACCTCTGGTTAAAAGAAAACCCACAACTTCAGTGGCCTAATTTGATAATCTGAATGCCTGCTTGGGGGAAAGGAAGAGTTTCATAGGCTACTTGTCCTCATTAGGGTTGATTGGTTGCAGAAGAATCCATGCTCATGTTGATGTCTCAGGTTCTCCCCCAAACAAGCAATCCCCCTCACAGAACAACCCCAATATTGGCTCTTTTTTGTTTCTTTTATCAGGAACTCCTATCCACCAAGAGTATTGGTTGTGCTGCAATTTGTGATATAAAGTCAAAGAAAAAAATAATACAAGAAATACACAGATTTGGCTTAAAACTATATCTCCATTGCTTTGTTGTTGGCATTTTTTTCTTTTTTTTCTTTTTTTTTCTTTTGTAATGTCACCACCATACATATAAGGGACTGCATTTTATGGTCAGGTCAAGATGCAAATACATCCAAAACCAGAGGTTTGTCCCAAAGTTTCAGTATTGGACATGATTCATATTTAGATCTGAACAAGAATAAAACAAAGTCAAATTTCAGCTATCTGAAAGTGAATGAGAGTCCCAGTGTTGAATTAAAAAGAAAACAGAAAAATGAACCCACTGTGGTTGTGGGAACAGGCATCTATGTCTCCACCCCAGATGACACTGTAAACATAGGTGAAAGAATCCCTTGAATCCCTGAGATTCTCTGGTGGCCCACTTTGGCCCAAGAGAATCAGCTCCTGTAGCTGGAGACATTCTCTCACAATGTCTTCCACTTACCATGACTGCTCAGGTCCTACCTAGGCTGAAAACCTTCTAACTATCCTTGGAAATCCAACTGAGCCTTTCAAAAACAGGTCTATAAAGTGAATGTCCATGAAAACCCTGACCAGAGGGACTCATTCACCCAACCATTGTTTTCTCCCTCTGTCTGAAAATTGTCTCCATCAGAACAATACCCATTATTGTACTACAGTAGAACCAGTCATACATCAAGATAATCAAATCTTTTTCATTATGATGTCATTCCAGAAACCTGATAGAGAAACAAACAACGAGCTCTGTGGCACTTTTAAAACACTAACAAATGTACTTATCACATGAGCTTTCATGTGAGAAAATTCATCAGACGAAGTGGGAAACTAGACTAACATGGCTATCCTTTTGGAACCTGACAGAGAAAGTTCTTCATTTAGCTAAGCGCCCATTTAGAGCAGGTTAGGTTAAAGCTCTAGATAGGTCGGTCTCCTGTTAAAATGAAAATAAACAATTAAATGTATTATTTCAGAGAACATGTGATGTCCTCAGCCCCTGCAATGTTATAGAGCTTTTTAAAGAGATAAATTTCACTACCGGTCAAACGGGAGCTAAGTCTCTGGAGATACCCAGTGAAAGATAAATGCACCAGGCCTTTGGCCTCTGGTGCAGCCCCTTTTGCAGCTGCTACACTGCAATGAGACCATTAAAGTGGACCTAGCAATATTCTTGGCACTAGAGAATCTCCATCTGGCAGAGATTTTGTGTAGCTGGCTTTATATCACCCCATCATAGCCCTCTGTAGTTGGGTATGCTGAGCTCTGGGTGAGCTGTTGGAACTATTGGGAGCCAGTGTGACTAAGGCAGCTAAGGCCCACCCTGAAACTGGTACAATTTATCCTAAAAGCAGAATGGGCTGCCAGCTGCAACCAGGATTGGTGGTATTGTAAATAAAGCTTTAAACTACCTTTCTCCCCTCCCTTGCCACTCAGATTCTGTGCTAAGCACAGCTAAGCCAGAGCAGAAGATTTTGCACAATGCTATGGTTAATTAGACATATTCTATCAAAAGCAAAGAATCTAAGTTGATTAGCCTCAGAACAGTAACCAGCATATGAAATAGTCCTAGTGTATTTTATAGTTTCACTGCAGGATATATGGTCATTTAGTCCTTTTCCATAAAATCTTTAAGGTAATCTCTACATTTATAAAAAGGAAAACAGATATAGGCACATTCTTTTTTATATAGAGCTATATGAAATTAATTGAGATGTGTCCAACCCCCAAACATGTCAAGTGTTAATATAAATTTTTATGTATATTCATAAAGTTAAAGTGGCTGTCATTCTAGGAAATGGTATACTAAATTAAAACCTAAAAAAAAAAACTCTTGATATTAGATTTTTAAGTTTTACTATGAAAATATTATCCTATTCAGACTTTTGGTCAGATTCATTAGTGAACTCTGGCTGCTTGGTACTGCCCTAGGGATGCAAAACAACTGCCGATCTACTTTAACTGATTCATTGAATTGGATTCATGGCTTTTCTGTGCCGCTGAAATGGCACAAAACATCCAGATGCTGCCCTCGAATCTAGCCCTCAGTCTCTTACTAATCAAAGACCTCCACCTAGCTCTCACTCAGACATTTAGTATACATAAAACCTTAAATTCACCCAAGTCATCATCTCCACTGCTTGTATTTCAATAGATAAATACTTGTGTGAATTAGTAAGATGTTTCAAAATGGTTTAATTTTACATATCTGCCATTTTAGATAGTTAAAGTATCAAAACAAGTATTATCTTTTTTATAATGGAAACAACTTTAGGAAATCATAATTTAAACCAATGTCCTAAATGATCATTTTTAGTTATACTAAGAATCTATAATAAGATAGTAATCCATATAAAGAGTGTTGATAGACTTGACAGAAAAGCAGGTGATTGAATCACCATGGAGAGAATTACTTAAAAGTTGTCAGTCCAGAACAAGTCTGAGGCATGTTGTCTGTGAATGGCAGAAAGTTTGCACCATTGCCACTCATGGTGTTTGGGTGGTGGATAAAATTACAGGAGTTTAAATGATAGCACCATAAGCCTGGTACCTTTCACAAGCACTAAATTCACTGAAAATAAATTTATGATGTTATTTCTTATATATAAAATACATACAAAAATAATAGAATATCTATCTATCCATTTAAGACCTAAGAAAGCCACACCAAAATAAAATAAAATAAAATAAAAAAACCAAACAAACACTAAGAACAAATTTCCATTCCATGATGCTGTTAATTAAAATAGTATTTTAAAAACTTGGTTTACAAAATTAAAATAGAAAGCCACCTGCTGAGTATTTACTTGCTCTATGTGTGTGTCAAAGCATGACCACCCTGTTTGTACAAAAAACTATTTCAAAGATAACATCTTCCTTCCTGAACAGGTTTCCTCATCAGCTACAAAAAGGAAGAAGAGTAGAGGCACCAGATGTAAGGAAGGATCCATTTTACTGGTGGCACATAGGGATATTCATTTATCTGAAATGCACTATTGTGTGAGTGCTGAAACAGGCAAACTTTAGGAGTCTGTCCTTTCTTGCTCCTCACAGCTGCAAAGATAACACTGTGTACTGTTCAAGTGCTCCATAGAGAATTCTCCATAACCGTTATGTTCTTTCAATTCTTATTAAGATTTACATCTCCATTTAAAGTGATGATCAATCTGCTAGTTAGGTCAAATGTTGGCATAAATCCCACCAGGAATTATAACATTAATTTGACAGTAAAATTCCAATAGTGATAGAGTATATGCTGGGCTTCACAATACGTCTGGCTTTATTTTCCCCCCTGGCCTTGCATTCAATAAAAAAATTCATGAAAAAATTTCCCTATTCACATACCTTCAGCCAACTAAAATTCCTGCGATGATGATATATGTTTATGACATTTTAAAAAACATTCCCAGCCCAAAAATATCTTGAGGAAGAAACATAATGTGGAATCACTGAGGTCCAAAAGCCGACCAAAGTCAAAAGGAAGTTCTCCATGGATTTTAATGGACTTTGGCTCAAGCCTTGAATTACTGGTTTAATGACTGGCTGATGCACTGCATCAGCGTACACAACAATTTTAAGTATGCCAATTATAAACATAGGAGAATGCGTCTCCTGCTTTCCTTTCATAAACACAACTTTTGTGAAGAAAGACTCTCTCATCCATGGGGATTAGGAAGTTAAATTCAGTGCTCCATTAGAAATCATTCCAGATCTCTTGAAATATAGCTACAGGTAGATTTAGAGGGCACTTTTGGCGAGCTCAGTATCTCAGGAATCCAACTCTGTGTCTAAAGATACAAAGTAAGTATTTGGAAAATACTGACTCACTAGACTCTCCAGTTAACAGAAGGGCGTGTGGTGGGGAACGGATTTCTAATAGCTTCTTATGAAAGGTCACGTCATGCAGTGTACAGCACAGGAGAGCTTAAACATAACTTTTGGCAGAGAAGTCTTCTGTACTTTGAACAGAGCAAAGTGTGGGGGATGGATGCCTTGAGATATGAACAAAGAATGGAGCCCATAGTGAGGGTAACTGCTAAAACTCCAGTCCCACATAAGAGGGATTTTTACAGTTAGGCTTTGCAGACTACCTCCCAATTAACAGGAAAAAAGTATTTTCTCAACCTTCTTAAGGATGTTCCTCTATGTTGCAGAGCAGGGCAGTGAAAATGTCAGCCTTTCAGGGGCCTCTTTACATTCAAGAAACAGAAAAGCATTTTAAAAAGTCATGTATATTATATATCTTTAAAGCCTGAGGATCTGATTTTCCCCTCAGTACACTAATCTAACTCAGAAGTAATTCCAGTGATGTTAACACAGTCATGCTCCACTGGTGGAAAAATGGGGTAAGTGAGAAGAGAACCAGGCTGAACCTTTCCAAGGAAAGTTTGCAGAACATTTGATGTCTGTAAGTGTGCTGCTGAATAAACTGTTGTTGTTAGGCACTGGTGTTCTTCTGGCTCCTTTAAAACATTCAAGCCTATTAAAAGTCAGCTTTAAAAACTGTTTTGATTATCTTAGTATGTGCAATCATTTTACTATATTCCATTGTTATTCTTTCACAGATTAACTAGGCTATTATTCCACTGTGTGCTTTGAGGACTTTTGGATTGTAGCATCTGCGGATTTACAGGGTGCCATCACAAAAAGTTATGGATGGGAGAATATGTTGGTATGCACCAGCTGGACATGCAAATTCTTCAGAGAGAAACATTGAAAGAAAAGCATCTCAGTTAAGGGCCTGATCCTGACCTCAGTGGGAAGTGAGCCTGTAAGGATAAACTGATAATTCCTTCCAAGTGTTTGGGTATTTAAATAACATCTGTATTTAAAATGATCTCTAACTTTTTCAATTTTACTAGCTATGTATGGGCTCCATCCTGAAACCCTTTGTTTGAGTAATCAGTCCTGAAAAGAAACAGACAGAGGAAGGAATTTATGATTAGACTTATTCTGCAAAATGGTGTGATCATTGCCTGCAAGTCTCTACAGTAGCTTTGTTCTAATCTCTGGAACCCAGTCCTCCGTCAGTAGCTGGAACAGTGCAGATACAAAACTGATAACAGTGGTTAGAGAACTTACCTGGTTTTATACTTTCCCTACCCAAGGTGCAATTTTGAATGGCTTTTATTTTGTAAAAAGGAAAACAAAACCAGGAAGGTAAGGAAACCAGGGCTACTCTGAGAGCATGCTGTGTGTATCCTCTGATAGAGTATCTATTTGTGCCTGCAATCAAGTCCTGAGAGATTTAAAGATGCAAGGCACAGAAAACAAATTCACAGAACTAAGTACACTGCAACTGAAAACTCTCCCTGCACCCACTGCAAAGGGGCTGCAGGAGGAAAATGCATCCTCCTTATTGTTTTAGAAGTCATATGATTTATGGTTTTCAATACCACCTGACTCTGGGATTTTTCTGGCCATAAATTAAATCTCAATTCCAAGCACTCCTGAATTTTGAGTGAATTCAAAATCTAAATTAAAAGTGTATTGGTTGGGCAATGAGCTTCAAATTGTTGTGCTATCACAAGTGAACAAATCTCCCAAGCATAAAAGATGTTAAATGTTTTTATAATTGGCTAAACCAAAATCCCAGAGTCAGCCCCAGCAAGGTTTCTGAAAGCCATTTCCAGACTAAGTAAAAAAGGGGATATCATCATTCTGGGGGAGGAAGGGGAATTCAGATGAGGAAGATTTGAGGGTTGGGTTCAGATATGTATTTAGAGTACAGAACCGTAGCTTAGCTGTGTGAGCCATTTGAACACCTGGGCAGAAACCAGGGGGTTTGGTAAGGTTTCTAATATTTGCTGCTTCTTTTGGGGAAATTCCAGCCTCCCTCATTGTGCTTTGTCCAAGATGGATCTGGAAGTATGGAGACTAGACAGCAGAAATACCAGAAAGAGAGAGTTAATTGAGTTGATATAAGGTCTTGTCTATGCACATTTTTTGCACAGTTTTAACTAATTCAGTTTGGGAGTGTAACTTTTTTACAAAATAGCTAAATCAGTATATCTCCTGGTGTGGATGCAGCTATGTCACTGTAACTTATATCACTTATTCCCTTTCCCTATAACAATAGCTAGACTGGTAAAGGGCTCATCTACACTACAAAGTTAGGTCAGTTTGACAATATTGTGCAGAGTTGTGAAAAATTTTACACCTAGTGTGAAGTAGGTAAGCCCAGGTACCACTAGTTGATGGAAGAATTCTTCTGTCAACCTAGCCACTGCCTCTCAGAGGGGCAGAGTCACCACATGAACAGAAGAACACAGTCTGTCACTAAAATAAATAAATATGCTACAGCTGTACTGATTTAGTTAAAATTGTACAGTTTTTGTGTGTAGAAAAGTTCTATATGCAAGTTTTGAGTGAGCATGCAAGGATCATTAACAACACCATTATGTACATACTGGACCTCTGCCTGCACATTCATAAAGTTTTTTTAAAACACTGTAATATGACCTTGTAGCTTTGAGAGGTAAAATTCCTGGAACTGGACAAGAGGGTTTTTTTAAAAGCACTGTCGATGTATTTGAGAAAACAAACTGGTACAGGAACCAACTCTTTATTATGTGTATTCTCAACATGCACGTAGAATCACTTAGAGTGCAGATGTCTGTCTTTCAGTATAAACAGAAGCTCTCACTTGTAAAACATTATAGGAGATAATCTAAAGAAAATGACTTACACAGCTGTGTGCTGGTGGATCTAGGATTTTTTACTCGGTTTGGCAGCATTATAAAACTATGGATTTAATTGAGATTCTTTAAAAAAAAAAGCAAACAAGCTTTGGATCCTGTTTGCTAATGTCCTTCAGAACTTTTATGCACCCCAGATAGTGAATTAATAAGTGCAAACCACACAAATTCCTGATCTTCATGGTTTTAAAGGTCCACCTCAGCACATGCAAAAATACAGCTGACAAAACAGTCTATGAAAGAAATGGCAACCAGCAGATCATAGCATGTTCAAGTGTCCTCCAGAACTGACGCCAAATCACTGGGCTGGGCGGCACCTAGCATTCTAATGCTATAGTCTTGTTAACCTCCGATCACATTTTCCTGAGATCCATTAGGAAAGGACAAGCAGGATTTCAAAATCTGCACTCTCTGTGCCTGAAACAGCAGATAAGCATCTAGATTCCACATGCAATTTTGTTTAGGCACACAGAAGGTGCTGGGGGAAGTTAAGTACCTGCCTGTCCTGAAAATACAAGTATATAGTTATACACAAAGAGCAAGATTCACAGAGGGATAGCAATGCAGCCCTGCTGCCTAGTGGCATTCACAGCCTCAAGTTAAGCAACCGAACTCCCTGTACAATGCATGGTGAGAGTATGGAGCCTAAGAATGGAATTCTCAGAAGTCAACAAGCGGAGTCACTTAAGCTAGGCAGTCAGAAATGCAGAGTTGAAGGATGGAGTCTAAGCCCCATCCCCTTAGGTAGTTGAGCACCACTTGGCATTACAACTGTGACCCATCTTCTGGAGTGAGGTACCTAAACCACCTCAGTCCTTTCTTGTTAGGGCCAGAAGGGATCATCATGATCATCTAGTCTCACCTGCTGCTCATTGCAGGCCTCAAACATACATCTGTCATAGTCCTAGAACCTCTGGATGCATTACTGAAGACCTCAAATCATGATTCAAAGACTTCAAGTTACAGAGACTCTACCATCTACTCTAGTTTAAACCTGCAAGTGATCCATGCCCCTTGCTCAGCGGAAGGCGAAAAACCAAACCAAAATCCCAAATCAAGTCTCTGTCAATCTAAGCCAGGAGAAAATTCAGTTAGACCAGGGGGTCTCAAACTCAAATCACCATGAGAGCCACATGAGAGCTAGTACATTAGCCTGAGGGCCACTCCACTGAAATCTTTTCATGCAACAATATTGCAAATATCAGTAACAATAGTGTTGTTGAGGGCCACAGGAAATAGCTTTAGGGGCTGCATGTGGCCCACAGGCTGCATGTTTGAGACCCCTGAGTTAGATCCTGAGCATGTGAGCAAGACCCAACAACCAGACACCTGGGAAAGATTTCTTTGTCATAACTCAGAGCCCTCCCAATCCATCATTGGCTGTTGGAGTTATCTGCTGCTAGTAATCATACACTGGGTGCCTTGAGTCATATCACACCATCCCCTCCATATGCTTATCAAGAGACCAATGTCTGAAGCTCTGATTTGCCTGAGCCACAGAAGGAACTGAAACCTGATTGAGTCATTCGGGTTCTCTCTCTGGCCTGACAAATATTTATGTATTTTATAAAAAGTGGATCAGCTTCAAAAGGAGTGATTGAGAGCACCCTACTGAGAACATGCCATAGTTTGGTGTGTAGAGCACTCACTTGGAATATAGGAGATGTAGGTTTAAGTTCCCACTCCAAATCAGGCAGAGTATGGATTCAAACTTGCCATACCCCAGGTGAGTGCCCTAACCTCTGACATAATTGGTACTCCCCACCACACACATGCATGTTGTGCAATTAGGCATACTTAGAGAACACTTACTGGATTGTGCCATCCAGGCAAGAGAGGGTAAAGTTTGTGAATCCTGCTAGGCCTTAGGCGAGAGCTAGGCACCAAGCATCTCAATGGCAGCAGGACTAAGGTGTCTTTGTGCATGCCCACTGGCAGAGATTTAGGGGCTTATTGGGTATTAGGTGGTAGCTGAGTGGGAATTCTGAGGATCTCAGTGGTGCATGAATGTTCAACATAGGTGCCTAGAGTAGGAATCTGATGCCTAAGTCCTTTTGTGGATCTAAACTGAAGATAACAATGATCACATGGTCAGAAGTTGAGAAGAGATGAGTATTAGTGAGTGTGTTCACACACACATCCTAAATGAGACATTTGAAAGGGCTTATAGAAATTGTCTGCACTTAATCCACTGCATTAGATTTGCATTCATATATTATGTTTATACCTGTGGAATAGTGGGCCTGATGAGCTGATGTTGAACTAGTTTTGTCCATTCCAGTTCTTTGTGTACACAGTGTGTATTATTGTTCACTAGTTGGTTTGTTTAAGTTTCCTGAATTCCTGATGATCAGTGTGGAGTTAACAGTGTTGTGAATGTAGTAATACAGCCACAGATAACTTTTTTCCTACTCATTTCCTGCTTAAAATTGGTAACATTTGCTTCAAATTTCTCAAGATGTCTCACCTTAGTCTTTTCTGATACATTCTGCAGGTGAGCTGCAGAAAAAGCTCAAAATGCCTACAAGGTCTGTTACACAACAATGACAATCCTACTCATTATTTTAGACGTGCTCATTACTGAATAGATGCGTTGGAGGATGGGAGAGAGTGACCTGGGATACAGTTTGCTAGGCTGGCCTTAGCCTGACACTGTGTATATTTTCCTGCAGGTTAAGGGGGCCAACAGAAATTGAAACCCTCTGCTCATTGTCTGCTCTGCTACAAAAGATGCTAGTCAATATTCCCAGATAAAAGCTACATTAAAATATGCTTTCTAGGAATTTAGGATATAAACATAACAGGGATGTTGTAATTGTCCCAAATCCAAGCATCACAAACCCAGGAAATTCAGAATTGAGGTTAAACTTTAAAAAATTCCAAACATCTTTAGATATACACAATAGACATTTATGGCACCTACCCAACCTGGATCCACATGGCCTGTACTGCCACCATGCAATAACCATACACTTGTGATTAGTACAGGGGTTAAAGTAAGGGGGAATGCCCTGCAATGCCATTCCAGGGCTCCCTATTTTTAGGGAGCAAGTGTTCTGGGCCCCCTAAAAATAGGGGAACACCCCAGAACGCTGTGTTCTCAGACCCCCCCCAAAATAGGGAGGCGTGCTAGAACGTTTTTTTCCCCCCCCCCCCACCCCACCCCAATAGCAGGGCATGCCAGAACCAGCGTTCTGGTTCTTCTCTTCTAGGCCAGAGGAAGGGAAGGGCTGTGGGCTGGGGCCAGCCTGGCCACCCCTCCCTCCCTTCCCCAAAGCCTATATGGCTCTGCCGCTTCCAGCTGGGGCCTGGCTGTACACGTAGCCAGGCCCCAGCCTCCAGCCTGGGCTCCTTTTTTGCCAGCCAGCTGGCTGACCAGTGCCATGGCCTCCTGCCCCACATCCAGCTCTTCAGCCAGGTAAGAGGACTTGGGAGGGGTTGGGGTGGCTGGGCAGCAGTGGGGAAAGTGTGGGGGCAGGGAGGGGGCATGGTTAGGGAGGAGAAGGGGTCAGGATGGTGGGCTGGAGGTTTAGGGGGGCTGGAATGGGGGCAGAGAGTTTAGGGAGTGGCAACTGGAGCTAAAAAGGACATAGGGAAAGGGGTCTGATGGGGTACGTGTTTGGGGGGCAGTAGCTGGGGCTGGGGGGGGCAGGTGTTGGGGGCAGTAGCTGGGAGGCTGGCATTTGGGGAGGCAGTAGCTGGGGTGCATGAGGGGCCTGTCCCAGCATAAGGGGGGGCCTGGCAATTTAGAAGGGTTCAGGGGCCCCCCAAATTATACTTTAACCCCTGGATTAGTACTGAATGTTTCTGGTCCCAGCTTAAAAATCAGTTTATTCTAAGGATCCATTACAGTTTTTTCATCCTCATGGTGTCAACAAAGAACACTTTTCCTGGTGTTTGCACCTGCATATGGGAAAGTACATGCTGCATCAAAACATAAGAGTCTCAGAGTTCCTATATTCTCAGAATTCACAGAGAAATTCTGTCTGAGGCAGGCAAAGCATCTTCAGGGACTTATGTTGCTACATGACCCTTCATATGCTTTTCCTCTTCTTGTTCTCCCCCGACACCATGGGGCTGCAGTTTAAAACATGAAATATCACTCTGAATTAATGTAATATGCTGACTGTGTTCCCATTGCATTCAGCAGGAATAGCACTGTGACATCATTTGAGATCTTGGGATAAAGGCACTATGTAGGTAAAATTAAAATATTAATAGTATTTTGATAATGACATCTGTTAGTCTAAAGGATCCAGAAGCGCTTCACAAACTGTATGATGTCAGTCTGGCTGGTGTGCTTCATCCAAGAACAGGTTGAGCCTATTTGACAGCATGTTGATTGTACAGAGGATGGGATCAAAACTGGCCTCATATTGGAACTCAGCTGTAGCTAGTGGAGAGACTGACATCAATATATCAAAGATGGAAGATAACAATTCATATGCTTAAATAAGATGGAATGGATAATCAAACCTTACTGGCTGCAGCCTGTGAAAACTGGAAAATACAAGGTGAAATATGGGAAAACTTAGGACTGAAAAAGATGACCCTACTCCAGTGACTGTGAATAGACTCATAACAATAGATGTGAGACAGGAAAAGTAGGACGGGTGATAGCTTTTATTTCACCAATTTCTGCTAATGGAAGGTACAAGTTCTTGAGCTACACAGAGCTCTTCTTCAGGTATGGGAAATGAAATCAGTATGGGGAATGAAGTCAGACTGAGTGGCCACAGCTAAGAAACGTACAATGTTGCTGCTTATACAGCATCGTTTGTTCATTTGACCTGTAGGTTGCCAACTACATCTAGCATTTTCTCATCTTTCATGACATCAACTTACAGTAGTCATCCTTATTATTTTTTCATTTGTTACCCCATTGTAACAAAGGACCACTGAGCTGCCATTGCTAGAGTAACCTAGTAAAAGCTGGACTGCAGCCAGAAATAAATGTGTTTTCGTCTGACACTTTCAACTACTTATCATGCCTCTCCAGTTTTCCATACATGGTATATATCAAAACCAATATGCAACCAGACCTAACTCTGCATGGAGCTATGAAGATTTATATCAACTGAGGATCTGGTTCTAAAGTCTAATCTTGCATTCTTTGCTAATCCAAAACTCCCACTGACCCAATAGTAACCCATTCCATTACTGCATTTAGTGGGTGTTGCTTATTGATCCTTCTGCAATTGATTCTCTCTGCTCGATGGACACTGGTGCCATAAACCTTAATTAGATGTTTTCACTGTTTAAATATATTTGGCAGTTAAAAGGCGTGTCCTCTGTGTAACATACAATATTTGCAAACCATAAAATCCTACTTTCTGGTAATAAAAATGTCATTTTATGCACTAGTCTTAGTTTTTAACAAGGAAAAATTGAGTGATAAATTACATCCAAACATTGGACTGTTGGGATCCCTCCATTATCAGCAACTAATTTTACCTGGTGACATAAACAAGATAAGTAGGGAGGTACCATAGTAATTTCACCAGCTATTTCAGAAACAGACCCATTGTTGATTTGTGAATCAATAATTATTTTTAATCTGGAACCATTGATAAATGGTCAGTATGTAGATACCAGCTAATTTGTTTGATTCTTGGTGCCTGAAAGCCTCGCTCAGACATTCAATGTAGTTTCTTTTGATGTCAACAAAAGGGTTCTGTCTTAACTTTATGAGTTGAGCTGGGAGTCAGTGGCACTCTTCCCCTTCCTTTGCAGTGATTTGTGGCTGGTATTACAGATTAACCAGCTTAAATGCACATTTATGTGACCGACATGGTGAGGGAAAGTTAGATTTGAGAATACAAAATACAAGTTAGGTGTGTCTCATGTTCCTTTTTAATTACTTGTTCTATATTGTGCATCCTAATTATCTAAATTTTAAATTAAATGTTTTATTTTTTCCCTTGCCTTAATGTTTCCTGCCTTCCCCTTCTAATTCTATTTCTCTTCAGCACATCAGCAGCCATAAATTGCAATAGACTAGTCAGAGGCCCTCACTTCTTGTGTCTAACTGGTTGAAGACAGGGACTATTAAATTAATCAGAGAACCTTCAACAAGTCCAACCTATCCACTATTATATAGTTTTGACTGCTTATCCTAATCTTTTCTGCAATTGGGAACTATACAAGCAAAATTTTTCTTACAGGGAAATCAGAAAGCGAGCATTAATTCCTTGCAACCTGAACCCAGGTTTTCCATGATTGCCAAGCTCTCAAGCACATTAACACAGTCATACCAGAAACCCCTGGTGTCTACACTACACTTCCTTGATATCTTAAAAAAATATAGTCCTGTTACTTTAGAAACAGAAGCAACAACAAACACTGAATTGAGGTGGCCAAGAAAAGTGACAGTGTTAAATGGTTGTGTCATAGCTGGCGGTGCACTAGCTGAAATTATCCAGGCTGAAAGTAGCTGAGATTGAAAATGCTCTCAATCAAGTTGCAAAACAAGAGGAAATTCCAGTAAATCATTTACTTAATGAGATCAATGTGTAACTGAATTTTTCCCTCTTAACAAGGGCAAAGTCAATATTAGTATTTAGTTATCACCGTTTTGTTTCTTTTAAATTGCCATATTAGATGCCAACAGAGTTGGTGCTGTTTGGGCCTAATCCTGCTCTCATTTATATTGGGATAAATCAGGAGTAACTGCTAGTGTTAGCTGCAGATTTTCCAAATCAATGTTTTTCTGTCCAAAAATGCTGACTTGTTGAAATCAAAACATTCCACAGGCTGGAACCCAGGCAGTTTTCCAGCTAGTTCACATGCCTCCTTTGCAGCCTATGTGGCAGGAAGCTTGGGAGCAGGGCTGCCAGAGACCCCAGATCTTCAGCAGCCCACCTGGTGGTGAGGTGTGGACCAGTGTTTCCAGGTCTTCCAGGCTCCTGGCTCCTCAATAACTCATTTGGTGGCCAGGTCTGCCAGGAGCCTAGGGAACATAATTTGTTTCAGAAACACCAAAATATTTGGAAAATTTTAGTGTTTCCTAAAATAAATATAGGGAAATTTCATTTCTGCAAACCATATTGAGATTTTGGCTTTATACCCCAATTTGAGAAGACATTTTCCTAAAACCCTGACCTTTTCCTTCAGATGTGAAATTCATTTCCCCAGTCAGTTCTAGTAACTGCAAGGAAATCATGAGATTCATCTGTATAACTGGTTTAGGGCAGCTAGACACTGAGGGCTAAATGCAAACCTGAAGTTTGCACATGCAGTTCTGGTGACTTCAGGGGCACAGGTTTTCCTCTCACTCAGGTCTGTTGAATTCAGTGGAGTTATACCACTTCACCAGACTGGGGCAAAGTGGCTTCAGGGCATCAGTGAATTACACCCATGTAACATGAAGCAGACTCAATGTCTCCAGCAGCCCTAAGGAAGTGCAGTCTTTACACTACCTCACTCACTAGCATGAACTACTTGCTGTTGCCTGTTGCCTTCCCCATCTCAGCATAGCCCAGCTATTCTTGCCAGCTTAGAGGACAAGAGTCCCACAAAGGAGCCAGATACAGTTGAGCCCAAACTATGTTTAAGAAAACAAAATCATCTGTTTATGCACTTAAGTAAATAATATTAATGTGTCTCTTCTATAATAGCTTCCATCTGAGGATCTCAACAAGCTTTGCAACCAGTTACTTTTAACTTGAGAAAGGGCTTGTGTTCTGACAGGTCTAGGTATCATTTGGAAACCTGTTCTGATGATCAGTTATCTGAACCAAGTGTACTGGATCAATTTGTACAGCGAGGGTGCTGGGAGCCACTGAATCAAACTGTAAACCCAATATTGTGATGGAAACTACTTTTAGTCAGGGGATGAAAAAGGGGACTGCAAATGGGATTGCAAACAGGGGAGTCTGAGAGAGAGTTTGGGAAGGAGTTGGTGAGGCTGCTATGGTGAAGAGGTACCACACCACTTGTGCCAGCACACCTTCTGTCAATAGCCAGACAGACATTCTGACCATGGATATCTCTACCCAGATCCTGGTGTGGACTTGCAGGGACTGTGGGCTGCATTTCTCACTAATCAGGCTGGGAGATCATTCAGTGTGACAGGTGTCTTCTGGTAGAATCTCTCAGGAGGCAGGAGGGAAAGTTACAGGAGGAGGTTTCTAAGCCCAGGAGTATCCATGCCCTGGAAAAATTCCTTGATAGTGTCTAGGATGAGACATCCAAGGCTGAGGAATCTATCCAGGTGCAGAGGACTGCTGCCACATCACCAGAGAATGAGGAAATAGCTCTGGTACACGGAAGACACTGGCAGATGGTTACTTCTGGCAGAAGACAGTGCTCTACCCCTGCTCCCATCCCTCCCTCCGTTGTGGTAAAGAACTGTTATGCAGCACTAGAGACATATGATGAGGTGGAAGGAGGGAAGCCATGCACCCCTGAGGCTGGGAGGGTCACATCCACCACACCCTGGCGGAAACATAGGGTTGTGGTGGTTGGGGACTCACTTCTGAGGGGGACAGAAGCACCCATCTGTCACCCTGACAAGGCCTCTTGGGAGGTATGCTGCCTGCCTAGTGTCTGTATCCGAGACATTACGGATGGATTGTCGAGAATCATCCACCCCTCTGACTGCTACCACATGCTACTCATCTACGTGGGAACCAATGATACGGCAAAAGATGATTCTCAGCAGATCAAAGGTGACAACAGAGCTCTGGGAGCACAGGTGAAGGAGTTTCGTGCACAGGTCTTGTTCTTCTCGATCCTTCTGGTCAAGGGAGGTGCCTAAGCAGAGACAGATGCATCCTGGAGGTAAATGCCTGGCTGCGAAGATGATGTCGTCAGGAGGGCTTTGGCTTCCTTGACCATTGAGTACTGTTCAAGGAAGAAGGATTGCTAGGCAGAGATGCTCTCTACCTGTCAAGAAAGAGGAAGAACATATTTGGACATCGATTGGCTAACCTAGTGAGGAGGGCTTTAAATTAGGTTTGAAGCGGGAAGGTGACCAAAGCGCACAGGTAAGTCACGATGAGGGAGACCTGGGGGAAGGGGTGCAACTTGGGGGGTGTGGGGACTGTAACAGAAGGGATAAAAGAGTAAATGGAACTGGGGGGGGGGAATCAAATCATTGTCTTAAGTGTCCTAATGAAGCCCTAATACCTGAGGTGAGTGGGGAAGGAGGACACTGGAAAAAAATGCGAGGAAGAAGATGCGACAAGGGAGATAATTGAGAAACGAAAGTAGAGCAATTGGCCTGGTATTTTAGATGCCTGTACACAAATGTGAGGAACCTGGGAAACAAGCAGGAAGAATTGGTAGTACTAGCACAGACAGGGAGCTATGATTTAATTGGAATAACAGAGATGTGGTGGGATAGCTGGGATGGCTGGAGCACTGACATGGGTGGGTATACATTGCTCAGGAAGGAAAGGCAGGGAAGAAGAGGGGGAGGAGTAGCACTATGTATAAAAGAGCCATATGACTGCTCAAGCTCCACTATGAAAGTGGAAACAAGCCAGTTAAAGTCTGCGGGATAAGTTTAGAGGGAAGTGCAACAAGGGGGATGTCATGGTGGGTGTCTGCTATAGACCTCCAGACCAGAAAGAGGAGGTGGATGAGGCATTTTCTGGGCAACTAGCAGAAGTTTCCAGATCACAGGCCCTGGTTTTCATGGGGGATTTCAATTATCCTGACATCTGCTGGGAGGGCAATACAGCAGTGCACAGGCAATCCAGGAAGTTTTTGGAGATTGTTGAAGACAACCTTCTGGTACAAATGCTGGAGGAACCAACTAGGGGCCCTGCACCTCTCAACTTGCTGCTCACAAGCAGAGAAGACTTGATCAAGGAAGTAAGAGTGAATGGCAACTAGGGCAGAAGTGACCATGAGATGGCAGAGTTCAGAATCCTGATCAAAGGAAGAAAGGAAAGAAACAAAACACAAACCCTGGACTTCAGAAAAGCAGATCTGGCTCCCTCAGAGAACTGATAGGCAGGGATCCTTTGGGAGGCTGATCTGAAGGGGAAAGGTGTCCAAGGGAGCTGGCTGTATTTTAAAGAAACTGTGCTAAGATCATAGGAAAAAACCATACCAATATGCAGAAAGAACAAGTGTGGAAGGCGCCCAGCATGGCTTAGCAGAGAACTCTATGGTGAGATGAAACATAAAAAGGAAGCTTACAAGAATTGGAAGCTTGGACAAGTGACTGGGGAGGCATATAAAGATATTGCTCAGGCCTGCAGGGATCAAATCAGAAAGGCCAAAGGGCAATGTGAGTTGAAACTATCAAGGGATGTGACAAATAACAGGAAGGGTTCTACAAGTATGTCAGCAACAAGAAGAGCATCAGGGATGGTGTAGGTCCTTTACTGAATAGGGTAGGTATCCTCGTGGTGGATTATGTGGAAAAGGCTGAAGTACTCAATGCTTTTTTTCCCTTCAGTGTTCACAGGCAGGGTCAACTCCTAGGCTACTATACTGTGTAACACAGAATGGAGAGAAGGAGAGCAGCCCTCAGTGATGGAAGGTCAGGTTAGGAACTACTTGAAGAAGTTAGATTTGCACAAGTCTATTGGGCCAGATGAACTGCATCTGAAGGTGCTGAGGGAGTTGGCTGATGTGATTGCAGAGCTGCTGGCCATTATCTTTGAAAACTTGTGGTGAATGGGGGAGTTCCTGGAGGATTGGAAGAAGGCAAGTAGAGTACCCATCTTCAAGAAAGGGAAAAAGGAGGATTGGTGGAACTATAGACCAGTGAGTCTCACCTCAAACCCTGGAAAAATCATGGAGCAGGTCCTCAAAGAATCCATCCTGAAACACTTGGAGTAAAATAGAGTGATCAGGAGCAGTCAGCATGGATTCACCAAGGGCAAATCATGCCTGACCAACCTGATTGCCTTCTATGATGTGATGACTTGATTTGTGGATGCAGGAATAGCTGTTGACGTGATATCACTCGACTTTAGCAAGGCTTTTAACACAGTTTCCCACAGCATTCTCATCAGCAAGTTAAGGAAGTATGGGTTGGATGTGTGGACCATAAGGTGGAAAGAAAACTGGCTAATTAATGGCTCAATGTCTAGTTGGCAACCAGTAACAAGTGGAGTGCCCCAGGGGTCAGTTCTGGGGCCAGTTCTGTTCAACATTTTCATTAATGGTCTAGATAATGGGATAGACTGCACGCTCAGTAAGTTTGCAGATGATACCAAGCTGGGGGGAACTGTGGACACACTAGAGGGCAGGGACAGAACTCAGGGACACTTAGATGAATTGGAGCAGTGGGCCGAAAGAAATCTCATGAGGTTCAACAAGGACAAGTGCAAAGTCCTGCACATAGGACGGAAAAACCCCATGCACTGCTACTGGCTGGGGACGGATCAGCTAAGCATCAATATTGTAGAAAAGGACCTTGGGGTTATGGTGGACGGGAAGCTGGATATGAGTCAACAGTGTGCTCTTGTAGCCAAAAAGCCTAATGGCATATTGCGCTGCATCAATAGGAGTGTTGCCAGCAGATCAAGGGATGTGATTATTCCCCTCTATTCAGGACTGGTGAGGCTGCATCTGGAATACTGTGTCCAGTTTTGGGCTCTGCACTACAAAAAGGATATGGAGAAATTAAAAAAAGTCCAGCAGAAAATGATTAGGGGGCTGGGGCACATGACTTATGAGGAGAGGCTGAAGGATCCAGGCTTATTTAGCCTGCAGAAGAGAAAACTGAGGGGGCACAACCTTCAACTATTTGAAGGGGTGCTTGAGAAAGGAGGGAGCTAGGCTGCTGTCAGTAGTAACAGAGGACAGTATAAGGAGCAATGGTTTCAAGTTACAGCTGGAAGGTCGAGGCTGGATATTAGGAAAAACTTTCTCACTAGATGAGTGGTAAAGCATTGCAATGGGTTGCTTAGGGTGGTAGAATCTCTGTTTTTTGAAATATTTAAGGTGCAGTTAGACAATACCCTGGCTGGGATGATTTAGTGAGAGTGGTCCTGCATTTAGAAGGGGTTGGAGTAGATGACCTCATGAGATCCCTTCCAACCCTATGATTCTGTGATTCCATGATTCTGCCATAGTTCCAGCACCTAGAATTTGACTTATGAAAGTTTAAATGATCTTGGTGCAACTGAGTTATAATTATACACATTTTTATATAATGAATAATGTGTACTTCCTAAATGTTATCAGTCTGCTAGCATTATCAGCCAGACTGTGAGATAGTTGGAGATAACTAATATTAGTTAATTTTACAGGTTAAAAACCTCCCAAATAATTTGACATCATCACATCTGCTGATTTCATTAATGTCATCTTTGGCTTCCATCCACTTCCCCTTTTTTTGTTCCACTCACTTGTGCTTTCTCATTTCAAAATGAAGATGTGAAATTTTGGAGATAGGCACTTGTGGGGCTTACTGGCTGCTGGCCAGATGGTGGGTTGGGGAGCCAGGGCGCCCCACTGAGGAGGCTTGCCAGCTCTTGGCTGGGAGGCAGGTCAGGGAGCTGATGTGCCCCACTTGCAGGGCTTGCTGGCTTGGCAGTGCATCAGGGAGCCGGGGTGCCCCACTTGTGGGGCTTGCTGGCTGCTGGCCTGGCGGCGGGTTGGGGAGCCAGGGTGCCCCAATTTCAGGGCTTGCTGGCTCCCGACCTGCCGCCAGGCCTGCTGCTGGAAAGCTGGGCGCATGGGCCTCCCTGCCCAAGCCGCCCATCCAGCTGGAGGTGGGGATGTGCCCACCTGCGCCCTGTTGCACTTCCCCTCCCTCCCTGGCCAGGGTGCTGATGGGGGGGGGGATGAGACTTCCTTCCAGGGTGCCATTCACCCTGGGAGGAAGCTCAACTGTTATATCAATATGTGGGTCATATCGATATAACAGAGCCACACAGGGTTATTTTGAAACCACAGTTTCGAGATAATCCCAAACTAGTTTTTATTATGTCAAAATGATTCTCCTTATTTCGAAATATGGAAACGTCGTGTGGACATAAACATTTTTAAATTGAAGTTACCAGTGTTATTTTGATTTAAAATGTGCGTGTGAACATACCTTAACATTTCTGGCTTCACTTTTTTTTTTCTTATCTATAAGAAAAGTTTTGAAGGCCTTTTTTCTGCAACAAAATATCTATAGCACTTAAAGAAATGGCTCTTTAGAGGTCCTCTTTTACTCATAATTTGGTGTAAATTAATTTTAAATAAATACAGGTTTTACAAAGAGCTATTTACCTAATATGTGCAACTCAGAAAAGTCAGCTATTGCTTGCAGAAAGAGATGTTTGTTTTGTGTCTGGCATTTAGTTTTTGGCAAAATTACTTTAGGATGAGCTAGATCTCCTTGTTACTATCTGTGGCTATTGATCCCACTAACCTTGACAGATGGTCTATGAGATGGAATTTCAGGAACAATTCATGATTTGCTTTGGTCTTAAAAGGTTTTACTTTTCTTTATGATTTTTGCTAACGACATAAAAAGAAATGCATTCTAGCAGCTAAAAATTTTGCTGGCATCCTGTTGTGACTTCTATGGCTAAGGTATGGAATGGATTCCATAAGTGAGAACTTGTCTATATGCCAGCTCTACATGGTCTTCTATCTTTAAAAAAATGCCTTTGATTTACAGATTCTAGCACTTGTGGACAGACTTGTGCTGAAAAAAGCATATCCTGCTGCTACAGGAAATAGTTTTCTCAGCACCATTGTATGTTATTTATTTTAATCATTACTTAAAAAAACATTTCCTAAAAATAGCTATGCAATATAGTTAGGCATATCAAGACAGAGTTCAATATAATTTTTCAGAGTTTGTCTCAACTAGACATAAAGGTTCAAAGGGTTAACATGTTTAGAAAGTTCTTGAAAATGTCAAATGGATTTTTTTCTTAATCTAAAAATCCAGCCACTAAACACAGCAGGGCATTAAATTAGTCATTCGATTCACATTTAGAAATAGCAGCATACTACAGGATGAATACAGAGATTGTTTAATGCAGTATCTGATTATATCCTCTACATTTTACAGTAAGTGCTCTAATTATTGCCGCACTTAATGTCTACAAGCCTGAGAACTGGAGACTGGGCCAAAGCTAAGAACCCAGAGTCAAAAAACAGCCAAACTGTGTAAAATTCAGAACCAAAATACAAATCTTCTGATAAGCTCTTATCTCTTGTGTTGATACAATCCCAAATCCCAACAGCTCCATTTGCAGATCCAAATTTTGAAACTCAGACAGACATTATTACAAGTATATAGTTTTCATATACAACTCTTCTTTCCCTCAGTCCTTCGCCATGCTGTTTATGCCATACCCATACCAAAAGAATGGTATAAGCAAATACTGCACTAATGGCCTTCAGGAAGTTAATACAAATACAGAACTTTTGAAAGAGAAGCCCCCAGGTACTGAAGTTACTTGGAGTCTGCTAGGTACCATAGTATATGGCTACAGATACTTAAGATTGCTTGTGGCAGATTTGCTGCTATTGAAAACTAATTCAAAGAAAATGCTCATAGACTCATTGATTTTAAGGTCAGAATGAACCATAACGATGTTCTAGTCTGACCTCCTGCACATCACAGACAGCAGAACTTCACCCACCCACTCCTATAACAGGTCCAGAATCTCTGGCTGAGTTACTGAAATCCTCAAATCAAGATGTAATGCCTTCAAGTTATAGAGAATCCACCATTTACGCTAGTTTAAACCCACAAGTGATCCACATCCTAGGCTGCACAAGAATGCTAAATATCCCCAAGATCTCTGCTAATCTGAGCAGTGGGAAAAATTCCTTCCTTACCTCATACATGGTGGTCAGTTAGATCTGAGCATTTTGACAGGACCGAACAGCCAGACACCTTGAAAAGCCAAATACTTTTTAGTAACTTAAGGCCCTCCTCATCTAGTGTCGTATCACTGGCTGCTGGGGATATTTGCTACTAGTAGCTGTAGGTTAGCTACATACCACTGTAGGCAGTTCATCACACCCTCCCTTCCACAAGCTCAGTCTTGAACCCAGTTAGGTTTTTTTGCCAACTACTGCCCTTGGAAGACTGTTTGAGAACTTTGCTCCTTTGGTGGTTAAAAGCCTTCATCTAATTTCAAGCCTAAATTTGTTGATGACCAGTTTATATACATTTGTTCTTGTGTCCACATTGGCACATAACTTAAATTACTCCTCTCCCTCGCTGGTAGTTATCCCTCTGTTGTACTTATAGAGAGTAATCATATCTACCCTTTGACTTTGTTTGGTAAGTTAGTCTAAACAAGCCAAGCTCTTTGATTCTCCTCTAATAAGGCAGGGTTTTCATTCCTCTAATCATCCTCGTAGCCCTTCTCTGCACTTATTCCAGTTTGAATTCATCTTTCTTAAACATGGGAGACCAGAATTGCACACATTATTCCACATGAGGTCTCACCAGTGACTTATATAATGATACTGACACTTCCCTATCTCTAATGGAAATAACTTGCCTGATGCATCATAGGATTACATTAGCTTATTTCACAACCATATCACACTGGTGGCTGACAATCATTCTGTGATCAGTTAACACACCAAGGTCTTTTTCCTCCTCTTTCTCTTCCAACTGATAAGTACTCAGCTTATAGCAAAAATTCTTGTTGTTAATCCCTACATTTTTGCACTTAACACTATTCAGTTTCATCCCATTTCCATTTTTTTCAGTTTTCAAGGTTGCCCAAATCTTCTTGCTAATCAGATACCAGAGGAGTTTGTAAGAGGATGACATGGAAATCCATGATATAGGCAGGTATGAAGAGTGGGAAAGAAGACTAGAGTTTTTGGGTATTATCAGTAGAGGTTGGTGAATTCTTTTCAATAATGTACTCATAAAAAAAAGTAGCTTTGATTAACTCAAAAGTATTCACAATAATAGCGTTGAGTTTGCCAAATAGTCTTTGACTGCACTGAAAAATTGAAATGTTTCAGCAATATGAAAATGAAACATTTTAACTTTTCATTCATAGTGGCAATTCATAATCATTCATAATGGGTATGTCCACACAGGGCTTTTATTTTAAAACAACACTGGTTGTTTCAAAATAAAAGTCCCTCTGTCCACACAAAGTTTTCTTGTTTCGAAAGGAGGGAGCTCCTCGTTTTGAAACAAGAGCCCTCCTTTTGAAACAGCTTAAACCACTTTGCTTTTGAAAGGAGGGTTATTTTGAAACCAGTTGTTTCGAAATAATGCCATTTGGACATGTTATTTCGAAACAAGGATTGTCCAACTATAGTTGGAGCAGGAAAAAAAATAAAATGACTTTATTGACTGGTGGTCAGGGCATTCATATAGGATGCAAGTTCACGTCCCTGATCTAATGACCATTTCATTATTTATACAATGTGGAACAGCTTGAATAAGAGAGCTTGAGAATGATTCTAAAGGAAATATCCTATAGCCCAGCAGCTAGAGTACACTCCTGAAATGTGGGAGACCCAGTTCAAGTTTCTTCTCCATATAAGGGGATTGTCCCTCAGTCTTCCGCATCTTAGGAGTGTGCTCTAACAACTGGGCCAAAGATTAAAGGAGATCTTTCTTTTCCAAGCATTTTGTGAATATAGGTCTTTGCTTTTGTAAAAATGCCCCAATCAAAACAAAAAAGAATACAAGTCAAACAAAATGTTGCAATCCGAATACTTTTTATGTTTCAATTTACTGAAAAAAAATCATTTTTGATTTGATCTAAAACAAAACATTTTTGATATTTCAGAATTGCCCACAAACCAAAAAATCAAGTATTCACCCTGCTCTAATTATGAGTTGAGGCTATCATACATCTTAAGCTGGCATTTTGTAAACAGAAGGAGTATTTGAGAAGGGTTTTTACATTCCATGTAGCAAAAATTTTATGCACATTCTGATCTTCACGTTTTAATGGGAACTGTGTTATCAGGCTTTTGAGACTCTTTCTTATACAGGTTGTATTTTTACACTATAGTTGCAGGGCCATTACACTAGAGAAAGGGAGTTCCAGATCAGGTATTTATTTAAAATAAAAAGAGATGAATATTTAGTTTCTAATGATAAGAGATGCTGTTATGGGGTCATTTCTCTGAGAGACTTTTGCTTTCATGGGTCAAAATCCTCATGACAAAGACCACTCAGTGATGCCATAAGGCCTGGCAGTACCTTAAGATCTTAATGAATGCTTAATGTGTTTTGAAAGGTTAAGCCACCAGGAAATGTTTGTGGTGAATGTTCACCATGTTATCCAAACTGACTCTGTTTCTAAAGATCAGCTATTTAAGAGGTCCAGTCAAATCATGCATTTCCTTTTTAGGATCATGTTAGTTTCAGATGAGAAAGATGTGACTGTTGATTGATTTTGATAAATCCACTTTGAAACAAATGATATTTTCCAGTGCAAATGAATTTTGGTCTAATCTAAAAAAGTAAAGCAGAGCATAGGCATTTTAAAATGAGTACCCAGAATTAGAGCAAACAGAGCACTGAAATATAAACTCTTGTGAACTTTTAAAAATGCTCCCAAGAATGCTAGAATTCAGTAAATCCATGCCAGGCTTGACAGTTCCAAGAACAATATTGTATATAAACATTTTAGAATTCTAGTTAAGTGACCTGATTTGTTCTTTATAGTCAAATTCTGATGCCATTAACAGAAGGGCAAAACAAATCACTCAAGGATTCCAATTCATTCAAATTTTTGCCTAAATACTATCTGCAACTTTGCAAAACTGCTGTCAATGCCAAAGTAATGGAGACAATATTTGGAATTATGTCTGGACACCAGATTTTCTTTACTACCTTAATAAACTCAAATAGTCCTAACGTGGTTTGAAATAAAATGTGTGCAGAGATATGCTCTGTTAAATACAATGAAATAACCCTTTATGGACGGACAAATAACTTCCTCATTACATTTTATGTTCTCATGGTTCTTGAGTTTTTCATTTTCCATAAATAGAACAGATTTATATGAGTTCACATGACAACTCCAGCTTAGACAGAAGTGACCATGGCTGCCAGCAAGACTGCTTAGGCATTAGACACATAGCCTAGGTAGTACTGTATGTTTAATAGAACTAGGTGTAAAGTGATGGTGCTTTTTTCACTGTTTATTGCTAAGCCAACTTGCTATAAAACATTGATCTCTCAGATACAGGGGACACATGACTCCTGTGCCTCTAGGTCCAATAGGCTTAACCTGCTGAACCTGAAGTGCTAAAAGGGCTTAAAATGTAATCATTAGTAGATTTTTGCAAGCAGCTGGTAAAACAAGACTCCTAGGCAGTCGGGGTGCTTTAATTTATTTCTTAATCCTGCCAAATCAGCAGAAGAGTATTCTAACTTAGATCCACTTGGCAGACAAAACTTAGCATTCCAAAAGGGCACTATAATAAAAGGTATCAAGACAGTGAAGAATGATAAACTCTGGGCATTGAAGGTGAAGTTACTATCAGCTTTGAGGTCCAAACTTTTAATTCTCCTTTGAAAAAATCAGAGAAATACTGTACCTCAGTTTGGCTTCCTGCTTCTGGCAATATATTTAGCTTTTTCAACTTTTTATAGTGTTTCCAGCTTCTATTAAAACCATTGCATTCTAGCAAAGCAGAAGGCAGACAAAAGAGATTATAAGAAAAACCAAACTCCTGGCTTGTGTGTCAATCAATAGTTATTGCACTGGCAGGCAAATTGCAGGTCACTCATTAGTAACTGTTTGCTTTTCACATTTCAAGAAATCATCATGATGTCCAGTCTTTAAGACCAGATCTTTCATTGTGCAAGTTTGACCCTATCAGCACTAGGGAGAGTGGAAAATAACAGCAAAAAATGTTATGGGATTGCATTAGTGGCATCATTACAAACCAACTGAATTAATGTTTATGTGTATTTTTAAAAGAATTACCCAGAATATGTTGTGAACAATCCCATTTATTTCTTACATGCCCAAATGCTATAGCTGACCTGGATTTTAAGAAGCTAAACTAAGTTATGACCATGCTTTCTTGTCATTTTGTACCTAGCTACAGAATACAATCTTCAGTGTGGAGTAATTATTCTGGGATATTAAATATGCTACAGTGATTGCAGTATAAATGTATTCCACAAGCTCATTTTCACAACGTGATTTAGATGATCTGTTTAACCTAATGCAATCTGCAGACTTGATCTCTTGCCACGTAGTGCATGGAGGAAATCCTGGAATAATGTCCAAGTACTGTGCTGGATTGAAAGTTAAACTTTTAACATGCTGCCAAATGTTTTAAAGAAAAAAGCTCACAAAATGAAAATCCTCTGGTGTTCTTGAAATCATAATGTGCAGCACTGACCGAATGGAACAACAGTACATACATTGAAATTTGAATTAATTATCTTAAGTATCAGATGAACTGTTAGTTTGGTGAAAGGGACATAAAAGGATCTAAGAAATAAAATACCCTGACTTTTAAAACAAAAATTGTAAAACAAACAGGAGGGAGGAAAGAGAATAGTCATATTAAATTTGTTTGTTATAGGGTTTTTGGATTGTTGCAGTTTTTTAGAATCAAAGTGTTATAAAAATGCTTATATTAAATGTTATTGAGTCATAGAAAAGCAAAAACCAGGCCAGAGATTTAATATTGCTTGCTGTGGAATTGAAATCTAGAGGCACTTTTACTGTGAAAATGTACTCTACAAATATTGCAGTATGAGGTTCTATGTTCATTGTTTTTTACAGTATGTTTGCTCACTTTGTAAGTACAGATGTTTTTTCTATCTGTAAGTGCCAAGAACTTTGAGTTTCAATGGCCAAGCCAGTTCTTTTCATCTCACGCACCACCAAACAAACTACAAGCTAATGGGGTTGTCCAGACGTCACTGAAGAAAGAATCTCAAGACAACTGTGTTACACAGGTATAGCTACAGGTAGACGTTGGCTTATAGAATCTTTTTTACTGGTGATGATCCATGATAGCACAGGAAGGCAAGATGAGTTTGTGGAGCCACCAGTTAGCTGCAAACTAAGCAAATGTAATAGGAAAACTGGTGACACACAATGAAACAAGGCCACTGTTACACACAAGTTGTAGAGCAGAATTCCATTTAAAGAAATAGCACTATTCTCCAAGCCTTGCCTATCAATAACAATATTTAACTAGCTTCATTTATAAACTCAAACTTTAGAGCTAATCGCTGGCTGTAAAAGACAGTTTCTATATATGCCTTGTAAGAGCAGTATTTTCAAAATCTTCTCTTGCCCCCTACCTTCATTTATTATTGCAAAGAGCAGCAATAAAACAGCAATGTCTTTCTTTTATTATGAATTATATGCTCCCTGAGACAGGGAGATTGTTTTATTTAAATATAATGAATTGTACACATTTAAGGAACTATATAAAAATAATAATCGGAGGTTGGCCAAACGAGGAACCTTGCATCTGAATAATTTAAGAACACCTCCTCCCAGGGCTGTAACTATGGAGGGGCGAATGGGGCTTTGCCCAAGGCATGCCAGGGTGGTTCAACAGAGCTGCTCTGTTAAAGGGCATGTTTCATGCTGCCGGCCCCAAGCACCACTAATTGCAAGGGGCATGTTCTGATTGGAATGTTATGGCTCTGTTCCCCTCCCACCATATGATCATTTTTTAAGACTCTCATGGATCAGATTTTATCTCCCAGTTCCAAGCCCAGTCCTATGACTTTGCCTCCATGTCAAACCTATAAACCAGAAAAGTCTGCTTTCTGGTTTGGCTGTGAACAAAATCTTACATTCAAGATGGCAGAAATTTCATAGGAGCAGCTCATCTCAAATCAGTCTCATCATCTGAAGTTCAAATATCCATGGGTATGTCCACACGAGTCTTTTATTTTGAAACAACACTGGTTGTTTTGAAATAAAAAACTGAATGACCACACGACATTTTCTTATTTTGAAATGACAGGCTCTGTCATTTCGAAATAAGAACCGTCATTTCGAAACAGCTTAAACCCCATTCATTTCGAAACGGCTGTTATTTCAAAATGGTTATTAAATAATGCCATTTGGACATGTTGTTTCAAAACAAATAACCATTTCGAAGTAACAGCTGTTTCGAAAGCAGGCTTTCCCTTAATTCGAATTAACATTTTCTTAATTTGAATTAACTGATTTCGAAATAAGGACTTTATTTTGAAATAACTCATTTCAAAATAACTTATTTTGAAATAATGATGTATGTGTGGACATAGCATGAGAATAGTGTGGAAAATTTTCATGCCAGCAGATCCAAACATGATTCATCTTCAAATCTGAACTCTAAACCCCAGTGTATGCTTGATTTATATCAAGCTCTGCAATCAACCTTCTTAAGCCATCTCCAAAAATAAGAGTATGTCTATATGATATTACTGTCTGGGACTCGTGAAATGTCATACCAGACACCAGCTGGCTAGGAATTGGTAGCACAATATGCCTCCACTGTGCTCCATTTGAAGTGTGGCATTCTAGATGCAGCCAGCAGCACAAATCATCTGTCCTTCAGTCTGACTGAATACCAGATTTAGCAAACAGATCATAGGTGGGAAATGGTTGCACAACCTCACAATGCAAGAAGCCTGTGTTTTCCTCAGTTAGAAACTATCTGTTTTTCTGTACTTTCATCAGCTAATTACTATACTGTGGATGTTCTTTTTTTTCTTAATTCAATTTCATACTCTGAAGATTAGTTGTAATCTTTTTTTGTCAAACAGTAAATGTAAGATGACATTACAAGATCATTGGGCTATTAGCTCTAATATTTTAGTTTCTACAAGTTGCTGAATACAGATTTTAACATGTTAAGTGCGAAGGTTGTGGTTCTTCTGTCAGATGTGCAAACGTCCTACTGACATTCACAGAATATGGTATATTCGCATAGGGAGAATAGAGCAGAACCTCAAATGTGGAACATGGGCCTATACTATAAAATATGTAACAAAGACCCAACCCAAAGGAGGCAACAAACAGTGAAGGAGCTCAAGGACTAATCCTGTGAGGGTCTTGCTTCACTATAAAAAAAGGGATTTGGGGGGCTTATTGTCATGATTTATCATACTATCCTGTTGATAATTCAACATAAAATGTAGTAAAACCACTGTGGTACATTAATTGGTAGAATGTATCTTGCAAACCATGGTTACAGTTCTGATCCTGAAAGCATGAAGTGTGCAGGTGCTTAGGAGAAAATGGTGCTATACTAGATGAAACAAAGATTTTGAGCCATGTTCAGGGAGCCAGGAATTATACATTGTAAAGTCTTTCTGACTTCTACCCCAAGACCAGTAAAAGTCATACGTATTTTATATATGATATTTTGATATATTATATTAGGATGAGATGCTGGCTCAGGTAGCGAGGAAAAGACAGTTGCTTACTTGTACTTTAATTGTTGTTCTTTGAGAGGTGGGTTCAGATATGTATTCCACTCAGGTGTGTGTGTGCCAAACTTACCACAGCCAGAGAACTCTGCTTGCCAGTACCCAATGAAGCCGTGGTTTTACTCTCTGACCATAATAGCCCTCTTCACTGCTAGATAAGGGTGGCACCATTCAGTCTCTCCTCAACCCCTTTGCATCGGAATCTAAGAATAGATATTCTGATGCAGAGGGGACAGAGAATAGGTTATGGAATATAAGTCTGCACTCACATCTCAAAGAACAACAATTACAATATAAGGGAAGTAACTGTCTTTTCTTCTTGGAGTGGTTGCAGACATGTATTCCATTCAGATGACTCACAAGCAGTGCTGGTAGGAGGTGGGAGCTTGGAATCTGCTTTAACAACAACTGCAGAACTGCCTACCTAAAGTTTGCATCTGACCTAGAGGTTGCAGTAATATCATGGCATTTGGTAAAAGTACTACAGAAGACCATGTGGCTGCCCTGCAAATGTCCAAGATCAAAATATCTCTGAGAAATGTGATCCATATTGCTTGACTCCTTGTCAAATGAACTTATAATGCCTGTGACAGATGTGGTCTGAGCTACTCCATACACCATTATTCACTTTGAAATTATTCCGAGTAGAGACTTCTTGAATCTTTTATTTGATTCACGTCAGGCATTAAAGACAAAAAGCTGATATGGAGAACAAAATGGGTCAGTCCTTTTCACATAGACTGCCAAACATCACTTCATACCTAACACATGAAGATGTTGTTCATCTCTGTTTGAATATGACTGAGGAAAGAATACAAGTGAGTGAATAACCTGAGTAAGGTAAAATTGTGAAATCTCTTTGGACAAAACTGTTGGATGTGACCTCAAGGCCACTTTGTCTTTGAAGAACTATCTATATGGAGGCCCTGCTACTAGCCAGCAATTCACTGACCCTTCTTGCAGATGTTATAGAACAAGAATGTCTCTCCTTTTCCAAAAGACAGCCTAAGAGCAAAGATGCCAGAGGCTCAAACAGAGGATCCATAAGGGTGCCCAGCACAGTATTAAGGTCCCACAATGTAACCATTTCCTTCACAGGATGAAACAGACAGACAATAGCTTTAAGAAATATCACTACGGAGTCTGAGAAAACCGCTTTCCCCTGGATGGGATTGTGGAATGCCAACATCACTGCCTGGTAAAACGTCAATGAGCTAAGAGCCAGACTGGAGGACTTCAGATGTAGTATGTAATTTGAAATGTCCTGAACACAAGCTAATAATGATTAAATTCCCCTAGATATTGTTCAGGAACACTGTTGATACTGAGAGAGCTGAAGGCTCCGCCACCATCTCGCCTCACTGGCTTTTAGGACCCAGACTCCAGTCTGAGCTGAAATGTCAATACTGCTATTTTAACACAATAGTACCAGCCTGAGTCAGATGACCCAGGGACTGAGACTGGTTGCCATGGGTCTTTTTTTGCAGGGTAGACATACCTTCACTGCATCTGAAGCTGAACATGAAAACAGTAAGGCTGTGTTCAGACGAGAGAATTTATTTCGAAACAACAGCCGTTGTTTTGAAATAAAATTTCTTATGTCCACACAACATTCCGTTATTTCAAAACAGTAAAACCTCACTTGAAATCGAAATATCCATTGTTTCGAAACAGCTGTTTTGAAACAATGGTGTTCGGACACGTTGTTTCGAAACAACATTGTTTCGAAACAACAGTTTTGAAACAACATGTCCAAACAGCCTTATTTCAAAATAACCATTGCGAAATAACAGCCGTTTCAATAACAGGTGTTCCCTTAATTCGAATTAACATTTTCTTAATTTTAATTAACTTATTTTGAAATAAGGACTTTATTTCGAAATAACTCATTTCAAAATAACTTATTTTGAAATAACAGTTTACATGTGAACATAGCCTAACAGTGTCTGTAATTTCGACAATCAGCCATGGCTGGAGAAGGAAGGGGGCAAAGGTGGTCTGTCAGGACTAACAGGCAACTGGGAGTTTCTCTGACAAGGTAACAATGTTGAGGAGACTGGAATGGCTGCTTTCATTTGGGCCCTATCTATTTGCATTAGACCCTTGCTTGTACATTAGCTGAGAGTCCTAAAGATCCAACCAATTACCTCAGATAACTCGTCAGGCTCTGAACACTCATCACACTGGTCCAGTTAGTACAGAATACGACCGCCTGCCTTCTCCATGGCTCAGGTTACCAAGAGTACATCAAGAGTCTCCTCCACTGACTCCACTCAGCCTCCATTGCCAGTTTAACCCTAATTTTTTAAAAAAGGAATGATTCAAGCCTCAGTTACATCTAAAACCAAATTTCAGTCTATAGACACCAACCCATGAGCGCTGTGTTCCCTTGAGAAAATCGAATTGAATCAAATCATAGGATTGGAAGGGACCTCATGAGATCATCTAGTCCACCCCCTGGGGTTGGCAGATCACAAAGGCAAGAAGAAAGCCTGGGAATGCTTTGGGGATAAATATTTTTCAGTCAAGAAGATCCATCTCTGGAACAATCTGCCAGAAGAGATCAGGTGAACCACAAGTGTGACCATCATTAGGGAATGTAAAATCTGCCTTCCTCAGATAGCATTTCTACTATAAAAGATACATAATTATGAACACATCTTTCTGCTCTCGAACTCCAACCAGCCCAATCAACCAAACAACACTGCTCTCCACAAAAAGAAATCTGAAAAATTTCTACCCCAAACAGAATTTTGACCCAGCAAGAGGAGAAGTGCCATAGACTGTATGAAGTCCAACAGGAACTTCATTATTGCTATTGATTTTATGTGAAAGGAGCTTATATGCTAAAGTGATAACACCAAAAAACCAAACATAAGTTCATTTTTAATTTGATTTTGATGTAATTTTTCATTAATCAAGTTCAAATTTCAACAACAAAAAGGAGGGAAACTGAACATTCCCCACTCTTATTTGGTATTATTTAACTGCTGTCTTTTCCTGAACTATTCAAAATGCAAGTGATGTCTTCAAGCCCTGCAATGGCAAGCATTAAGCCCATCCAGTCAAGCAACAGAATCAATATCATGTGACCTATGTCACAAACCAATTCATAGCTAAACAACACACCTTGAACTTAAACACTGAACATCAAATATTCACAGAAAATTGTTCATGACCAATCCATAGAGTAAACCAAAGAAACAAACAAAAACTTGTTGAGCAAATATAATTAAGCAACCTAAGTATTCTGTGAAATACTTACAATTACTCCATGAGCAGAAAAAAAAAAGCTAAATTGTTCAGATAATTGAGTCACTGCAAATTATACATTCATTTGTACAGTGGATGAGACATAGTTCCAGATTCAAACTGACGTTGAAAAGTTCACAATGTAGCAAAATCAGAAAGATGAAACTTGTGCCACAGTTCAGCATAAAACATAAATATTCAGAATTCTCAATTGGGTGCCTAGTTTTAATTGTACAAATAGATGATAAGGTATTGTTTCTCTTCCCTGATTGGATGAATACAAATCTTAAAAATAGGCCTCTGTTGTGGATACTCAAATTTTAGTGCAAAATGCACTTTCTGGAAATATATTCTTAAAATTCATTGTTTTCATGTACACAGCTGGTAGTAAGTGAACTTGCTGGAACAATTACTGAAAGCAAAGGAAAAGCAATTTCAAAGGGTGAAATCCTGGCTCTAATCAAGCCAACCAGAGTTGTGCTATTGACTTCAGTGTATCAGGATTTGATCCAAACATTTGAATTCATTGAATATTTATGAACAGTTTCTTGAGACACTGCTTAACCAGCTCTATCTATTCCTATGTGGTGGAACTGTACCTTTTATTGTCTATGTTAACTTTTTATAGTCCCATCTTCTAAAATAAAAAGACTGTAAACACTGTAAACGCAACCATGTCTAAACTGTGTTTGAATACACCAATAACTACTCAGGCTCCTAACTATTATAATCATTCATTACTTGCACTGTGGTAGTGCGTAGGAAACCCAGTTGTGTCAAAGTCCCATTTTGCAAGGTACTGCAAAAATATATAACAAGAATAATGCCCCTGCAACAAAGAGCTTATATTTGTTTATGTAAATTCTTGATTTGCAAGCAGAATGGAAGTAATTGCAGATGCAAACACAAGTGCATGTGACTATAGGTATTACCTTTAAAAAATGTAGCTCACAGGTCTTGCATGCTGAGTTGGTAACTTTACATAAGTAAAAAAATCTGAATCTTTTTAAAAATATTCATTTCATGCCAGTCAGGCTACCGTTTTTTTTTTTTTTTTAAAGCAGACAACTTTGCAAAGCTGAAAGCTCATGCAATAAATAATAGTTGTTACCCTTTAAAAGTGCCACAGAACTCCTTGTTTGTTTTGCTGAACTACAGTAACAAGGCTACCCACTTGAAACAGTAAAAAGGCTGGCTGAAGATACAGCTCTAAATCTTCTTCCAGAACCTTTTACAAATGGAATATTTATCAGAGATGAGTACAAATCTAGCAGTGTTGCTCAACTCCCATTTTCACAGAGGAAGTTTAAATATCCCTTTGTACAAGCTTTAGCAGCTAATCACTGAAGACATGCTGTAGAAACAAAGATCAATTGTACAATGCTCTTCTGCCTCTCGTTCTATCAAACTAAAATATTCAAGAAGTAAAATACAAGTTATTGATTTCAGATCCTGCAGAACGTTCAATATTGATCTGCCATGTACTTATTTCACTCCACAGAAAGGACCTAGACCATTCTGAGAAATAAATGGATGTTCAGGCAGAAACATTTGCAGGCAAGGAACATTTTGCCAGAACTTGCCATCCTATATTATGAGTAATGAACAATCCATCCATCTTTATATTTAGTAAGTTTTCCATTTCATCCTTTGCCCTTTTAGTGTATGATTTAATTCACAGCACATAAACATTTACACAGGAACCTTGTAAAAACAAAAAAGTGCAGAGTTACACTGTCAGAGTGTTTTCTGAGACAACTAAGGGCAGCTGGGGAAACTCACTTTTAAAATGAATCCATGTCCTGTGTTTGTTCTCACTGTCTAATCTCATACTTTCTCTTTGCCTGACTGACTCTATTTATATGATCTCCCTCTTGTTCCTTTAAAAAAAATGCCATTTACAAACGTTGGACTTGACCTTCATGTTGCTAACCAGCTCTTGTATAATTTCAAACAGTTTGAAAAGTGTCCCTGGTACAACTCTGAGCTCTGTGAGGGCTACATGGAGGATAAGCAAGAACAGTTCAGTGGTGAGGGGGCTAACCCAAGGTTTCACAATACCAAAGTTCTCTTCCCTGCCCTGTGACCTAGTCTCTTAAGTCTGAATACACAAAAGGAGTTGGTCATTTAAACCGCTGTTTCAGCCATCTATGCCCTGGTTTTGGGACCTCTGCAAACTCCCCATAAACCCTAAACTCACTCTTTCCCTAAGTTTTTGTACTAAAAATTCCCTAGATGGCCATGTTTTTGCTTCTCAGCACAAATACTGCAGCCTTCCTCTAGGCACCCAGATGCCTGTCTCCCACCTAAGCCCCAGAGTGATTCACAAGTCAGGGAAGTATAGGCATCTGGCCCCAATAATGGCCCAATCAGGTAGCTATGCTGAGAGGGTGCCTATCCCTCAAGAGAGTTCACAAAAAAAGAGCTGATGGAGGAGGAGCTCCCACATAACTTTCAGCCAGCACCGCCACTAGGGTTTCTGGCACCCCCCCTGCAGTGCAGCAGATTGATTACGGCCTGGCAGATGAGTGACGTCAGCAGTACAGTGCATTTTGGCGCTCCTCAAACGTCGGTGCCCCCCTGCATCACTTACCACGCTTACCGTGTTGTGCAGGCCCTGCTTTCAGCCCAGTTGCTCTCTCTTTCCTAGCCAGTCATTTGGAACAGAAAAAGTGTGAAAGAACAGGAGTATGAGGATGACAGCACAATCTGGTGGTTGGAGCAAGGCCAGATTAACAGCCTTGTGGGCCAGGTACTATAAGATTTTGTGGGTCCCCTGGCTGGCTACCAACCAGCCCAGGGGCAGGACACCTGGCCAGGTCTCTGACACCTGGGGGGCCATACTTACATTGGCATTCTCCCACCCCCACACCAGTGGCAGCACACCATGGAAGGGGTCTGTGGGCCCAAGTCCCATTCCCCCCCTTAGCAACAGCAACAGCACCCCACATGATAAGCTCATGTGATAAATAGATTTATTAGTCTTTAAAAGTGCCACAAAACATCTTGTTTGTTTTGGAACTTGTTACAGTAAGAATCTTGAACATATGGAGACCAAAGCAACGCTTCTGCTGAGAATGGTTAGGAAGCCAAAAGGAAACAACCAAGAGCATTTGTAATTGCACTCACACACCTCCTCTACCCTCATGAAATTGAGATTCTGAATGAATTTCATGTATATACATATTTCTTGAAATCTGGCTCTATAGAAAAACAAAACAGTCAAGTGTCTCTCTCTTTTCCCTGGGGTGGGCAACATTACGATTCTAAAGCATTATCACATCAACTGTTGGCCTGAGGGGCTTGACCCAAAGCCCTGAACCACTAAATTATTAACTCCTGACATATGGCTTAAGGCTCAAGGATTTGAACATTTAATTGGTGCATTTTCTGCAGGACTTTAGAGACTTGGCAAGGTGAGATTCCTGCTAATCAGGGCTACATCATGAAAACAGTGCCTGCTGTGCATCATTGTCAGCTCTGACTACAAGAATTTATTGATCTCCCTGAGCTCAAGGGACTTGTATTATCTATGACATGGGCTAAAATAATCTCTCGGGGAAGCCCATGTTCTATCTTTTATAATTTATAGTCATAAAAAAATATCATTTCTCTATTGCCTTACTAAAAATAAAAATTAGCTCTCTCTTTTTATTTATTTATTTATTTATTTGGATTAAATGGACACTTAGGTCCTTTGTGGCTGAAATGAAAACCTCTCCAAAAATCTTCTGAATTTTAAGATAGTTAATGGACGAAGAAACAGGAATATATGCCCCCAAAGAATTTAGAATGTGGGGTATATTTTTGTGTCTCTAACTCACACCCATTGCCAGAACCAGTGGAAAATATTAGGGGTATTTTAAAAAAAAGTCTCATTATATCTTTTTCATGCTGTTTTTCCACTGAATTTCAATATCTGGATTGCTGCTCTTATGAAATTCCCACACATTTTTCTGACATTTCTATTTCTCAGGAAAAGCTTTGTAAAGAAAACACATACATGCACACAAAATTTCCACTCTTGCTAATTTATTTATTTATTATTTAATTTATTAGAGACTGGTCTACTACACAGAGTTTTGTCGACAACATCCAAAGGAGTAGCCATGTTAGTCTAGTTCAGCAAAACAAACAAGGAGTCCTTTTAGACTATGTCTACACTACAATAGCTAAATCGACTTTATTAAGTTGACTTAATAAAGTGTGCTTCAAGCTGACTTTAAGTAGACCTTATTAAGTTGACTTACTAAGGCCACATTGCATTAAGTTGACTTGACAAAGTTGACTTAAGCCAGGGGACCCATTTAAAGTTGACTTGATAAAGTCAACTTTAAATGAGTTCCCTGGCTTAAGTCAACTTTATAAAGTTGACTTAAATGGCTCACTGCACTAGGTCAACTTTATAAAGTCAATTGTGTTAAGTCTACTTAATAAAGTTAACTCAACCCTTAAAGTTGACTTTAAGGGTAGGAGTGATTAAGCTGACTTAAGGAAGCCCTTAAGTCAACTTAATGAACTCCAAATGTGGCCAGAGCTTTGCTTAAATCAACTTAAGCCCCCTTAAGTTGACTTAAGCCCATAGTGTAGATGTACCCTCAAAGACTAATAAATTTATTTGTCACATGAGTGTTCATGGGAGAAAGACTCCTGGTTTGTTTTGTTGACAAAAGTGAGCTTTTGTCGACAAAACAGTGGAGGTATACACTTTGAAATGCTCCTTCTATCAATGTAATTACCTACCTATTCAGACAAAATAAACCACAAGGACAAGTGTGCAGCATCCCTTGGCGTAGGCAGGGTGACACAGTGTTAGAGAAGACAATGTATTCCTCACATCAGCTGTTAGCTGTCCTTCTTGTCAACTTTACTGGAGCAGCTAGAGCTTAGCTGCCCCCTGCTTGCATTGAGAGCAGAGCGAGAAGCCAAGTGACTGGACGCCCATCCATGGCTGAGCCATGAAACTGACATGACCACCGGGCTTCTGCAGAGAGACTGATAAGATGAGACGACTGGACCCTGCTCCCCTGAGTGAAAAGCCCAAGGCAGCTTCCTCTGGCTCCCAGCGGGGAGTGGAGAGGGGAAAAAACCCAGGTGGCTCCCCCTGGCTCCCAGTGGAAAACAGGGAATCACGGGCAGCCTGCTGGGAGCCTGTGGGGTAGCCAGGCTCCTTTAAGAGAGCTGCAAGACCAGGCTCTTAGCTCCCCATACATCTCTCGTTAGGTCACTGGAAGTGTTCATGGTGAGGCTGCACACCGCCTACCCAAGGAGGGAAGAGAGGACATCAGCCATTTCAGTAATTACTATGGGGGCTATAAGTCAACCTAACACAGGTCATTTGTCTTTGTCTTGTAGATAAGGCGTAAGAATACAATTCTACCTGCCCTCTATGCACTGAGCTCCTGCTGTAGTGAAAAGAAGTTCTGCCTAGCTTGATGCCTAGATTGATTGTTGATGCCTAGATCTTACATAAAGCACTAAATAGATAAAAGTTTCATTAGCTACTACATTTTCCCAGAGCAACAGTATATATTCAGTCAAAACTAGCTTTCAGTTAAGAGAACAAGAGAAAAATCCCAGTTCCCATCAAAAAGCATAGAATGCGTGTCTCCCTTGCAGCCAGCTGTATTTGGACACAAAATTGCCTCTATTTCTACAGAAAGGATGTGTGAATTATCTCCATTTAAAGATGCAGTATGAAGAAAATAAGCCGTCCCTAATATAGGTTGCTTGTATCATGACTACTTCTGTACGTATGCCACAAAATTTTACTAATAGTGTAAATAATTATTGAATAAAGTGAATGTTTGCTATTATTCAACAAAGGTCCTTTCTTCTAAACAAAAAAGCCTAGTGAAGGAATGAAGAATGCAAAATAAGATGTTCAAAGAATCAAGTATTTATGGCCTTAACTCAGAAACTGTACGGTAGGAAAATAAGAATAAGCTTTTTTACCCCTTTTTACCCCTTCTCACTTGCCCCTGCTAAACATATATGATAAATTGGGAGAGGATACAAAATTTGTCTAACTACTTTCTCCATCCACAGCCACTCAGTATCAACATGTTTAGGAATTTTATTGTTTTTCAGTTTCATAAACTCTAGAGACAACTTTTAATTCTGATACTGTGTGGAAGTTTTGTGAGAGCTGGGATAAGATAGCAATCACAGGTAAAAATTCTAACATAAGTAACCTTGTGCGGCCTTGTTTAAGCCTCTTTCTCTTCCATGTTTACATTAGCATTATCCATGACTGTGCAATGCCTTTCTCTCCTTAGTAAAGAATACTGTTCTTCAAACAAAAACCAGGCTTATTTTGTTAAAATACATTTGACGGCTTAATCAACTTAACCAACTGGCATCTCTGGAATGTCAATTTTAATTTAGACAGGAGATCAATTAAGAGATTCATTCATTTTTCTAAGTATATGGAGAAGTGGTTTTGCATTGGTAAATAGTAATTTACCCTTGTTAATTTCTAATAAGCTTGATGACAACAACAAGGGTATCACTGAAATAGACTCTTCATATAGACCAGGGGTGGCCAAACTTACGGAACTCAAGAGCCGCACAAGTTGATTATTAAACCTTTGAGAGCTGCACTGAGACATATAACCACATATTTTTACCTACTCCAAAATTACTAAGCTTAAAATTCATTGCACACTTTAATTTTATCATAAAAATAGGGAAAATATTGATCCACTAATGTCAGATTCTAATAACTATTTAAGATTACCATGAAACTAGGCCTTTACAGTAAAAATTTAGCTGTTGCTAGATGCAGAATGCTACAGGCTTGTGGCAAGTTTTTTTTTTTTTAAATCTGGGCAGTAACTTGTCAATGCAGCAGGTAAAAGCTCTGAGATGCTCATCTCTAAGTATTGCACAATGTTTTGAATTTCATTGTGGAATATGATGCTTCACAGCAGTGAGTTGTACCAAAAATTGCATGTAATCTACCTTCAGTTTTAAACTTTTCTCCTTTGTATTTTCATTTCTTAGTATTCCACATCATATTTAGAACTTATAAAACATGATTTTATTTTAACAATGAATAAGCTGCATTAGGGCCTATGAGAAAATCTAAACATGCTATGGCTTCTCTGACCATGTCATGCTTCTCTCCCCCAGCCCCCGTTGCTGCTTCCCTGCCATCTCTTACCACGCTGCTGCTTCTCTGCTCTCTCCAACCATGCCACACTTCTGCCTCCTACCCCATCCCGGCACCTACCATGCCCCTGCTTCCCTGCCAATATTTCTGCCAGTGAAGACAAAAGGTCTGAGGACTCAGAAACAATTAATTTTAAAATTAGAGTAATAGTGAGGGAAAATACTGCTTTCATCTTAATCCTGTGAAGAGATGCACACAGGGACACCTTTTCAACTGTTCAGAATCACAATAGATCAATGAGAATTTAGGGGGACATAAAGTGCAAGATCAGAGCCTGTTTCAGTAAGTGCTTTGGAGTCCATGCACAGAAGATACTATTGAAAAAATCTCATTGAGTTTTTTCAGTTTGGGGTCAGGCCTTGTATAAATTCTAAATATCAATATTTGGTTTTTATAATACAAAGTAAAATCGTTATTGGTGAGAGATTTTTTTCCAGAAAGTTTACAACACAATTTTCTGTCCTCAGCCCTTCACAACAATCACTCTTGTCTAATGGGCTCAGATACCCATAGAGTCATTCATGAAGACTGCACTGAAATATAAATAGATTTTGACTATACAACAAAAAAAAATTAATACATATTGAATGCTATTTGGTCAGTAGAAGTATAGTGCTGCTATTGAACTTTGCAGTGAATGTAAATTATCTTGGTAATTGACTTAGTTATATTAATTAAAATCTTCTTATAAAATAAATGTGCCAGCAGTTCCTTCTGCAAACAGATGACATACTGATGTCTCAGGCACACTTGTTCAGTGGACTTAAGGAATTTTTTTTCCCCTAAAACCAGTTTTCTGTAGTGGTGGTCTATCCTAAGTCTAAATCATTTTGCATGCTGAAAATGAACCATCCATAATATGCACTTGTAACATTCTTTAAATAGAGGGTTTTTTTAAAATAACCTTTTGACAGTCGTCAGTGGTTTTAGATGTAACACTTGTGTCAATTTTCACTCATTTCTGATTATTCTTATTTAATTCTCAAAATAGAAATACAAGAGAAATAATTTTGCATTATATTACAATATCTGGAAATGCCAGGTGATTTTTTAAAAAGAAAATTAATTTGCAATTGCTTTACAGGTTTCAATTGCTAATTATCATCCCTTATCTATAGTTCACTGTAGACTTGTTCCTGATCAATTTATGCTGCCAGTTTTAAAAATATTTACCCAGAAAACAATATCAAAAAAGAAAAGTATTTAAAAAATCATGCACTGATGTAATTAAAGACTGTATCATAATGCATACAGACAAGGAGGGTAGAATTAATATTCTGGGTGTAAACTGTACAATCTGGCAGTTACTTGCTCTGAGTGCTTCTCTTTCCCTGCTGGCTCTCCCAATGCTGCCCCTCCCCTCTTGGCTCTTACCATGCAGCTGTTTTCTGCTGGTGAGGGCCTCACATGCTGCCCCCTCCCCTGCGGGTTCTCAGTGTGGCCCTTCCCCTCCCTTCCCCAGCTCTGACCACGCTGCTGTCTCCTGCAGCTCTCAAAAGGCTGCTCCTCTGCTGCCAGCTCTCACCCTGCCGCTGCCTCTCTGCTGTCCCCTACGATTGCACATTTCTTGCCCCTGGCTCCCGCCATGCCACCCGGGAGCCGCAATTTTTCTTTAAAGAGCTGCATGCGGCTCACGAGCCGCAGTTTGGCCATGTCTGACATAGGCTGTTCACACGTACAGTAAATACACTGTTCATTCATTCTTTAATTGTCTTGAATAAGATCTTTGACAATTAGCCCCCTTAAGCAAGATTGTTTTTATCAGAAAGCATAGAAGGTGGATTTTACCACAGTTATTACTGGATACATTTTCTTGTCAGCTCACCAGCTAACATTTAATTTAAAACAATTAGGACCAAATCCTCCTCTGTTACAATCATGTAAATTCAATGTGTTTTCTGTTTACTTCATTTAACCTCTGAGGACTTCATTTGGCTCTTCCATGTCTTTATATTTTAGGGTACTAGATTGATGGGTTTTGTTGATACCTTTATATTAGCACAGTGTGTGCCTGGACAGCCTTGGAATAAATCCTTTATATTTGTGTTCAAACCCCCAGATAACTAAAACTTTTGGACTGATATATTTGTTTTCTTAAAACTTTGAAACAACAATACTTTTTTCCAAAGTGAAGTCTGTGTGCTGCACAACACAATTAATGCACATGCAGTTTCCTTTTTCTTGTGCAGTGTTGTAACTTCTCAGTAATATAAAATTTTCTGACATTAAGTTGAATGAAGAAAATATTACCAGTATCTCTGTCTGTGTGTCTTTGTCCAGCAGTGTATCTATATCACACAGCAGTGGTGTGTATCTAGTCAATGTCATTTGACTAATATTCTTTAGCAGAAGTGACATCAATAAGTCATTTAGCTTCATTCTTTAAACCCTTTATTAATTATATTATATTATATTATATTATATTATATTATATTATATTATAT